>OLKM01000032.1:342675-417675 GCA_900291075.1 Melanogrammus aeglefinus | reverse complement strand
CAGGCCAGTGCGTCTGCGGGTGGGTTCGAGGGAAGAGTACGTATACTTCTGATGCCTGTTGGTGGGAGAGTGTGGGGAGAACACAAGGTAAAAGGAACATCTATTTTTAAACGGCTCGGCGGTTGGCTTCTAAATGAAAACCTACCACCTCTGGCTGTGCACTTCAACAACAGAAGCCTTCGGTGTTTCTCTCTTAAACAGTGCTCTCGATGCATCATTCCCTTTTGCTCCAGTGGATGTCTCCTGCCCACACAGAGGCATTTTACATTTGTATTACAGCGCTGCGTTACCTCCAGCTAGCCGAATGAAAAGCGTAGGTCTCGCTGTAGCGGGCTGCCTGGTCCAACTCCGTCAGACAGTCAAACAAGAAAGGATTACCCAGAGGGCCTCCAGGTCCCCATGGGAAGCGCTGAATTAACTGTGTGTTCTGCTCTTGAATCGACGCTGTGATATCTTCTCTCCTGCCTCCTTTCAACAGTCACGCACAATGGCCCCCCAATGCCGGCATGGCACCGTGCACTCACTGGCTTTCCTGTGTTTTCCTTCACTGTTTAGGTACAGCATGCGCCGTTCTGTGCGACCCCCAACTCATTCAGGCTCGCACGTGAGCGTGCCTGTTCATGCCCTCACATCACACACACAGTGGGTTAATGCACGGCGCAGGGTTGCAACAATTAAGGCCAGCCCGTAATCACACGGCAACATAATAGGGGTTGAGTAAATGATCGCACATCATCAGTATACCAGCAGGACTAGCACCAGCTGGAACGTCATGTGCAAAAAAATAAATAATCAGAATATATCAGAATAATACCTAAAGATAGAATTAAAAAAATCCCGCAAGTTGATCAACATGGTATCAATGGTACCCAACAACATAAAGTTGACATATACAATCACAATGTAGACAGAAAACCACAGGTTGCACCTGCACTGCAGAGCTACAGCCTGAGAGACAGAATCAGGTTCCAGTGAGGCTTTCAACGTATTCTTCCTTTTCTGGCACAGAAACTCACCGCTCAGCTCCTATCGAGTGGACAACTCACGGTAGGGGGGCTGGAAATTAAACACCTTTGTGGACGCAACGTAGCAACGCTGTCAGTTAAATGAGAGAATGAGGGGAAGGCAGGCTACCCCGCGGCCGCTGCCTGCTTTCAATCTCTATGCTAATGTGACGCACTATTGAGGGATTCAGCGCCATTGTCCTCGTTCCGTTTGTTCTCATTAGGCACATAAGCGTGCCTCTGACTGCCCGTAGCTATGGGAACGACGCTGAAGTTTCAGGGGCAGAACATCTGTTTGTAAAGTTCAAGAGGCACGCCGATGTGACAGGCTGCAAGATCTGTTGTCTGATTAAGGGTGAAGATACGCCTTGAGCTACATTGAGATTTTGCGGTTATGTGTAATACCAAGTGGTTTTACACTATAACCATATTACCATATTACAGCGAATTGGAACTTTTTTTGTTATAGTTTTATATGAATTACACCCATTCATGTGCCCCAGTGTGGCATAACAATAAAGATGGCCAAAACAACAAGGAATGTATCGTTTATCATGCTGTGTAATCATTATTTTATTGATTTTATCGATCGATTGGGCCAATCATTAAGAAGTTAGCAAATGCGATCATTTCAAACTAACAATTGCATTCTTCATATTTCAAAGAGACAGATCATGTAATAGGCTGTACTTCAAAGGAACTAACAGTTGATGAACTCGTTGGTCATTAAAATATTATTTACATCCTCAGCAATGCTTAGGGGGATAAAAATGCTCCTTTTTGAAAGTGTACTTGCAAGGATACATGTTTGGCCTGTTTGAACTGTGCAGCCATGGAAGATGACGGCCGGTTCAAGTGTCAGCTCTCGGAGTGCGAGCGTGTTGCAGAGGCAATCTTATTTCCCCCACTAATTAGTTTTGCACTCTGCTTTCAGGGATTGTTTTTGAAGAAAAAAATTCCCAGCTTAATTGGAGTGCCCCTTGTTACGCACTGTACCGATAGTGTACAGGATCATTAGTACTGCGGAGCAGAGCCGGAGAGAGCAGCGGAGCCAGCCCACCATACGGCGGATGCACGCACGCTCGTCTTCAGCCAATAAGACTCATCATTTACTAACTAGCTGCTAACCTTCTGGTGGAAACAGACCAGGTAGCATTAGTTAATGGTGTCGGGACCATGCACTTTTTTTATTCAGTGCTTTATGTAATTCTATAAAGATATATGAAAAGAAAAAAACAACTTTTTAAACAAGTGGCTCTAGGTATCTAATAGTTTAGTAATTCAACTCTGTAGTAGCCGACACCTTTGTGAAGCAATTTGTTTTCCAAAGCTGTTTTCTAAATGGTGGCCATGACATTACTCTAATTGTTTTGGCTGTGGTGTTCGCTGTTTCCATATACAATGGTTTTAAGTCCAGTCATTTATTTATTGAATTGAATTTTGGATTTTGAAAATCCTTATATAAATTATTTAACCAATTAAAAATGTATTATGTAAAAATAAAAAAAAGGAGGTAAGTTGATAAGACGGAACAGTCATACGGAAACAATACTGACAGTAATATAATCTAATATATATAACAATGATGGCATGAGCGATAACCAAGTGTTGCTCAGCTCTGATTATTGTGCTCTAATTAGTTTGAAGATCTTTGCGGCTCTAAATCTTAATGGCACTAGCAGGAATTTGATTGATTGGATTTTATCGAACAACCAAACCGTGCACGGATTGGTCAGAGGGAGGAAAATATTCATTGGAATTGATTGACTGACATCCTCTCTGCAATATCAACGCACTGTCGTCTTATGGTAATTGTTTCACCGAAAACCTAACTGCGAACGCTACAGTGTTTGTGTGTGTTTGTAAAAGACAGAATTTATGAAGATTATGGTTACATAATCTTCCTTCTACATTCTTTCTTGGATAACAGCATGTTAGTCGGCATGTTGCAAAACAAACGGCCAGCTGCAAAATAAATGGACAGCTGCCTGATTGTAAATAGCATTATTTCTTTTATAACGGTCTTTAGGTCTTTAGGTCTTTAGCAACATCATTTTTATAAAGGTGCTAGTCTGGCAGTTATATTTTTGAATTAGCATTTTTCCATCACACTATATTTTAAAAATGAGTCTAGGATAAAATGTACCTTGAAATGTGCCCGTACGGCAGCTTAGCTAGTCATGCATCATGCAATATGCTATACTCTCTTTTCTTATAGAAAGCCGCCATTCCTTAAATACAACGTGAAATAGCATGCAGAGCATCAAATGTTTCCATAACACATGACACATTTCTAAATAGAAACGTTAATTAGTGCAGGGTAAAGTTGGAACGTGATTGGATCATTCCGTCACACCTGCCATTTGTGTGCTAGCCAATTGCAGGCTTTTTATGAGCCTGGTTGGGAGCAAGTTGCTATTGGCTAAGTGGTCCAGACCTTTGCATGAACTCGCAAGGGTAATTTGCATTTATGATATTTGAATAGAAAATAAAGGAACTACCAGAATGTTGAGAATTTGGCTTTTGACGAATAAATCAACAAACAAAGTGAAAAGTAAATCTTTTGGATTTCATGGTGTCCGTCCATGCATTCCCCGGTGAGTCTTGTGACATGCAGAGCAGGCGATCCCTGTGCACGTCAGAGATCTGAGTTTGTGTCTTGATGGCTGGTTTATTCTGTGTATATGGTTACAAAATTCACCCCAGGCAGCCCCCGAGTCTTATCGGCCCGGCTCGAGCCAGGTGAGCCTGCTCAAGCAGCCAGCCATCAACCACACACACTCCACAGTGACTAACGCCTCCCACACACTGCCCGCATCCCTGTGTTGTGTTGTGCCAGAAGTTCCATTTACCGTTATTCCAGTGTTACGCTGCGTTGGCCCAGCAATGCTGCGTGCCAGAAGCAGTTCCGCCACGCTTCGGGTGAGGCCATCGAATCCACCGTGGTCTGAAGCATCCTAATAGCCAATGTTGTGCAAGCTCGCTAGTCTATTCTAACTTAAATATTTTATCTTTCACACATGATTTTAATATTTATTATCGTTCATTATCTTAAAAAAGGCAAATCATAACAATCTAACCTATTGTCAGCCTTCCTGGTGGTCTTCATCCGATGCATATATTTTGAAGATTTAACATGGTTATCACGTCTTTCCACGATACTACAACACTCCCAACATGCTCGATTTTAATAGTATCAAATATCCGGCTCGCTGCGTTCATGTAGTGACGTTGTTTGTTACGTTTTACGCAACACAACGTAGTGATGCAGGCGTTGTGTACTGCCCTGAAAGCCTTTCACTATCCAATGATCTTAAATTTACAAGAGTATGGTTATGTGCTTGCACAGATCAAGATTTAGCTGCTCTCTTATCCGTGTGTGTGTGTGTGTGTGTGTGTGTGTGTGTGTGTGTGTGTGTGTGTGTGTGTGTGTGTGTGTGTGTGTGTGTGTGTGTGTGTGTGTGTGTGTGTGTGTGTGTGTGTGTGTGTGTGTGCGTGTGTCTGAGTGTCTTGAGTTCATAATCTATTGACCCCATCTAATCTAAGCACAGAGAAAAAGGAGATGCTAGTGTTTAATCACTATCTTCCTGTGATTACTCTCCGTGCTTGTTTAGATACTAGGCCTACAGTTTATTGTCTTTGGATGAGAAGAGGGAGAATAATGGTTTCTGGAAGTTCATCGGCCAAAAAGGGTTTTATTATGTGATACTAGTTTCAAAGTGATTGAGCGTCTTTACAATGATTTAGTTTCAGTTTTGTTTAGTTTCCTTTTCATTTAATGGATGACCTGGAACTGTGTTTCTAAGACCTTGGTGTCTCGTAATGATTTACATTGAAGGATCGCAATTAGCAGAGGGGTCATTTAACAAGCTCACGCACAAATAAGTAATGAACTGAAGTAATGCTGAAGCAAAACAAATCTCGTTGCAGCCAAAGATGTGTGGCTGCAAGCACTGAATTGGTCAAAACACCCAGAGCGTTACATCTCCTCATGGACCATAAACTACAGCCTATGCTGCGCCGCCAACACCAAACAAGAACAGGGGGCCCTCTTTGGACAATAAGACCCCAAGCCCCTATCTGTGAAACTCTCTGATAAGACCTAATGGCAGGTTGGAGCTAGGTAAGGTTAACATGGCTAACGTCAATGACGGTGTACTAGTGCCTGGAAGGACGGCAATTAAGCCCCCGAACCCAACAATAAAGTGACCTTTAATCCCCACCCAACTGCTTTTACTGCCACCGGGTAGTCCCGGGCGTGTGCAACGACGAAAGGAGTTAAACGCTTCGTTGCCTTGCTGATGAAATGCTAATGGCCACCCGACCCCCCCCCCCCCCCCCCCCCCCCCCAGCCCACCCATCCACCAGCACCAACATGGCCTCACCTTCAAGGTCAACTCCCCCCCCCCCCCCCGACCCCCAGCCCTAGCTCTTGGTGTCAACCCGGCTGCAAGGAGAGAGACGCGCCGACCAAAAAGTATGCAAGATTGTCTCTTTAAAAATTTAACAACCCAATTTGGGAATCCCAGCACAAGCCTCGGCAGCCCGACGTCTGGAGAAAGTTGACTCATCTTAATAGCCGCACAACTCTCCCCTAGTTCTGACATTCACAGTCAACGTGTGGATTTACGGTATAATGAGAAACTACTGCGTAATTTACATCATCGCCGAAAAGGACAGAGATTATCGTTGGCATCTCCTTAAATGGTTTGTTTTATATGTCGGCGTTCCTGCTGGCGTGTGTGTCTGTCCATCTGTCTCCAAAGCAGTTCAAAAATCGTTTTTAAAAATGAAACACTAGCGTTAAATAACCATGTGTCTTAGTTAACCAATTGCATAATAATAATACAATATGATATATATACATGCATATTGATGAAAACAAAAATCGTAACACTTAACCTGGATAGTCAACAGTTGAGTATCAATCAGTTCTTTATCAGTTGAGCCTAAACTGGACGTATGTCGGGTCCTTCTCGCGGATCTCCTCAGCTACGGTGACTGTAGCGGCTCCACCCGGGGTCACGGCGGTTCACCTCGGCTGGCACCTCAGCTGACTTAGAACTGGTGCGGACCAGGGGAATCCGACTGTTTAATTAAAACAGAGCATCGCGAGGGCCCCAGCGGGTGGTGATGCAATGTGATTTCTTCCCAGTGCTCCGAATGTCAAAGCGTAAATTCAATGAAGCGCGGGTAAACGGTGGGAGTAACTATGGCCCTCTTAAGGTAGCCAAATGCCTCGTCATCTAATTAGTGATGCGCATGAATGGAAGAACGAGATTCCCACTGTCCCTACCTACTATCCAGCGAAACCAAAGCCAAGGGAAGGGGCTTGGCAGAATCAGCGGGGAGAGAAGACCCTGTTGAGCTTGACTCTAGTCTGGTACTGTGACTATATATAGTAATGTACTGTATAATATAAATTGGCCGTAAGTTTTTATGTTTAGGCAATTATTGCCGAAACATGTTATATAATCAACCACATGTCAATTGATTAGCAACTTTACACCTTCAGATCTGCTTGAGTTGAAATATTGTTATATAATATTTAATATTTCATGTCTTTTTTGTGTCAGACGAGATTCAACTTTGTGTCTGTCAGATTTGATTAAGTGCTATCAACTTAATTTATGTATGTTTTCAGCTGCCTTTGAGTTGCATATCGAAATTATATCCATAATTTTTCTATTAAAAGTCTACTCAGTATCATGAAGTATTAAAATAATTCTTGAATGATTATCACCGACATAAAAGAAGACACTCAACAGCATTTTATTTGAGTTAATGAGCCTTTTTAGTTTGATTGACTTGACATATATATGATGTGGTGTTGAGTGTCAGGTTTTAATGTTGGGGATAAACATGTGATACGTATTTGAAAACTTTACGACACTCGGTAGACATTCATTATTGAAATTATGGATATTCTGTTGATATGCATGTCAGTTTCAGGGGAAATCTCACCAGCAACAATGTTAAAGGATAATTCGGAGGTAAAATGGATTTGGGTTATGTTTTCTATGATAACGAGTTGAAACGTTTGTTTTGTAACACAAAAAACGCATATAGATACTTTCTTCAGTCAGATTCTATCAAAACGCTATAAACTTGGAACGATGGGGGCACTGGTTATGGTAAAAACTAAATCGCTATTTTAAACCACTTAAAAGGCTAAAAGTAGCCTGACACTTCTTTGGTAGTATATAAGGGTCTTAACATAAAAAACGAGGCATTGAGAACTTTGTCAGTGTACAGATTGTTTATTAAAAAGGACACTTTGTACACACAATGCCATCAGTAGATCACCCGTCTACACCATTTTGTTTTTAAGACTCGATAAGTAGATTGGCGAACACAGAGCTTGTATGTGGCTGACGGATGTCGACTGGTGATCTACTGATGGTAGGCCTATTGTGTGTATAAAATCTCCTTTTTAATAAGCAATGTCGGGCTACTTTTAGCCTTTTAATTGGTTTAAAATAGCGATTTAGTTTTTACCATAACCAGTGCCCCCATCTTTCCAAGTTTATACCGTTTTGATAGAATCGGCTAAAACTGAAGGAAGTGTCTATATCCGTTTTTTGTGCTCCAAAACGAACGTTTCAACTCGTTATCATACGAAACATATCCCAAATCCATTTTACATGGGAATTACCCTTTAAATCCCACCTAATCCACACCAAATGAGACATGGAACATGTCATCCAACTCAAACATGTCTGGAGATGGATCGTCTGGAGTGTTGTTAATTATATAACAACATTAAATTACTAGTCCAATAACAATAGATTGCATTCATGTCGATACGTTCTTGATATCCTTATTGAGTTTAAACTGAGACAAAGTTGACCAATACAAAAAAAATACATAGTTTAAGCTGTGTACTATCCATTGTAATGTCCAGTGTGACCGAGGTATATATACTGTGTATATATTTATAAACACCATGAGTCGCATTTGGCTCAGCCAGAGGGATGATTGTTGAGTGTGACTAATTCAATAATAGGGAGGAGGGTTTGAATCAATGAATTAGGAGCGGGGCTCGTTACGGGCCCTCTGGATCCTACACTGCTGCCGCCGTGCTCTACCTGGGAGCTATTCTCCAGGTGGAGTCTTTCATTACCGCTGAATAGTCTACGGGCGAATGCAATACAGCCGGAGTGTTCACCCTTAATGGAATACAATGACACTCGCTCTGCTCGTCAAAGGGATTATCCCCAACCCCAGCCCCGTGGCTCTGGAACCTCCCCGCCCCCCCCTCCCCTGCCGTCTCTGCGTATGATGTAATAATAACGTAATGGTGTCGCGTTAGCAGTAGTAATGGTGGCTGGGAGGGCGTGGCGCGGGTTCACCTTTCCTGAACCCCGCCCGTCTCTTCCCCCCTCTTGTTCTGACTGTGTGTGTGTGTGTGTCTTGACTTCAAAATGACATATCTGTGTTGGCAGTCTGCGGCGTGGACAGCTGGCATTTAATGTTTGGGATGACTCTTAATTAGGAGCTTTGACTTTGCTTGACTCCCACAGTGAAAGGATCCGATATAAAATGGCCAGTTGTACATTTTGCATATTTAATTATTGATTTCACTTTATTGCTTGAATCAATCATTGCTCAATTTTTATCATATTTATGTTAATACTATGTCAATTTCTATTGACATTTTGGGGTGTCAGAGCACCCGGTTGACTTTTGCATATCCTTGCTGCTTTCTGACACAGTCTCTTGACCTCCATGTCCTCTTTTTCCATTCCATCCTGCCTACGGCCAGGGTTTATGCAGAGGTCAACCCGGCTCCAAAAGAGACTGTGTGTGTGTGTGTGTGTGTGTGTGTGTGTGTGTGTGTGTGTGTGTGTGTGTGTGTGTGTGTGTGTGTGTGTGTGTGTGTGTGTGTGTGTGTGTGTGTGTGTGTGTATGTGTGTGTGTGTGTGTGTGTGTGTGAATGTGTCTTCTAGTCAGTGTAACCGGATCACCTTTAAGCTCTGCAGCCTTCAAAGAACTTCAAATAGAACCCACTTAAAGGTGTTGTTTGGCTAAAATAACACGCGGCGCTCGGTTTGCCGCTGGAAACGTGTCATGAAATATGTCTTAGGGGGGGTTATGGGGGCACAGGTGACAATAGCGGCGCTATAATAAAAGTGGGCAGGAGGCCATGTGAAAACTACATTTGAAGATAGAGTAGCAGGAAACCATTAGCTAGTCCAAAGCAATACCGCTGTGCCAATACAAGGAGTTAGCTAAAAAAAGAAAGATGGCCAGCAAAGATCACCTTGATAAAAGCTAGTGTTTGAGAGCGGGAGTCAAGACGGTCACCCTGTAGAATTCTCTGCAAATGTACGCACTAGTCTGAAGGAAGATGGTTACACCATGCTCACCAGAATACGGTGGTTATCCGAATGCTGCACTGCTACTTCCATTATTTTAAGTGCCAGCAGAGCTTCATTATGCAAAGTATCGCAGAAATCTACCAAGAAAAAAGAATCCTGAATAGCTTAAGAGTGGTGGTGCTCATCATGTCTTTTTCTAGCTCATCCACATTTTTTTCCTCCCCTTCTGCAGTTTTTCGGTGCCTCAAGGAAAATGCTTGCTTCTCTTGTTCTCTCTCTGTTTTTCACTTTGAGCTAATTTTCCTCCCTTCCCTATCCTCTTTCATCTTCCCGGGACCGCCACCCGATTTGTCGAGCTCTTTTCATCCGAACCAAATGTGCGCAGAACCACACACGTTCGCACACAGCACCACACACATGCGGGCACACAGAACAGACCCCCACACATTTGCTTCCACTCACATGCATGCAATAGCTGCATTGAGCGCCACCACATTTCTGTATAAACCCCCCCACCATCAATTATTTGTCCGAGAGTTCTTCTCCAGCATGATTGTAGGTAGCCTACGTACAGCCAGGGTGTACAAAGCCCTAGTCAGATTGCCACCCCGCTTGAGAAGGAGAGTGACTTTTCTCAGAGAGAGGGCCAAGGAACATAGCATGGTGACCTTAGTCTTGACACATTCAATAAGAGAGCATTTTGTATCCCATATGGATTCTTGCTCCATTCTAAAACCACAACCTTGCTTGAAGATAGACCTCGGTTTGTTTAGTCGACACAAATACACTTACCTTGCAAGAAAGGTCTCTCCAAAACACAATTACACTTTGACCTCCATCATGTGCTGATTATGACCCCTTCATTTGACAGAATCCCATTCTGTGTACACTGTATACACGCATTGTATTCCAAAAGGTCTGTAACATCCAATGAACAACAATGTCCTCAGCAACCCACTGTGTACAACATATAGGTCAATACCGCCATCCAATCACTGCACTGCAGTGAACATTTAATTCAAAATATCCCCAAGCAACCGAAACCAGAAACATAATGCGTTGCTGTGAGAGGTGAGCACGACACAGCAAGGGTCACGGGTAAGCAGCAGAGTTATTAGCAGTCGGGACGTGGTTTCCGGCCGTGTTTTGCTTGGGAGCGCACCGGAGAGTCGCGAGGGGGCAAGGGGGTTCTGTTCGACGCATGGTCCCTAAAGCATCACGGGTGTGGCCCACCGCGGACTCGCCCGCCAACGGGACAGATGGTGTTTAAACGCTGACGGATGCCGTGTGTTTGTTTGTACAATGTGTGCGTGTGGAGTGTAGTGTACCCGAGCACCCTACACGCTCTGCCCATGTATCGCTATCCCTCTCTGCCTTTCTTTCTCATGATTTCTCTCTTTCGCTCCCTCCCTCTCTCTGTCTCTTTCTACCTGTTTGCCTCCATCTTTACCTGCTCTGTTTCCCTCTCTCTCTTTCTCTCTCTTTCTGTCTCTCTCTCTTTCTGTCTCTCTCTCGCTCTCTCTTTCTACTTGTTTCCCTCTCTCCCGCCGTCTCTCCATTTGTCTGTATTTCTCTCTAATTGTCTATGTATCTTTACGTATGTATCTCTCTCGCCATATATATATATATAAATATTTATGTATTTGTTATACATCTATCATTACCTCTTTCTTACTCCATCATTCCTCTTACTTTGTAGCTGTCTCCCGATGTCTCTAGCTCTCTGTACCTCTACCTCACTGTCTCTACACCACTATAAAAATATATTTTTCTTATTTCTGGAATTCAGCAGCACTTGAAGCAGTTTGCTTGTTTGAAAAATCCTATGTACTCACATTATTCTTGCACTTCTGGGATGACATCTTCATGGTCCAACGCACACCGTACGTCCAAAGAGTCTGCTTAATGTAACGTGATGTAGGGTAATGTAAATCTCTCCGTATCGATTCGTCCCCCCCCACAAACACAAACACACACGCACGCACGCACGCACGCACGCACGCACGCACGCACGCACGCACGCACGCACGCACACACGCACACACCACACACACACACACACACACACACACACACACACACACACATACACACATACATAGACCCACCAGCTTAGCCGGCGTGGCGCATCACAGTGGAAAGAGCAAAGCACAAGTACAGGAACATCTGCGAGGCATTGGCCGGCCAACTGGGCTCCGCCGGGACCCGGTGACCACAGAGGCACACGGGCATATGGACGGGCCAGGGCTTTCCAACCGGGCCAAATCATGATTGATGCTAGGGCCCGCTAGCTGCACAACAACAGTCTGCCCGTACCCAATACCCCAGAGGAAGCCCCCACCCCCCTGCTATCCCCTTCCCTCAATCCCCTTGTCCCTTGTTGTAGCCAAATGAGCAAATAAGCCATCATTTCATTGTCATTGACGATTGAGTTATCAGGCTAGCCGGAATTGGAGCAGGTCGCAGATATTTAGGGAGACTGGGTGCCGCCCTGCCATTGGGCTGGATGGAGACGGAAACAATAATGATGTGCGCCTCAATGCATCATTGACATTTTGGAGCGGGGGGAAAGTACACGGAGTCTTCCTTGGCATCGCACCCAGTCAGAGGAAGGCTGACATATTTTGTCGAGTTGGTAATATATCCTATACTTTTAACCTCGGCAGTTCGCCTCAGCTCGGAATAGACCCTTCTCATCCATCATCTGTATTCCTCCTGTGCTGCGAGATTCAGCCGCATCCTCCACCCGTCCATCCGTCTGTGTGCCATCCATTCCATCTGTGGACCTGAACCACCACGGTGATGATGATGTGTCTGTGATTATCATATCTATTTACTCAGGTGTAAAAGAGGGAACCACTCGCGCTTTTGACCTTAGTCTAGCAAGCAGCGCCGGCGGCTTTGTGCTGGGAAGACAATTAGTGTCTCCGTCACGTCTCGTTTCATGTCGCCGTCGAGCTCTGAGCGGAAACCGCTTCAATGGAACGTCAAGAGGGTTTTTTGGTGTCTGGCTAAGCTGCACACAAACACACACACACACACACACACACACACACACACACACACACACACACACACACACACACACACACACACACACACACACACACACACACACACACACACACACACACACACACACACACACACAAGCATACAAGCGAGAGTGCAAGACCATGCACACATAGAGACACATGGGCACAAACACACACACACATGTACTCACAGACTCAAATGTACACACACACACACAGCTACACACACACACACAAAGGTACATGCACACACAAACACACGCACAAGCACGTACATGCAAAAAAACATACAAACACACACACACAGAAACAAACAGGGACATCCACACACACACAAACAAACAGGGACACATACATAAACGCAAACACACACACAAACACATTGCTGTCAGATCTCCCAAATAATGTGCCATTGCAGGATGCATTTCAATTGCCATAGACACTCCCTACATTGGCAGAGAAGACTTGGTATTGTGCATATTGAGCTGTGTTGTACCGCCAGGACATCCCTGCTGGTTGCTTTCCACTGTAATGGAATCCAAAAGCTTCTTTGTCAGGCGCGGTAAGAGGCTTGTACTTTTAGTCCTCTCGAAAACAAGAGACATGTCGGGAACCGATATGATTGTCCCAGCTCATGCACGGGCCCACAAATGCAAGACACTCATGCAAACACACACACACACAGACACACACACAAACACACCCACAAACACACACACACACACCACACACACACACACACACCACACACACACACGCACACACGCACACGCACACGCGCGCGCGCGCACACACGCAAACACACACACACATGCATGCACGCACGCACACACTTACACGCAAAACACACGAAACACAAACACCCACACACACCCACATGCTCACCACCAACAAACACACACACACACACACACACCCATGCATTCACACTCTGCAGGTCTTCATTAAAGTGGAATTGAAACATGCAGGCATACTGGGTGTATGTTAAACCTGCCCTTTTGGAGCCGCAAGCAGAAAAGCATCAATAGGAACAATTGACTTGTCATCTTATAAATATTTATATGAATATTCCAACGTTCAATTATGTTTGCCAATTCAGTGTCCATGCTGTCATTTGTCTATGTCTAGGCTTATTAGTACAATAACTAGCACATCCATAATGAAGTCTTTTACATATTATTGTCTTTAGATGTTTTTTTTATAAACAGCTTTTCATTATAATCCTTTATGGCTATGGTAATTTAGTGTTATTTGTTGTGATTTTTTTGTCGGGGAGCCAAACTGTGCTGGCATTTTGACAGAATCTGTATTTCCATATTTTAAGTGGAACCCATCTATGAAAGCCAAGCACATTCCCTGCAATCCATCTCTTCGTCCATTCCTTCATTCACCTGTGCATGCATCCATCCATCCATCTAGCCATTCATCCATGACACCATTGTTACCAATTTATCAAGTTATTCCTTCCCCCCAATACCTGTCTCTCTATCTATCTGTCTGTCTGTCTGTCTGTCTGTCTGTCTGTCTGTCTGTCTGTCTGTCTGTCTGTCTGTCTGTCTGTCTGTCTGTCTGTCTGTCTGTCTGTCTGTCTGTCTGTCTGTCTGTCTGTCTGTCTGTCTGTCTGTCTGTCTGTCTGTCTGTCTGTCTGTCTGTCTGTCTGTCTGTCTGTCTGTCTGTCTGTCTGTCTGTCTGTCTGTCTGTCTGTCACTTGCTCTCCTCTCTCTCTCAATCTCACTTCTTTGTGTCTCGCTCCCTCTCAATCTCACTTCTCTGTCTCTCTGTGTTTCTCTCTCTGTCTCTCTCTCTGTGTCTCTCTGTGTTTCTCTCTGTGTGTCTCTCTCTCTGTGTCTCGCTGTGTTTCTCTCTGTGTCCCGCTCTCTGTGTCTCTCTGTGTTTCTCTCTCTGTGTCTCTCTGTGTTTCTCTCTCTGTGTCTCTCTGTGTTTCTCTCTGTCTCTCTCTCTGTGTCTGTCACTTGCTCTCTCTCTCAATCTCACTTCTCTGTGTGTGTCTCTCTCTCTCTCAATCTCACTTCTCTCTCTGTCTCTCTCTCTCTCTCTCTCTCTCTCTCTCTCTCTCTCTCTCTCTCTCTCTCTCTC
The DNA here is from genome assembly GCA_900291075.1 of Melanogrammus aeglefinus. Taxonomy (NCBI): domain Eukaryota; kingdom Metazoa; phylum Chordata; class Actinopteri; order Gadiformes; family Gadidae; genus Melanogrammus; species Melanogrammus aeglefinus. The sequence continues at coordinate 403,218 of OLKM01000032.1, read as the reverse complement.
TCTCTCTCTCTCTCTCTCTCTCTCTCTCTCTCTCTCTCTTCTCTCTCTCTCTCTCTCTCTCTCTCTCTCTCTCTCTCTCTCTCTCTCTCTCTTTCCCTTTCTGTCTACTTAATCTGCCTAAACCATTGGCCTTTCTTGGTCAATCCTGCTGTCTTAACTGCATCCTTCATCTCCAGGGATGCAACTGATATGTTGTTCCTTGCTTTTCGTCAGCAACTTGGTCAGCAAGCCAATGGCCAGCTCAGCTCTCTTAACACACACACAAACACACACACACACACACACACACACACACACACACACACACACACACACACACACACACACACACACACACACACACACACACACACCAACACACACACACCACTAACACTAACACTAACACTAACAGATAAAACCCCACACACAATCATGCTCTGATCAAGTGTTCTTGTGTTTATTAGAAACAGTATTAGTAATTGTTGTCATCCGGTTTGTTCACTGGATCCCTCAAAGTGCTGGTCCCTTGAGGATGCCTTCAATAAGGCGGAGCTCTGTTATCTGTCGGGTTCATTCTAATTTACTCAAATGCTGCCCTTTGTTTTGGTTTGAGCTGCAATGCTCCACAGGCTCCCCGCTGTTTGATGCGGGGTAAGTATTAGTAACCACGGCGCTCTTCCCTGCTAAAGAGGCCAAGGCCACACATTTTCTTCATCACCCATTATTATGCGCCAGTTTATTGCGGCTACTGGTGACCTCCCCCCCACCCCCCCCCCTTTGGAACAATGCATTTGAATTAGCATTTAGCATTGTACTTGCTAACGGGGCTAGCGGGCTTTGTATCGGGCTGGCCTCCACCCGCTCAGCTGGGAGCCGTAGCGCTGCTGAACGCAGTGGAGCAGGAGCAGCACAGACGCCTCTCCACCTCCAAGACGGGGCTAATTATGATCCAAGGGCGGGCCTCTGTGTTTGTGCGTGTCTGTGGATGTGCAGCTTTGTTTCCATGAATGTGTGTGTGTGGGTATGTGTGTGTTGGTATGCGTGTCTACATTCTTGCAAGTGTGTTTGTGGGTGTGTGTGCATGTGCCTGTGTGTTGATATGTGATATATGTTCCTTTGTGTGTTCCTGTTTTTGTGGCAATGCATATGTGTGTGCGTCTGTTTTTTGGACCATTTTTTGGGATATGAAAGTGTGCATGAATGCATATTTGGTGGCAAGCGCGTGTGTGTGTGTGTGTGTGTGTGGTGTGTGTGCGTGTGTGTGTGTGTGTGTGTGTGTAAAGAGCTGGGTCTGCCAGCCTGTGATTATGTCCATTGTGATCTGCTGGGGGGCTAAAGAGCCTGTGGTCTTGCCAGCCTGTGATTATGTCCATTGTGATCTGCTGGCGGGCGGCGTAATCACCCCTTGCCTTATTGTTCTGCTTGCTTCTTAAACACACAGTCAGTATCGCAGAGCAGAACACCCTGAAGAACAGATGAAAGGCTGACACGGAGACAAACAGACATGCCAGTAAAACACAACTCTCATTGTTCTGTCATGCTTTCCCCCCCCCCCTTTTTGTTTTCTCTCGTACTTGTATACGAGAGACAGAGCGAGAGAGAAAAAATAAACCGGAGAAGAGTGTGATTCTGTATCACGACTCACTCTTTCCACCATTTGGCGTCTTCTTCTCCCTCTCCTCTACCCTTAATTACCTGACTGACTAAAAGGACAAATACAAGAAGAGCAATAAAGATGGTGTCAGTTGTGTGCTGGAGAAGATGCACTTTGACTGCGTGAGACATGCCTGCCTCCGTTTCTTCTGACTGGGCTCCATCGCCGTCTTCTCCTCTGGTGTAAACATTCACATCTGACAGGATGTTCAAAGTGTCTTGGATCAAAGACCTGCACTCCTGCCTTTTTCTGGGTGACGGGGGTGGATTTTGATCCACGGAGTTCGCTTGTGTCAGACTGCATCCCACTTTCTCTCCTTCTCACCCTGCCCAGCACCCACACACGCCTGCACACACACACATCGCCTCTCCTTCTCACCCTGTAACCCCCCTACGCACCTACACACACACACACCCACAGACACACACACACAAACACACACACACACACACCTACACACACACACCCACAGACACACACACACACACACACACACACACACACACACACACACACACACACACCACAATCACACACACACACACCACACACACACACACCACACAATCACACACACACACACACACACACACACACACACAACACACACACACACACACACACACACACACACACACACACACACACACACACACACACACACACACACACACACCATTCTCCATCTCCTTCTCCTTCCCCATCCCCCAAACTTCCTCTCCCTGCCCTTCGCTCACTCTTTCTCTGTTCCTCTTTCACCATTTTCCGAACTCTTGCGTCTCCTTTTGACATTTTTCCTGATTAGAATAGTTCATTCACCAATGTTTATTCATCTCTCTCTCTCTCTCTCTCTCTCTCTCTCTCTCTCTCTCTCTCTCTCTCTCTCTCTCTCTCTCTCTCTCTCTCTCTCTCTCTCTCTCTCTCTCTCTCTCTCTCTCTCTCTCTCTCTCTCTCCATTTCTGTCATTTTCCATCTCCATGTTGGTTATAGACGTATCCATCCCCGTCTCCGTCCTCTCATCACACGACGTCATTCCTTCTGCGGTGTTTATTCCTCTCCATCAGCCCACCATCCCTCCATCCCTCACCCCTCTGTCCGCCTCCTTCTCCTTCCCTCCAGCTCTTCAACCCATCCATTCACATCCCATATGGCGACCCATAAAGATGAATTGTGTGTTTGTGTGTATATTTGTGTGTGTGTGTGCAATTTTGTCTGTCTGTGAGTGCATGCGATCACACATTTGAGTTTGTGTGTGTGTGTGTGTGTGTGTGTGTGTGTCTGTGTGTGTGTGTATATGTGTGTGTGTGTGCAGTTGTTGTGCTGTCTGTGAGTGCATGCGATCACACATTTGAGTTTGTGTGTGTGTGTGTGTGTGTGTGTGTGTGTCTGTGTGTGCGTGTTCCCACGCTGAGTTTGTGTGTTTGTGTGTGTGAGTGTGTGGGTCAGGGCGACACTCTAATACTGATTGACATTCAAATCGCTGAGAGCTCCGTTCCCCTCTCTTCCTTCCTCTTCCTCTTCGTCACCTGCCAGAACGCGACGAGGCTGCGTTGGTAGCAAATGGAAGCTAAGCGATGAATCAAAGGCGTCTTCATATGAGAAAAGAAAGCGCCAGAGGGGCTTAGGCTCCCGGGGGACCCGGGCCCCATCGCAGACCCACAAGCCAGCGCTGACCAATCACCCGCTAACGGCTGGAATTAGATCTGAAATTAGCAATTCGATTCTCTGTGATGGCTCACTGTCCTGCTCCGAGGCGACGCGTCAGGCCAGGACGGACGGACTCAGACACACAGAAACACACACTCAGACACATCAACACAGACTCGCTTAAACACACACAAACTCAAATGCATAGACACAGACTCACTTAAACACACACACTCAAACACACTCTCTCACACACAGACACACAAAAGCACACTCAAACACACAGACACAGATTCACTTAAAACACATAGACAGAATCACTCAAATATACACGCACACGCACGCACACGCGGTTTATGGAGTCGATGACCTGCTCACAACACAAAGGGATAAATAAATGAATGAGAAAGTCCTGGAGCTGGGGGAGGAGGAGGGGAACCAAAGAAAATGTGGAGAGAGGTTTTGATCAATGATTCAACCCTTCCCTTTCCTCCGTTTCTTATCCACATACAATCTTGGGTCAAATATGGCAGACATTTTAAAACAAAACTGGCCTTTTCCCAGCGTGTGAAGCCTTCTCTCCCTGACGGTTCCTACTGTACTCGCCTTTCTTTTTTTTTTTACGTTGATTTTAAGTGAAATGCTAAGCTACGGAATGCTAGCATGTTTCAGTCATACATTTTCTTTGGATTTCTCCAAAACCGTTGTACTAAACTCAAGGCATCCATATTAAACGCTAGACGTAAAGCACAACAGGTTATTGGTGTTCGTCTTTGGCCGATTGTTGTACGCCCTTATGGGTTTTTCCATTAGTCTGATGAATCCTCATCCCTTATTTGGGCAGACAATTTAAGTAATTTACACTCCTAAATGTGTAGAGTTACGGCCTCTTATACGGCGTGAACAAAATAGAGAGAAGGCTAATCCGTCTGTGTTTGTGGGCGTTTGTTTTTATGTGTCTCCATATATCTACCACCAATGTTGTGTTGCCTTACTATCTCTCTCTCCCTCTTTCTCTCTCTCTTCCCCACTTGCACCCCTTTCTGTCTCCCCCCATGCATCTTCTCCACCCTCTCACTTTCCCTCTCCCTCTCTCTCTCTCTCTCTCTCTCTCTCTCTCTCTCTCTCTCTCTCTCTCTCTCTCTCTCTCTCTCTCTCTCTCTCTCTCTCTCTCTCTCTCTCTCTCTCAATACACTTTAAAATGCACAGGGCGTCAGATGGACTGTGGCTGAGCCAAGGGCTTGGTACTGAATTCAGGCTGAACTTTTAAAGAGGCAGGGAAATAGCCAGCCTATGATGGCGAGGGGGGGGTGGGGGGTGCAGAACACTGCTGAGAGGCCAATCTCATGGGGAACGGGTATAAATAAATGCGTCTGGACTGCTGAACTAGCTGAAGTCCAGCTTTTTTTCATCCACAAAAGAGTGTGTATGTTTGTATGAGTGTTTGGGGAATGTGTGGGAGGATGGTATGTGTGTGTGTAAGTGAGTGTATTATTTTTTGCAGAAAAAGTGTGTGTTTGTATTTTTTTTCTCCTCGACCACAATATGAGATGTGTATGGGAGGTGTTTGTATGTAGGAGGAGTATATATGTGTGTGTGTGTGTGTGTGTGTGTGTGTGTGTGTGTGTGTGTGTGTGTGTGTGTGTGTGTGTGTGTGTGTGTGTGTGTGTGTGTGTGTGTGTGTGTGTGTGTGTCTGTGTCTGTGTCTGTGTGTGTGTGTGTGTGTGTGTCTGTATGTGTGTGTGGAGGGAAGGTGTGTGTGTTGGTGAGAGTAGTATATGTGTGTGTGTCTGTGTGTGTGTGTATGTGGATGGAAGGTGTATGTGTGCTTGTGTGTGGATGGAAGGTGTGTGTGTTTGGGAGAAGTATATTTGTCTGCATATTGGGGAGCAGGTGGCAGGTCAGATGTGTGTCTGCAGGGATTCAGAACTGTGTGCTGGCTGTGAATTTGATTCACAAAGCGGGTGGGATTCATGTGAGGTGAAGGTTTGTCGCCGCGGTTTACACTCCTGCAGCAGCTGCGGCTAGTTTTACATTCTGGCACGAATAGAAATATTGTTTTTTGTGAATGTCACCACTTTGGTATTCACACTCGACCTGTGCATATGTCGGACTGTAATTCTCTCTCTTGCTCTCTTGCTCTCTGTTTATCTCTCTCCCTCTCTGTTTCTCTTGCACTCTCTCTCACCTCTCTTCAGCTCTCTCTCTCAATCTCTCTCTCTCTCTCTCTCTCTCTCTCTCTCTCTCTCTCTCTCTCTCTCTCTCTCTCTCCTCTCTCTCTCTCTCTCTCTCTCTCTCTCTTCTCTCTCTCTCTCTCTCTCTCTCTCTCTCTCTCTCTCTCTCTCTCTCTCTCCTCTCTCCGCTCTCTCTCTCTCTCTCTCTCTCTCTCTCTCTCTCTCTCTCTCTCTCTCTCTCTCTCTCTCTCTCTCTCTCTCTCTCTCTCTCTCTCTCTGTCCCTCTATCCCTGAGAGATGATATCTTGGGGTTTGTAAACAGGACCCTCCAACAGCATCCAAACCCACATCCCAAAGTGATTAGGAGAAAGTTGCGGTAATGGGAACAGAATAGCATGGCAGAAACAAATGGTGTGCATTACCCCTGACACACGCAACACATGGCCTGAACACACACACACACCACACCACACACACACACAACACACACCACACAACACACACAGACAGACACACACACACACACACACACCACACACACGCGCAGCTGACACACCACACACACACACACACAACACACACACACACACACACACACACACACACACACACACACACACACACACACACACACACACACACACACACACACACACACACACACACACACACACACTCATACATACACAGACTTTTCTTTATTTCTGCCTGCTGCTGTCTCTTCTTTGGGCTTGTGGGAAATACAATCTGAGCATAAACCATGGACAAATTCCCATTATATGCAATTTCATGGACGATAAACCCATTTGAAATCAGAGTGATCCCATAAATGTATGCATGCAGCTCCCCCAATGAGCTAATTATAACTTTTTATTTACTTTCATGGAGCCCAGAATACTCATTTTGAAAATGGAACAAGGAAGATAAAAGAGTTTTGAAGGGAAAATGACCATTGAAAGAGTGACATTACTTCACTACGAGAAATGATGCTTTCTTTCTGGTTTGGAAACATATCATGGTAAATATCATGAAGTAAAGAAAACAGAAGGGTTCCCCTTTTAAGATAATTAACAGATGATTTTCATTGATAATGTTTTATAGCTATAAAATATGTATACATTGATCTTTTAGTTAAGGTTAGATTAGATACTAATATCTAGTATCTAGTAACTAGTATCTAATCTACTACTTTATGCACATCCCACAGAGTACCTGTATCAAGACAACAAAAAGCATCCAAGCGTGCAGAGTATGTACAAATGCGTAGTGAATATAATAATATCTAAGACATGTAAAGTATACTATACTAGTAACTGCCGACAGTTGAACAATGCGTTAAGATATAAACTGTAGAAGAATAGGAAACAGAAGGTGGTGCAGATATGGTACAGTATATATAGTGCAAGTGTAAGAACAAGTAATGCTGGTAGTAAGATGTTTTACAGAAAGAGGTATGATGCGTGATATGAGACCAATGCATTCACTGTGGACATTAAATGAACTGTAAAGACAGTGGTGTACATATGAATGCCTTATAGGCGTGGTATGTGCAGGATGGATAGACCTCTAAATACACTATAATACATATGATGGTTGTTTAACAGAGTTGACTGCAGATGTTCAGTCCCTGGTGGGGGGTGTGTTGGGGGGCTATGGCAGGGCTGCAGTAGGGGCACAGCGGGTCAGGGAGAAGCTGTTCATGAACCTATACCTCTCCACCGAGGGTCCTGTAGAACCACCCCCCCCCCCCCCCCCCCAGACGGGAGGAGGGCACACAGTCTGGGGCCGGGGTGAGAGCACTCCCCGACGATGCTGAGGGCCCTCGCAAAGAGAGGTATCCCATAATGCACCATGTTGACGTATCCCGAGCTGAAAGGAAGCCCCTCTTACAGATCAATGGGCACAGACAAAAGAAAATCTAACGTTCACAAACAAAACTGGATTATTGAATTGCGTAATGTGTGGTTATGATTATCAAGTTCATGGTTCCACAATTCCCACTCACATATTGTCATGAACAGAGAATAAATAATAATGTCATTGTAGTTATTTCTAAGCCCAGGCTACATGATATTTGTTTGAAGTGCAAGCACGTGTGAAACGTATCTTTATATTTAAATTAAACTATGAGCATTTTCTTTGTCTTTATTGCAAATATACATGACAGGCCTTTACCCCATGCCTACAATGTGTTCTATTTTAGTTAACAGCAGTTTATGCAAAGCGTTGCACCTAGCTCTTTTTCATCTAAAGTGTCAAGACGGAGCAGTTGACATGAACTTCAGTCAGGCGCGTTTTGTCGGTGTTGTTCACATGTTATGTTTCGCACTTGGGAACCAAAACTACGTTGCACGTGCTGGCATACAGAGCCACGATTTTTATTAAATAATTGGATTAGTTGACGTTTCTATGGCAGTTTAACTCTACAAAGGAAAGACGCAGTTAATAATAAAGTGTTTGAATCCCACACAAATGTTCATGCGTCTTGTAAACACATTATTCCTCCTGACATTACTCAATGTATATCTGAAATCTGCCAAACCGAATTTATAACTATGTCCCTGTGATAGTTGGCCCATGTACAAGATAAAAACTGACCATCAAAATGAAGGGGAAAATCCACTACGTTAGACTCAATGTAGTCAAAGTAGATCAAACTCTTTAATAGTTAACCAAGAAGCGCTCTGGCCCATTGGAGCGTCTCTGTGCGTCACTGAGGGCTGTGTCTGGCCCGTGTTAAAACACTACAGAGCTGCGTGCGATGCCCGTGCCCCCATTGTTGAGTCAGAACGCACCATTTTCAATCAGACCATCGTGAACTTTGAAACTCAAAACAATTCCATAATTCACAGAGCCTTGGGAGCGTTGCCGTCACATGTGCTCCACCCTACATTATTTATGACTCTATTTGCATCAGCTGCTTGATCTGGTTGTGCAACGCTGCACTTAAGTTAATGAGATCCCTGCGAAAGATTAGCAAGGAGCTCCCAGTGTAATAGCGGCAGGGCTGCGCTGCGGCGGCGGCGGAGGAGTTTCAGGGAAATATACCCATTACAATCTCCCTCCCGTCTCACACTGGCGAACCGGCCCCTTTCGGCTTAAGTCGTTCAAATTGAATAATGATGTCAGCTAATATCATGCGTAAAGATGCCATCGCTCAGCTCCGCGTCTTGGAGAAGAACAGAAGCCGCCTCCGAGGGGACAAATAGTGTGTGTGTGTGTGTGTGTCTGTGTGTGTGTGTGTGTGTGTGTGTGTGTGTGTGTGTGCGTGTGCGTGTGCGTGTGCGTGTGCGTGTGTGTATGCGTGTGAAAATGCTAATTGTATTTTCCCTAACACTCCAGTGGCTGCAGGACTTCGCAGGTAGAGTGCTGCTGTCTCACCTGATGTAGTGTGGGCGAATGGCTCAGATTAACTGGAGTCTCCTGCGAGGCATGTTGTGGTTAGTGCTGCTGGTAGAGGCCATACTTCACAAATAATAAAAATACTGCCTGGGATATATTGGAAAATGTCATCGGGTACAGCTCTCTTCTCTATTCATTGGAATTTAATAAGGTCTGGGTATTCAAGAATCGAAGGTAGAAACACAAACAGCCACACTACTGGCTGACTGTCTGGAGAGAGAGAGGCCATGACCCCACACACACAACCTTGCCTCAAGATATTTGCAGGATTTACCAAATTGCAATCCCCCAGTGTCAGTGCTGCCCTGTTGCATTGTCCCTGGTTTGAACTGTTCCACCATACAGCACATCATAACCTCACAGAATGTCTATTTAAACATTAAAGGCCTTGTTTCTCACGCCTAAGCGGCTCAACCCTGCGGTTGAACACACCAATCAGGTGAAGAGGTCCCCAAGCACGTATCAATGAACACAAACCCTGTGCAACCGCACGTACACACACACTCTTTTAACGGGATAAAGTTTGGACCAGTGTGATTCTTTGCAGCCAATGTTGTTCAGCCACATCTCTTTGGAGAGTGACTCATCTCAGGTGGCCCCCTGGCACCCAGCCAGAGGGTCCTCAGTTTTCGAGGCCAGCCATTGCCCTCATCCCCCCCCGCCCCCCCCGCTCACCCCCCCGGGATCGAGGAGCGTTATTCAAGGTCTTTTACGACTCGGGCCTCATTTTGTGCATGTTCTCCCCGGGTTCACGCGGGATGCTTCCACAACACATACATGCAAGATGACAAACACAGCTGCCCTCGACCAGGGCAAGTGCACTAGGAACTGGAGTCTGTTCGCTGGCGCCACACTGCTCCTGGCAAGGCAGGATGGATTAATTGCAGAGAGTGAATGTCCCCAGAGAGATTAATGAAGTGTACAATCTTCCTCTATTGGTTTACCCATATGTACGCCATACTCTAGTCTATAAAATGTTGGAAGGAAGAGGGGTCCCAAGGAAGTGATTGAGCATATTAGCTAGTGAGTATGTACATATTTATGTTTCTTTTAGAGACTTGCCTGAGGTGTTAAATAGAGTATAGAACAGGAAGGAAACACAGTGGGAGGCAGACAAAATATAAATATATTTGTTTTGTGAGGTGTGCACAACTTGTAACCAACCAGGGGGGAAAACCCAAGGTTATCATGAGCGGCTGTGATAAGCGAATGAGTGACTCCCAGATGTAATTGGACCTTGGAATGACAGAGCAGAGTTTGCTGTTGCCTCCACAAGGCCCGCCCTTGGGTCCAGGGCAAGTCTGCCTTTAGGTCTTACTTCTGGACTTGTAATTATGTTTTGTTTTGTTTTGTTTTTCGCTATAAAAGGCAGAGCTGGGCCTCTCGCGGCCATCTGCTATGGCCAGTTGGTCATTGACAGGAGCAGAACAGCGAGACTGGTCAACCTGCCTCTGCATTAACCTGATTAGAGTGATGTCCACCCCAGGTCCCTGAGGGGAACTGTGAAGACAGGCTCGCTGTGCACTGCTTCTGTAACAAACACACAACCACACACACACTCGCACACACGCAAATGCACACCTGTGCACTCATGCATGCACAATTAGCATAATAGAAACACACACAGAAACAGACATGCGAACACACACAAACAAACATGTAAAGCTTGTGATTTTCAGATTTGCTAATTGTCTCCATGCAATCTATTTGAGGATCCAATACCATTGCAGAGACCACATTGATGAGAAGGAACACAGAGCAGTGTATGTTCTGTCCATCTTTTCCTTTCACCCGGCGCTGAACCATCTCTGTATATTAGATTAAAAAAGTATTCTATCAAGATAAGTTCAAAACAAATCTCCAACTCATAATATTATAATATCGCGCTTTATGTTATTCATTATTGATTTTGAGAAAGGATTAAGCCTTCTCTGTTCTCAGGCCATAGACACTGACTACTACCCGTCCTTTAATATCATAACATTCTAATTATGTATTTGAAGTCAGTTGTTGATTTCAATTTCAATAATTTATAATTCATAATCTGCTTTTATTAAAAAATGTTCTATGTTGGTACGTGTCTAGTTTGATCTTGTTTGCTTCACTAACTAAATGATACTGGTTAAGCGTATATTACGGCATTATCAACTAATGTTGTTCATGGCTGGCTTGCTTCTTTAAACCCATTCCACACATGGCTCCATCCAGTACCTAACCATATCTTACATGGAATCGAGGCAGAGCAGAGTTGGATTTAGTCTACAAGTATACACAAAGGAAATATCTTTGTATGGTTTAACCCAGTAAAAAAGAGGTTTCATTATATTTTGACAAATCCAGGCAGTATAAGAGAGAGATGAGTTCAGGGGATACAGGTGTGGCTGTATGGCTTCATGGCACAATCTCCAGATCTTTCAACACATTTTCCACCCAACAGAGAGAAAAAAGAGAACATTTAAATGCTCAATACTCGCGACTGCTAGGGTAAACAATAGGGCCGATCGAGTATGTAAATGTACCGCTTAAAAAAGCGGTACGGGATGGTTTGTTAGAGACTTAAAGGACATTCCCTCAACCCCGAAGTGTCTGCAGGGTTAAGATAATAGTATGAGACACACACTGTTGCTGGGAAGTAGCATGAGTGGTTTCTCTTTTGGTTATTGTTTTTTTCTATTGACATTTCAAGTGTGCAGAGCAGACATGTTGTCCATACACATTGATACTAATGTGCAAGCGCTATCGTCTGGCTTCTCTTATGATTATCACTCAGACTGAGGCACAGGCAGATTCAGGTGGATCGTGGCTCTGCAAAATATGAAGCAATCAATCAAACAGCCATCAAAACAACACCGTCAACAGCTAATGAATGGATTAGGCTGAATCTTTGGAATCCAAATAAGGAATGCATGACTACACCATTTAGCGCTGATAGACATTTGTTGGATTGTAAGGTGGTGAAAGTGTAGCATTCAAATTATATACGACTTTATTTAAACTGGAAATGGAAATGTTTCACAGATTTATGAGGGAAGTAATTCTGAGGTAATTTTATTTTATTATGGTAAATTTATTGTGTGAAGAATAGTAAATGGGTGAGTTATAAGGCTTTAGCGCTGATGGAATTTGCTCAGATAGCATTTTTGTGTACAGCATTTATTCATTCTGCAATACCTAGACCCACTTTTGTTTCAGAAACATTAAAAAAAAGAAAAAAGAATACAATCTGAAACCAATTGAATGCCAGTAAAGAACATCAATTAAATAATAGGATTGTGGGCAGTTTTGTCTACATCCCAGCACATTTCCATGCCAATCCTGCACTTAACCTCATTTCATTAAGGAATGCTTGTCTTAAAACAAAATAATTCAACAATACCGTGTGTTCTTTGTTTTTGTTCATATTCCTGACTTCCTCAAGTTGCTACGAAACGACCGGTGCATTCAGCTTCAGACAGAACACCAGACTGTTATGGGTCCTGGTGCAGCTACTGTGTTCCCTGTTGGATGTGTTGAGAGTGTGTCTTCGATGAACATGAGCCAGCCTCGAAACAAATAGTTTATAGCAACAGCAGATAAGACGCTATGGGCTCGTTGAAAACAACAATAGCAACAAGATGGTGTTCCTAGCTACCTTTACAATAGCTATCAACTCGTACTCACTTTATAGACTCACTATAATTAAAAGCTACTCAGTCCCCTATTGTTTCTGTAAGGTTTTTTCCCCCCCTCAAATTCTGTAAAAGTCATACTGCAGCCTATACCGTAAGTCGAAAACCATAATAACCCACACTACTCATAAACCCACCGAAGCTGGGGCTATTGTAAAAAATCATGAATTAGGTTTATTTCTCCTCACCAGATTGACCTGGAAAAATTATTTCAGAATATCAATTTCTAGAATCAGATGCATTTATAAAACCCTGGTGTTTACTGTTTACTTTCCCCACAATTTCATATTAAATCTAAACATGATAAAAAGAAAAAAAAAAAAAAAATCGCCACATAAAGTCTTTAGACCAAGCCTCACAAAAATCATCGAACAGAATTTGTTTTATTTAGTTCCATTTGAGAAATATTGGCCAATAAATTTGGAGCAGTTAGCCCATTTTTCTTATATGACCATTTTGTTATTGTAGAAAAAAACATTTGACTAATATTAGGTGGATACCATTTCCCCCACTACCCATAAACCCAAATTGTGGTACTACACCCGAACTAGCCTTATTTATCCTTACTAGATATACCTGGACTCAAATTCTTTTCATCCTATTAATCATTCAAATCTGATATTTTTCACCCCTGTCTTCTGCTCTAAAAATGTTTACTTTTCCCACAATTTCATAGAAAAGCCAAACGTCCACAGTCTCAACCATTTTTGCCTATATGGCCATTTTCTTTTTTATAACTACCATACGGCTATCATTAGGTGGAAACCATTAACAGTGCACATTTTCAGACCTGTGCTCTTTTAAGAAAGCCCTTAATTTTCTTGTGAAATGTGTGCTTGGAGTTTTCTTGATGTTGTGTGCTTATCAAAAGACATTTTCAGCATGTGAATGAGGCCTAATGCAGTTCAGGAATGTCAGTGGCTAAACAGGATAATGTTGTGTACTGGTGATCCTTAGGCTGAGAGTTTGAATCCTGATTAGAGCATTATGAACAAGCTGAACATGACATTCTGTCATTGCCACTCATTTAAGAAACACAACATTGAACAGCACCTGAAATTCATCAGGCAATCAGCATTCCGGCTCATTAGTTTCCAAGAATCTGACTGCCAAGACACAGTATGGCATTAAGGGGAACTTCTTTGTCAACCATTTTGCCTTCATTATTTACTCTGTCATATTTATATTTCTTCCGTTAGTGTTCTTGACTACAAATGTTTAATTTCCCCAGATTTTTCAGTAATAGGCTTTGAAGAAAGCCCTTAATTCACTTGAGAAATGTGTGCTTTGAGTTTTCTGGATGTTGTTTGCTTATCAATAGACGTTTTGACCATGTGAATGAGGCTGCAGTTCAGGTTTATAAGTGGAACATCTTTCCTTAAATATGACAAGTATATGTTATACTTCTACATCTTCCATTAGTGTGTTCTTGACTTTTAATTTTGGTCGGACCCCGTTAATCACCGCTTGCGGTTATATTCTTTATTTATTTTTAATCTGGTGTACAGTGTCGATTATCTGAAGCCTGAAGGCGGACATGTTGAATGGGAATGATTGATTAGCACCTCTCCACTAATATCATTCTTCCCTGCACACACAATAGTACTCCTTCATGTGGTAGTCTGTTCCTGAAGGAGCTCTCTCCCTTCAGGTCATCTTCTGTTGTTAGAAAGCCTTTTCCTTGTCCATGTCTCCGGAGTCCATTCAGTTGGATGGCTGACATGAACACACACATATATTAAAGACAGTAAAGCATTCGTCTGTACACAATTCCGTTACATTACGTCGTGGCTCAAACGCATTGCAAAACATGTCACAGTAACGAGGAAAAGGGATGGTTTTAATGACAGAAGGTATAGGTTACAGAATCATTTATAAGTGGTAAAACACATCCGCTGTCTCGCCGAAACAACGCCTCTTCTTCTTTCACAACGGGTGTTAAATGAGTGGGGATTAACTGATTAAAGTGACAGCAGGGAACTGAATGAATACAGGGCAGTTTAACAGAGGCACTGCATTGTCTACCCTAGGTCACAAAATGCCGTAAAGGGTCCTGCCACACTTGGCCTCTGAAAGGCCAGGTCTATTAAATGCCTATTAGTCGCTCCTTTCACTAGTGGCAGAAATCAGCATTTGGTTTACACCATTAGAGTCAGTGCTCTGCATCTGTATATTTTGGTCTTTGCTATACACACATTTATCTATTCAACTGCAGATATGTGTGTGGAATAAGCTGGTTTATCCATCTCATCAGATAGATATCTATGGGGATTTTGGGTGATTTTTTTTGTGACCCCATACACAACCACACCCTCTCTCACTGTCTTCTTCTTTCTCTCTGTTCTCTCTTTTAGTTTTCCTTCTATAGATGTTTCTACATATAGAGATATATGAAGATAAAGATGGACACATATAGATCTAGATATCTGTTGGTGGTAGTGTGTGAGCGTGTCTCTCTGTACTGCCTCTCTGTGTATTTAATAGTGTAGTCAGCAATTGAGGTGAAAGCTGCCGATTGTATTTGATCCAAAGGATCTGCCAGTACAACAGATACTGAGTGACATATTTTCATTTTACATCAAGTATGAGCACTGCACGCCCTGGAGACTAAAGAGTCAATGATAAAAACCTGAAAGGCAAGTTATTGTTTTGTGACATTCTGCCTTTGTTCGGTTGTCTGAATACACAAAGTCGAAAACGGTAGAAGAATATCCAATGCATATTACTCTTGTGATTTATCTGTGACAGAAATGCATTCAGGAATACATCAAAGGAGGGAGAAATGATCCGTCATCAATGTATTACAGTGCATATCTTCCACTTCCACCCGGTCTAGAGTTATCTAGTATGACCATCGTTCTTAAAGTTCATGAATTCCTCTTTTCAAACATAGCATGATCATAAAATTTCAGTTTGAGGCCTAGACACATCTGAACATTTAGATACCCAATACTGCCCAATACGCGCGCGCACGCACGCACACGCACGCACGCACGCACGCACGCACGCACGCACGCACGCAGGCACGCACGCACGCACGCACGCAGGCACGCACGCACGCAGGCAGGCACGCACGCACGCACGCACGCACGCACGCACGCACGCACGCACGCACGCACGCACACACACACACACACACACACACACACACACACACACACACACACACACACACACACACACGTTGTATTGTGCAGCCCAGAGCTTCACCACTGATCATATCACACCGCTGAAGGTAACGCTTTGTCTCAG
The DNA here is from genome assembly GCA_900291075.1 of Melanogrammus aeglefinus. Lineage (NCBI taxonomy): Eukaryota > Metazoa > Chordata > Actinopteri > Gadiformes > Gadidae > Melanogrammus > Melanogrammus aeglefinus. The sequence continues at coordinate 387,439 of OLKM01000032.1, read as the reverse complement.
AATAACTGATAACATTGTCCAGTGTTTATGTGTGTGTATAGCATGCAAACAGCAAACATGTGCGCTCAAATCTCTGCATGTTTGTGTGAATCGGGTCACCCCAACTGTATATTGACCTTCCCTGTGTCATCCAAGACCTTGTCTCTCTGTCCTTTGCTATCTTGTCTCGGTCCGAACACCTCAAAGATGCAGTACATTGATCCATCCTGGATACGCACAAATGGAGCTTGATACTCTCTCTCTCTCTCTCTCTCTCTCTCTCTCTCTCTCTCTCTCTCTCTCTCTCTCTCTCTCTCTCTCTCTCTCTCTCTCTCTCTCTCTCTCTCTCTCCTCTCTCTCTCTCTCTCTCTCTCTCTCTCTCTCTCTCTCTCTCTCTCTCTCTGTATATATATATATATGTATATGTATATATATATATATATATATATATATACAGAGCTGCAAACTCTCACACATTGAACTTGAGCCTCACGCATACCAACCCACTTCCCACACTCACTCCACACCTCCTATTTCTTAATCTGTCAAATGACGCACTCTTTAGCTGCAAATTTCCAGCCTGCTTTGAAAACATTTTGGACAGTCCCCTAGTGCTTTAAATCAGTCTTTGAATTAAAAGCATCTGACATTTGGCGATTATTAGCCTAATTATTAGGATTATTAGGCTAATAATCCTTGTTACTACCTTGTTACTACCACTTATACAGTACCTGTTGTTAAATGTAGTTTAGAATTGCAAAGGCAAGCAGTGGTTATCCATTGATGGAAAGGTTTGCTCTGGGAGGCAACCTTAGCCTGGCTAATGCCAGACCTCATCTCAATCTACATTGAGATGAGGTCTGGGAACCACAAATTAATTTTCTCGTATTTGAGGCTTGGTTTACGATTGCCAGGAGCCGTTTATTGGGCACTACGAATGTCTTTCATATGAGTCTGTACGTAGCTCATAGCCAATCAAAGTCTGTTGATAGCATGCAGGGCAAAGACATCCTTCTTGGTAATGAAAGAGTTTAATGCTGAAAGTTGCTATTTTTTCAAAATAAACCTGCGATCTAAACTACTTAGAACACTATCTAAAACAGCACAAAATGAAATTGCGCACAAGGCAGCATGGGTATACCCAAGCTAAGGCGACCTAACATTTGTGTTACATTTAGAACTGCTATTTGGGCTACTGTAGGCTACATCGAAATATGTGTAGTCTACTATTCCTCCAAATTGTAATTTTAAAGTTTTAAGTATAGATTTCGGTGTGGTTGTGACCCTGACAGGGGTCACAGTATATATATATATATATATATATATATATATTATATATAATATATTATATATATATATATATATATATTATATATATATATATATATATAATATATATATATATATATATATAACTCTGCAGAAGCCCTGCCACATAGGTTATCATCACAGCTGGAGGGTCTAGCTCTCATTGCTTGGCTCAGGGTCTACGCACACACACACACTCACACTCACACTCACCCACAAACACAGAAAATGCACAAACGCACACACTCTAAAAACCAACAGACACATAAAATGGCACGGCCCGTTTCAATGTTTTATTCACACGTACAGAATCTCTTTTTTTTAGTTTGCTGTTTATATGGGCTTTGTTGACTGTCTGCCTGGCTTTAGCAAGCAGCTCCTCTCCAGGCCGATGATGTTAAAAGTTAAACAAACCCATTATGCATTCAAACGACACACTTGCACATATGCGCGAGCGCGAAAACATTCATTTATTGTATCCATTTTTTTCTTTACTACATGGATGTCACCCACATCATTTGTATATTTACAGTTACCTTTATATGTTTATTATTATGCTCACGCACCGTGCAAAGGGAAAGGCAATAAATGCAGTCAAATCTTTCTATTTACGCTATTCAAGCATCGTCTTACATTTTCACACATGAATCTAGCATTCCGTTGTCTTGTACATCGTGCCAAACAACACAACCCAAAGAATAGCCACCAAGATTATCTAAACGAAGAGAAGCCATCTTTAACAGAGCATGGGGATCACGCACGGCACCCTGTCACTTCCCTCTGTGACTGTGAGACGCGAAAAACAGCACCCGATAAAGACATGAAAGGAGTGAGCATCCTGAGTGACAGCTTGTGATTAGTGAAGAAAGCTCAGTGGGGGGGTAGGTAGTGTCTGGTAGTATTTCTTCAACCAGCCGCCACCTCGCTGACAGGGTCATGCGCTCCATTGAAGTAGAGCAAGGCTGGGTGAGCAGGGTATTGGCTGCTGCCTACCAGCCTAAGGTGTATTCTGGCTCGGGGTGTGTTTAGGGTGACCGGTTCTCCCGCTTTATGCGGGTCTGCACAGCCTCTTTTTTCTCCCGCGCCCCTCATAGTGAGACGATGTCCTGCATTTTGATTGGATTCTGGATTTCAAAAAAAAACCAAACCACGGACTCTTTTCTCAAATGGGTATTTAATTCAATGGCTGTGAAGAAAGCAGGGAAGGCTTTTATCATGGGGATGTGTTGGATGTCAATCATATGCGCAAATGCGGGTCAATTGCAGGGTTACCTGTCCCCGTCTTCACTGCCTGCTGCACTATACCCCATGCAGAAAATTGCCAGTCACTAAAATGTAACAAGCTTTGCGGAATTCGGATACCACAAAGGAAACGAAATGCAGCTACGACAGAGACTGGGGAACTACTTATTACTGGGTGAAGGTGATTTTCAGAGTTTACATTTTTGGATATCATGGGGGGGTGATACGACGTGCAACTACAGTCACCTTAGGTGTGTTATATGCACTTACTGTATTGTGCGTTGTACGTCCTGGCACGTAAAAATAGGGCTTAATATTTTGTAGTGTCTCATCCTAGCCATCCTTGTTGTGTACAGGGATTCGGGGAATGGGTTAACCTAGCAACTGTCAGTGAATATCTTTACTGCACCGACAGAGATATATTCTTGTTTCTCTTTCTTCTGACAAATGTACTTATTGTAAGTCGCTTTGGATAAAAGGATCTGCTAAATGCCCTAAAATTAAATGTACATTTTATATGGAGGAAGCAATCAGGAGCAGCTATTTTTGGGAGTGCCAAAGGCGGCAGATGAGTTGTGCTGGATGCTTTGAGAGAAGTCATACTGAAACTGTAGTACTGGTAGTTGCTAGTGGATTTCTGCCGGCTGTGCTGCCCCCAGAGCAGGTAGATGAGTAAAGCTTGGTAAAAAAAAAGGTCCATTTAACTTGTATTAACCCAAGCTGGCCTCGATGGGCGCTGTGGGGGGTGGAGGCTTTTTTGGCAGTGTTTTGGACACTAACATCCATATCTTTAGATGGTGGAGGGAAGTGTAGACCCCAGAGGAAAGTGTAGAGGAACATGCCGTGAAGATGGAAATTCCACAAAGAAAAGCCCGCAGGTGTGTTTGACCCGGCACCACACTGCTGTGAGGCATTGATGCTATAACCACTCAGGTCCCGGTTTCACAGTCCACAGTTAACACTGCAGAGCACAGAGAAACACTATGCAGATCCTATTTTGTATCCATTGCATTCAATTGATACATAAAATCCACACATTTCATGCCATTTCTTTTTGAAACCAAGTGATTATGCTTAAAGCTGGGGTATGTAGTCCTGTTCAGAAGCACTTTGTCTTATACTGGGGGAAATGGCCCGTCTAATTTCAGAGGAATCGGTACGCTATGTCAGCAGGAAAAGGAACGGAAAATAACAGAGCTCTGTGACAGCCGCAAGACTGAGAAAACTCCGCCCAATCTGTATCCTTCAGACCGTAGGGCACGGATTGGTCGAAGTTTGCTCGGAGACTAAGGAACCAATCAGATGCCTTCATGTCTAGTTCTGCACCCGCCCCCTCCTACGGGAGCGCGCACAGCCTTCAGGTCTTGCTGCTGCCGAAGAATCAGTACACCTCTGCAGGACTACAGAGTTACAGAACGGATTTCGTGATCATTTGAGCAATGGCTGAGCAAACGCAGCCCAAATTACCGCCTCAACGGTTACTTGTTACGGCTCTTCCAGAGAAAAAGGCAAAAAACTTTTTGGTGTGCGCGTCCCTGTGTGTGGGGGCGTGGCTTGGACGGACTCACTGACGGGAGGGGGAGCAGGGGGGAGGAACTTAGAGGAGGCAGGAGGAGGTGCTTTTTTCAAATCTTGCTCGCTCTCTTGCTAGTTTTCCAGGACTACATACCCCAGCTTTAACTGACACAATAGAAGACCCAATAGAAGTAGAAAAACTGGTTATGGCTAAGGACACATCATATGCATCACAAATCTAAAAGAAACAGGGGCTCTGGGCAGGTTACGTCTTTATTTACCTCGCCTCTAGGTCCTCTATGCAACATTGAACAAATGCAGTATTTCTTAATATTTGATAAATCCTTCCTGGAAATGATGCAAAATGCCCCCGAAACGTCTGAGAGAGGGAGCAGAAAAAGTCCTTGTTTAATTGGTATACGCTGCAGCACATACATCACGAGTATTAACCATTATTACATTCATAGCAGTCTACAGATGTAAACAAATGGAGGTGGTGGTGGTGGTGGTGGAGGCAATACCTGGAGGCTGAGAGAGGATCACAGCTGAAGGCAGAAGGCCTGCTTTAGTTCTTCTTCTAAGCTGGAGAGCTGGACCCCGGCTCTGACTCCAAATACATGATGGCCACAAGAGCTCCATGCTGCTTGTTCTAAGCTAACTATGCTATTTTCTCACTGTGCCTTCAAAATAATACTGAAAAAAGAGGTGTAAAATTAAACTCAAATTCAAGTCCTGTTCTTTTCAAGTCCTGTCTTGTGACGCAAGACAGGGTCTAGGTGTACATGATGAGCTCCTTCCTGTCACCGCTGGCTGCAGATCGATGTGTTGGATAGAGGGTTAGGCCTTGTTCTGACACCTAAATACCACAGGTGTCAGAATGGTGTGGCGCGTTTCATATAGAACATTGCTCAATATAACTCTTTGTCAACGACTTGTGCTATCAAAAAAAAAAAGATCACACGGCTGCCATGGGCATAACCCCCTCACACCAGCAGCCCAGCACCCCAACCCCTCCTCCGCCGCCCTTGTCCTTCCTAGAACTCAGCCCCAGCACGATGGATACTTGATTTCTTAAGGGTTTCTAACTGGAGCTGGGACATCGGGTTCATTTAACCGTAACCTCCCCACGGTCAACAACACCATGTGCAGGTGTGTATCAGGGCTTCTCGTTGTGCAAACCTATTAGCTGGACAAATCACTGATTCCCAGAAAAAACACAATTACAAGGTTGAGATGTAGCGTGTGGTCTGAAGGGAAATGCACAAAGCAGCACACCCGAAGGCCACAGGGAGAGTGGGCTTCTAGAGTACAACCTGAACATTTGAGGGTCTCTCAGACCTGCCAGAGAGCAGTGGCGGTTCTACGTCCAGTTACGCTAGGGGGGACTAGCTGTGCGATTATTTATCAATCGCACAGCTAGTCTCCTGTGCAATTGATAAATAAAGAGACAGAACAGAGAGGAAGAGCGCTTTCTCTGTCAAGGGAATTATTTTTCCCTTGACAGAAGTATAATGGAGACATGGGTTAATCGACTTATTCATGAATTAAAGCTCCTAAATCTTACTCTCAATGGTTGAAACAAATTCATTCCCAGACGTTTTAAATATTTTTGTGATTTGTGGCATTCCTTTCTCCTTCAATTATTCAAACTGCCCACAAAGTTTTGTCTGTGGCTATTAAAAAAATAAGGATGATGAAAAGATAAAATGTAAAAAAGAAGGGACTTTGGTGAGGGGAGGAAGGAAGGAGATAAAAAAAGGATCTAAACCACGTAGGGGGGGAATTGGAACCAGGAATGGACAACAACCCACTGCAATTAGTGCTCTCTGTTGTGCATTGGTTCCTAATTAAGGAAACGGTGAACAGCATTGTGGGGATTGCAGAGTCGATGACAAGGGCCCAGAGATAGGCCTGTGGCGCTTCAATCCTCCCCCCCCCCTGAGAATAGGGAAGCCATGGGGAGACAATTGCTCTATTCATGCTGAAGGAAGGGAACAGAAATCTACATTATTCATCAATGGGAAGGAGAGAGGAAGACAGTTGGAGAGAGAGAGAGAAGGAGAATGAGAGAGGGAGGAGATTAAGGTAGGAGTGGGGAAAGTACAGAGAAAAAAAAAGCTGGGGCGGTGAGATAAGATAGTGAAGGTGCAGTGACAAATTCTTTGTGCAAATGCTTTGAGGACCTGCGTGGGTCTGCATAATCCCACACTGCACATGCAGGTGTCAAGAACACAGTGACTGTACTGCAGTGCTGGTTCTCGAGGACCCATCTTGGAGTGTGGAGCTATTGGGGAGTTGTCCCTCACTTACCGACGGGTTAAACTCCACTTGGCACTGGCTGTGCGCTCCTCGATGGATGACCATGTAATTTAACTAAAGTGCTTTTGGCTCCATTTTTTTTTGCTCTTACCATTTTTGTTGATGTTCCGAAACCAAGCCTGGGGGGGTGTGTGTGTGTAAATGTGAAACTGTGTAAGTGTGTAAGGGTATGTGTGTGCGCGTGTGTTGTTGGATTATTTTACGAGGTAAGTGGTCTATAAAATATATGCTGAAACTTCCATGCCTCCTTTTCGTTGGAGCTTGTGCCATCGGAACATTCTCTTTCCAAAGGCTGGTTTCCAACCTAAACGACAGAATAGGTTTGTCAATATGACCCGAAACGACCCATATGTCTGCTGGTCCAGCTATCCACTGGCCCGAAGAAAGAGCAAACGTCCCGTATTTCAATGTTGTCTGCCATACAGAATCGATGATATTCGTTATATCCTTTGTGGAAATGCAAAATTCTAAAACGGTTTCGGCATTAAAATGCACTTGGATAAAATTTGGAGCAATAAATGTCTATTTTATTTTCGGAAACTTCTGTCAGTGAAGGTATATGACGTTTAGTTTTTTAGTAAATGCGTTTTGTTTTCTATCGTTGCCATGGTGAGTCATATGGACGCTGCTTTGCCTGAGAGCCCATGGCGTGCATGTTTTTTGAATTGTGTAAGTCCTCTGAGCTACTATGTTAAGTGATAATTTATGTAACTGAAGAAATTCTTTCAATAAAAACTTTCGAGTGACCCAGGGAGGACATTTATGCTTCTACTTTGGGATGCACTAGAACATCGTGTTCTTGTGGTGCGCAACAGGAGATTATGTTTGCTTTGCTTCTGCCTATGGAAAGCCTCCACAGAGCTACGTTGGTGTACTTGGCCCCCTTTTGGCCCCCTGTTTCACTGAGTGCGATCCCACGGCGCCCCCTGGGTGGTGGTCTAATGGCCAAGTTCCTATCTCTCTCCATGGATCTTAGATTTGTTTGTGGCGATGCCTTTTATTTTCAAACCGTTTCAATGGCATATTTCGATGATGCTTTTTGCATCACTTCCTGTAGGGTAGAGCCCCCAAATTGAATATCATATGAGTCTTTGAGACCCCTCTAGCTCTAGAGTCTCTAGCTCACTTCCACATGTCCTTGACCCCTAGGTCCCCTACTAAATACATCTCTTCCTGTAGGGATAGATAACAGTATATTATCTACTAATTTTAGTAAACCTTGATTACCTGATTCATATAAAAGAGACCAGTCATCTCTATCTCACTGTAAAGTTATTCTGTGGCTTTTAAATAGTGTGTTTGCCTCACTTATTGTTTGTAAATTACCCCCACGTTGATCTTTTTTTTTAAATATCTGTCTGCCTTTTACTTTATCGATTGCATTTGTGCTTCAAACACCTTTTAGAGCTGTATTTATCTGTCATAATTATCTTAATGGACAAAATGTATTTACAAGAGGAATCTTTTGAACAGATTTCTTTCAGTGGAAGAAAAGCAAACTTCCTTTGTGCCCCACAAAAACACATCGTCCTAATCCATCCGACTGAAGGATAACTGTCATCCCCCGGTCAATTTTTTATTTGGAAGAACATCATGAGTTACACAAAATAATAACAGCTTAGATGACTACACAATGCAAAGACATAGATTCAAACAACATGAAATCTACTTGGTCTCAAGGCTAGCAGTTTCCATATGAATCACCATGGATACGATATAAAAAGTTGCATTAACTAACAAGCTAAACGTCACTTGCATTAATTGATAAAATACTGTACAAATGTATTGCTGGAAATGTTGTCAAAGCGCAATCTAATGCCAAAACTATCTCAAAATGTTTTATTTTCCAATGAAAATGTCATCCACTTTGTTTTGGAATACACAACATTAGCATGCGTGACGTTTTGCTGTTTCTTCGGGAGGGGCCGCTGTACCAGTGAACGTTCGTATGGGTCGTTCTGGTTCATATTGACTAACTGCCTGAACTGTTGTTCAGGTTGGAGGCTGCTCATTTAGTAAAAGTCTGCATACCCAGGGGCCCTCATTGGACTGTTGTGTTTATCTAAACCCCCGACATGTCTACAGCTTGTGGGACCAGAGATCTTTCTCTCCACCTGCCTCTGAACAGCCCCACCATCCCCCCACAGGAATCCCTTGCGATCAATTTGCAGACCATGGCCTGGGGGGCCGCGCTACAGACGGACTGATATCTACCCCGCCTCGCAGGGCGTCCTCATCTACCAGCCGACACAGGGAAAGTTCACTTTACTGGAAATTGCTCCTCAAACGATTTTGAAACGGACAACTCAAGCTGCGGATCAAAAAAAGAAAAATAATGTTAAGACCTACATGTCACACCAAGGGAAGTTCAAAGAGAGGCTGCCAATCAGAGGCTTGAAGAAGAAAAAAAAACCCCCCCCCTAATTTTCTTTCTCGGGTGCTGGTCGAGTGGTGTCTGATCTTGGTTCGATTTGCTGCCATGTGAAGAGCTGTGTGTGGGAAGCTCTGACAGTAGGTTCAGTGTCAGCGTAAAATGCTGTGATCCACACAAAAACACACCAGGAACTACCAATATGGATGCCTGGACTAGATGGAGAGTTGTTGTTCAAGGTTTTTAAGGTGTGGAATATTATTCTTCAAAAATGATTTCCTCTTATTATTGAAACCTCTGGGCACTGTGTCTATATTTTTGTTTAGCATAAAGTAGGATGTTATTTGTGTAAAGGTATGGAATTATTTACATAGTCTCACCTTGATTTATAATGCCCACATTGGTACAATTATTTAAACCACTGTACCATTCAGTAGAAATCTTTGCAATTTCTTTGCCATTCATAAATGATTTGGCATTGCCTCACAGTGCATCTGCAGGATAGATACAAAGTCCATGGGTCCAAATCTAGTTTAAACAGTATCCTTCCTTCTTCTTCACCTTGTCGTATCCTCAAATATCTTTGTCTGTCTTGTTTACTCCTCTCCTTATTTTTGTCAAATAAATTGAAAAATAAAATAAAGTAAAATAAAGACATATCTAACAACTCCATTCTGAAGAAGGACCTCATCCTTGAGTATTTCCATGAGAACTGAACAGCAATCAGAAGAAATGAACCTCCTTGCCAGGTTTTGGTCAAAAGCGGCGCATTATTTACTTCCCCCTGCCTCCAGATTGAGGCGTGAGGGACAAGGAGGCAGTCTGGATCTCCATCTCTGAGCGGGGAGACGGATGACGGCGTGCCGCTAAGTGTTCAGGTCAAACCGTGGACCCCAATGCACGCTCACCGACGTTCGCTGTATGATTAGCCTCCCCGCACCGCAGACCGGGCGGCGCGCCGGGAGAATTTACATTGCCAATTGACCCGGACGAGATTAGTTTCCTCTCTCCCTTTCCACGTAATGCGTGATGTGAGCGGAGGAGTCATGCAGCAGTTCACAGGCCACCCTGGCTCACATCTGAAATCATGCGAGATTTCTCTTTGAATACATTTTTATTTACTGTTTGGTCGATCGTTCTGCCGTCCTCCTGCTTGTATCTGTTTATAATAGGCTTGGAGTAAGATGTCATCTCTATTGTCTATTGACATAGATAATAAGGTGTAAGGCCGTGCGAAGGCAGCAGTGCAACAATGAGTAAGCGTCTTTGTCTGTTGTTTGTGGCCTTGTTAAACTCATTAAGCATAAGTCAATGTGGCTTTTTATGCAAATGACTGTTGTTTTAGCTCTTCTCGCCCCAACTGATTGGTCATTTATGTTTACAGTTTAGCTTGGGAGCCAAATAGCTTTTGGCACACTGGCTCTTCATAGTTTGACATCAAAGTGGATGCTCACATACAGCCATTATCCACACAGTCCAATGAATGCATTGGTATAAACAAATACACCAACGCACACACACATAGATACACACGCACGTACACACACACACCAAGCTATCATTACACTTAGTACAAAGACAAAGTTTTGGGTTTATGTTTAGGAAACCGATATAGATCGTCAGTGCCTTGTCTCTGTGCCTTATTTTTTTTGGCTCTTGTTTGAGGCGTTATATTTGGTTTAGTCAGAAAGTTGTGGCTGTTTTTCCACAGGTAGGCATTGTGTCAGAGCAGTTAGTCTTTCTTGGGAATGTAAAACACATCACATATATCTTAATGGACAATAGACATCCCAAGGCAAGAATAGAGTTACACGAGTGATTAGTTGGGAAGTGTGACTGGCACTTTTGTTAGTTTAACATTCTGAGAATGATTATTTGCTTAATTTTTTTTATTTGCCCTTTACATGAGTCACTTTACAAGGCCTGAAACTCCTGTGTTTACAAGTGAGAACACAAAGTTAGTTATTTAAAGGTTGACAAAATGTATACAACGGCTCAGTCTAAACAGTTCCATGAATGTTATAGCTTTATAAATTCAATTTATCTGTCTAACTTGGCAGCAACAAGTCACAAAGTGAAGCACACAGCATCACATATCGAACCACCAAAGACTTATGCTGGTAATTCATCTCTTGACAGTATTAACCTTAAATAGGATTCCCCAAAAAATCTATTGAATCTATTTGGTTTGCAATGCAGGATATTTATGACTCAAATTTCGAAATATTGCATATTGTTTATTTTTTTCGTGTAGCCATAATCAATACATATGCTTCTCTGATATGCTGACACAAAAAAAGTGTGTGGGGGTACGTGTGTTGGTGTCTGGGTATGTATCCGTGTATCTGTGGGTGTATGTATGTGTGTGTGTTTTGTGTGCATGCCGATTCACACAAACATGCAGAGATTTGAGCGCACATGTTTGCTGTTTGCATGCTATATACACAAACACCTAAAACTGGTTCAATGTTATCTTTAGTTATTTCTGAGACAAAAGCGTTACCTTTCAGTGGTGGTTGATATGATCCAGTGTGATGAGCTCTGGGCTGCACAATACAACGTGTGTGTGTGTGTGTGTGTGTGTGTGTGTGTGTGTGTGTGTGTGTGTGTGTGTGTGTGTGTGTGTGTGTGTGTGTGTGTGTGTGTGTGTGTGGTGTGTGTGGTGTGTGTGGTGTGTGTGTGTGTATATGTGTGTGTGTGTGTGTGTGTGTGTGTGTGTGTGTGTGTGTGTGTGTACATGTGCATGCACATTCATATATACTGCTGAGTATGTTGCTGGCCCCCTTCTTTCCTGCGCATCGAGCGTTTTGCTAGCGAGACAAGGTTTTGATAGGAATGCCAGTGCAAATTATGCATGCTCTCCATTTCCATGAAGACAAGGAAAACACTCTATCTTTATTCTTTAGGCACACAAACACACGCCCGCACATACGCACACACACACACACACCACTCAAACCCACACCCAAACACACTCTTCCTTGTGTGCAGGTGCACTAATGCAGCCTCTTATCGTTTGACACAGACCTTATTCGGCGAGAATAAAAGCAATCCTGTGCGGGTCCAGGCTCGTTGATCTTCCATAGTCTTCAGCAGCACAAGATGCCACTTTGTTTTCATGCGGCTCTAGATACAGAACAGAGGAGGGCGAGGGAGAATCAACATTCCACTGCGGTTCTCTCGCTCTCCTCAAAGAAAAGTTGTTAACATCGCCTTGGCCTCGTAATTATTACGCATGGCACAGACCTTCTGTAGTTACTAGAAGTTACAGAAATGTGTGGTGGTATTTTTAAACGTCTTTTCCCGGGGTGGTTTTCTGCCTTATTTATGGCTTGTTTACGTGTTCATTTGTTTATCCGTTTGATGACTTTAAAGTAAGCCCCCAACATGGAGGTAATTGTCTGCTTCCTGATTTCCCTTTGAAGACCAAATGCATAAGAGTTCTTGAGAGGGATTATTCATGGTTTCCGTTAGACTTCATTATCTGCTCTCCGGTGGATTCCAATAAAGCACGTGTCCCAAGGCGCATCTCTGTTACACTATTTCTCTAGCTGTTGAAATTAAGGATCTTCCTCTGTTTACCTCCTCCAAACAGACTCTGCTGCGTTATTATTCATCTATCGCAGGCTCCCTCCTTGTAGCGGTTTCCAATGGTGCATCTGTCCATCTTCTTGATATTCAGCCAGAGGACTATAGCAACCCCACAGTGAAGGCAATGCAAGCAGAAATATGAGAAATATCCATTCACACTTTTTCATTTTCGGTAGTGTGTTTTGAGCGTGGCATCGTCCCTTGTCGGCGTACTGTTTGGTAGAGTCATAACTGAATGCTTTGGGGAAGAGGCAGGGGCACTTTTGTCACAAAACAAAACTGAGTCATATCTTACATGGTGTGAAAATAAGGTGTATCTTTCTAAATAGTTTGACGGTGTTGGGTGTTTCCTAAAGGAACTGACACATCAGGGGAGAACGAGTCCTGCAGAGTGAACTAGTTCAGGTCCACGGACAGCAACACAGGCCCCTCGCTACACAGTTTAATGGGCAACACCCTCAGAAGGACATACTACCCAGACATAGTTTGGTTTCGTAAAGCTGTTATCTGGGCACAGAGTGTACATTTAATTGGCAAAGCCCAACAGATGTATTCATAACATTGTGTGAGGCGCTAGTTGAATGGTTTCCTTGGTCTGCAGTTTGTTATGGGAACATTTTAAAGATCTGCAATGGAAATATGTCCAAGGGCCTAAAACAAGTTCACAAATACATTGTGCTTGAGGGAGGACTAGACATGAACAGAAATGCAATATGGTTCATATCCAAGAAAAAATGCATCACACATGCCTTGAACAACTCTATGCATGGAAGAACATTTACCATTCTGCTTCAAATCACTTGATGGCTTACATTGTGTTGCTTATTCTAATTGAAGGCTTGGAAGAAATGCCAGGTTGGAACAAGCTGTCACCGTTGTTGTTTTGTCCTTAGTATCAGCCTTCTTTTCTAAAAAAAAATGATGATACCAGTTTTTCAAATTTCCTTAAATGCAAATGGCTCCCGGTACTTCTGTTTATCTAAACGTTGATCGTAACTTGCCCTCACACGCCATAGGTATGTCGGAGCAACCGCCAAATAAAGATAGTCAGCTCACCCCGGCCTGACGGTGCTCAGAGGGCTACTTCATGATTTAGTAAGGCGTCACTTGGCTTGGTTTTATTTGAGCCGCAGAGATTTTTAGTTTAAATGCAGAGAGGGAGCTTCATATGTTACAGAAGATTGGAGGGGAACGGGGCTTAACTCTTTTTGTTCTCCTCATTTTGTTCTAGTCTGGAAACCAGACGAATCTCACAAGCTCATGTTTAATTTGCTCTGCGGATAAGGTCTGGCTCCGCTCCCATACAGACCGGTACGCGATAGACCGACCAATCATGACCATTTATCTCATATGAGGGGGGATAAATACAATGCCAGTGCAGAGCAGAGCCAAAGGGTTGTTTTCAACAAGAACAAAGATGGCTGCTGCTGATGTAGAAAGGTCTGTTGATTCGATCAAAACAGTTTTCCACAAACTGGACTGTATATTTTCAATAAAATAAAAACAAACAACTTCCCTTTCCTTGCTGTTATTGGTTCCAATTGCGTCCAGAGCCATGTTGGACTATACCTGTTGGTGACGCCCTTTGAAAATTGAGAGGTTCCACACACTAATTGCAATTCGCCTGGCGATGCCAAGCTAGTTTTGTTCTAGTGTAGTTTATGAACGTAAACAAGTGATTATTTTTACTATCTAATCATGATGCTACTGCAAAAATAATCGAATCAGACAGCAGCTGCTTATCTCCATATCTTCATAGTGATCCAAAGAAGATTTGGTTTGTTTGCCTCCCAACATGCATTGTGTGTTTGGCCAGTGTGCAACACAGCTGCCCTGATGAGCAATTAAATCAATGCAGCCACATATTTAAACAGCCTCGCACAAACAACATGTCATAAAATATTCCCAATTAAAAACAAAACAGGAGACAGTAAAGCATTGGTTTTTTTGTGCCCCAGGCTATAGCATGAAACATGGATCCGCCTTCTCCTCTCTGCTCTTCACTGCTTCATTCCAAGGAGTGACAGTGTACACCCCTCCCCATCATTACAGACCAATGGCTTTGTGTTCAGATTCAGAGACGTGTTCGTGAATATATTTGTTAGGTAACGAGCATGAAATCAGTCTGCATTCACTGCCGCTTTGGCGCATGCCTCATTATCCACTCCTTAACCCAGATGACCGTCACTTATTTTACACTGGGTGGCCATCTTCTCCATAACAACATGATAGTGTCACTAATGCTGCCCATGCACATACGTGTCTGGAGATCTTGGCACAACACTGACATGGATTTTGCGCCTGGAAAGAAACCCGTTCTCCTCTTTGCGACGAGAAAAGAGATTCCAGAAGAGGGCAAGAATATAGTTGCATATCAACTTTGTTGTATTATTGTTTTTGACAGTTGTTATGACCTCTTCCATGTCAAACGCAGAGAAAAGGCGTTGGCACGCAGGGAAAAGAGGCTCTACTGCAGGCCTTCTCTGCTGGAGTATTCCTGTGCTCTACTGTGTGATGGGGAGAAAAAGATTGTATAACTGGATGAAAAACAGGTTGAGCCTTTAACTGTTGTTTCTGATGGCAGTACTTTGTCTCATTATTGAATACAATAAAAGTGCTACTTTTGCTTGTATTCCTGAGTAAACAGATACCCAGTAATTATAGCTTTGGTTGTTTTACCTAATTTTGCGAAGCGTACAATTTGTTTTTCGGATCCAATGAACCTTTGTTTGCCGAACGCTATTTCAGACTTGACAGTTGCATTAAGTGCATTTTTCTGGTCTCATTATGGAGATCTGCAATGTCCAATAGTGAGGAAGAGTATGTGTATTGAAATTGAGTACCTTCTTTACAGCTCAGCAGGCTGAATCAGCAATTCTGTCTGAATCACAGTTCTCCAAAACAACTGTGGGTCTTCCACTAGCATGTTTATAATCTTCGGTGTGTGTGTGTGTGTGTGTGTGTGTGTGTGTGTGTGTGTGTGTGTGTGTGTGTGTGTGTGTGTGTGTGTGTGTGTGTGTGTGTTGTGTGTGGTGTGTGTGTGTGTGTGTGTGTGTGTGTGTGTGTGTGCGTTGCCTGTGTCCATTACGTGTTATCTTTGTGTACTTTGTGTAGCCTGACTGTGTGTGTGTGTGTGTGTGTGTGTGTGTGTGTGTGTGTGTGTGTGTGTGTGTGTGTGTGTGTGTGTGTGTGTGTGGTGTGTGTGTGCGTTGCCTGTGTCCATTACTTGTTATCTTTTGTGTAACTTTTGTATAGCCTGACTGTGTATGTGTGTGTGTGTGTGTGTGTGTGTGTGTGTGTGTGTTGTGTGTGTGTGTGTGTGTGTGTGTGTGTGTGTGTGTGTGTGTGTGTGTGTGTGTGTGTGTGTGTGTGTGTGTGTGTGTGTCTGCGTTAGCTCTCAAGTCCCAGGAAGGAGAAAGGGATCCCATGGCTTTTGTAAGGGATTGGTCAGAGTCACTCTCTCCACCCCCCCCCCCCCCCTCCCCCATCCTCCCCTCCTCTGAACCACCAAATAGGTTGCTATTACTCTCTCTCTCTCTCTATCTGTCCATCTCGCTCTCCCCCCTCTCTCGCTCTGACTTCCTCTGAAATCTTAGAAGGCTTTTGATAAATTCTCCTTCGAAATGCTGTTAACAGGCAACAGAAAAGCGATTCCTGTGGAAATCGGTATGCAAGGGGGGGGGGACGCTCACTGCTCCTGCAGGACCCGACACAACCCTTTTTAAAGTGGTCTTAATGCATCGCCTGGCTCATAAACCCTGAAATCGGACAGAAATTGCTGCAAATCTTTGCATTTCAGAGGCAAGTCACCAGTGCTGGATACCAGGGAACAATGGCAGTAGATTTTCAGTTGCAACTAGATCGAGTCAATGATTATTTCACTTATATTTGCTTGTGTAGGCCTACATCCCATAAATACCCATAATTCCTGTAAGTTCCCCCGCCGATTCCCCATGTGTTATTATGATGGTATAACTTTATGTAAATCCCTCGTGCTTGTGTGTTTAGCCAATGGCGCCGCGAGCACCCCCTGTAATGTCAGTCTGCAGTGTCTGGTCGGCTGCTTAAAATGTGCTGACACTGAAGATAAAGCTTCAACCACGGTGCATTTCTGTTTCTCTCCCTCGCTCTGACATATTTTGTTTGTAAAGGGATTATTTCTTCATTTGCTCCCGGGAACAATTATAACATATTTAATTCAGATTAAGGGATGTACTGATATGCAAGTCTAACGCTTAATTTGCATTTCAGTTAAGATGATCTATAACGTGAATGGTGTGAACAAAGGCAAACCGATGAATAGCAAGTGCATGTGCCAGTTTAAGGAAGACTTTAGCTGTTTGTATGAACAACAATATGAGTGAGAACAATCTCAGAGGAGATGCTGAAAGAGATACATTGTGAATTCCAATGATTTGCATTAGTATTAATTTATTTCCCTAATAAAATGCTAAATGTGTTGCCGTAATTGTCACTTTGCAATTCATTAAGCATGTCTCCGGATGAGCATTAGATTGGGGTTTATTTAGCTCATACCTGATTGGCAAGAAGTGAAGCTCATTCTGCATTTGTATTCCTCATCAAGTTAAAGTCACACACCTTACATTTAAAAAAAAAAAAAAAACATGCCTGCTTTGGCTAAAAAGGCAGTAATTATGTATGGAGCTATGGGTCTAGACGGAAGCAGATTAAGTCTGTTTAAGCTATTCATGGATCGGCTTCCCCGCATCTGGCCACCAGATTATGTTTGACCCACAGGATCAGCCAGCCCTTTTATTTTTTATCATTCGGTTGTAATTACAGTGGAAACATGGATTGGGGGAATCCAGACAACAACATTCAAGTATTCGGCCACACGTTCGGCGTTCTTAAATTAGCGCAGAATAGAATAGCACAGAAGGGGGTCGATTAGTAGATTATGAATGTATACGTGGGCCTGAACTTCTCTGAATAGGTTACTCGTGTTTTTTTTTATGGTCCGAAGAGTTGTGTCTAACAAAATAGGACCTCAGGTGGTGCTGTTGTCCTGACAACGAGCACGCGAGCATCAAAGTATCGTGAAGAGGGCAGCGATGCGATTTGTGCTCGAGTGCTACCTAATCTGAGAGAGAGAGAGAGAGAGAGAGAGAGAGAGAGAGAGAGAGAGAGAGAGAGAGAGAGAGAGAGAGAGAGAGAGAGAGAGAGAGAGAGAGAGAGAGGAGAGAGGGAGAGAGGGAGAGAGGGAGAGAGAGAGAGAGGAAGAGAGAGAGAGGGAGAGAGAGAGAGAGAGAGAGAGAGGAGAGGGAGGAGAGAGAGAGAAGGGAGAGAGAAGGAGAGAGAGAGAGAGAGAGAGAGAGAGAGAGAGCGAGAGAGGGAGAGAGAGGAGAGAGAGAGGAGAGAGAGAGAGAGAGAGAGAGAGAGAGAGAGAGAGAGAGAGAGAGAGAGAGAGAGAGAGAGAGAGAGAGAGGGAGGGAGGGAGGAAGAGAGAGCTGAAATCCCCACCCTCTGAATCGCGCCTCTCCATCGTCGCAGCTGCTTTCGCCGCACTTACGCATCAGTGGACTACAGAGAGACGTCGCAAACTACACGTTTGAAGTATTTTTCTTTCATCCTCGCGAGTATCAAGCTCGTTCCAGTGCGTCCGTCCCACGTGGGTCCACGCACCGCGCGTTTTCGAGTAGTTTGGACAACTCTATTTTCCTGTTGTTGGATCTATATAGCTCGCCAAGTTCGCTCCCCCCCCCGCGAAAATGCAGGTCGGACGCAAGTCGTGCTGGAGGCAGTTGCAGGTTTCTTTTTTCAGACTCCTCTGTCTCATCCCGACAGGATTCCCCGTCCGGAGTGTGGATATGCAGCGAGCGACCGACAACATCACCATCCGCCAGGGCGACACAGCGGTTATAAGGTAAGAGCGAGTCCCAACTTTCCTCCGTTGCTTCGCAGCAGCAGCAGCAGCAGCAGCAGCAGCAGCAGCCTCCTCCTGCGGGAGGTTGCTGACTGGACCACGGTGGTCTCATGGACGGATCTCCGTCCAAGTGTTTGCTTCTAGCATAATGCATATACCGTGTTTACACGAGTGAACCATAGACCAACTTCAAAAAAACAAAAAACATCCATTTTCAACAAGAGGCATTTTGGGGTTGATTCGCGTGCTCAAGCAGCAGAGTCGACCAGTAGCACGCACGTCTTTTAAAAAGTGATCGTAGATTCGAGTGTCGTGGATTTTCCTTATCCATTCACATGCATCTTGCCCTTTATTAAGTTGCAAGTTGAAATGCGTCACACTGTGTGTGGCGCGCGCGCGCGTGCGTATGTGCGTGTGTGCGTGTGTGTGTGTGTGTGTGTGTGTGTGTGTGTGTGTGTGTGTGTGTGTGTGTGTGTGTGTGTGTGTGTGTGTGTGTGTGTGTGTGTGTGTGTGTCACAATGAGGCTGAGCCTGGGAAGACTAGTATCTAGTAGAGTATCTAAAGTGATGGGCCAGACCTGAGAAACGTGGTCAGTTTACTTGATTGTCCCCGGATTTCATGGTTCTCCTAGAAGCCATCATTTATTGAAAAGCGATCGGATTATGGAGCATCTATGCTACATCATGTCTCTGTCGAGACAGTTTTTTATTCTTAGATATAGCTTCGGACACACATTATTGAATCGCCTCCCGATACAAAGGAAAGCTGTCAAGTTAATCTCGTTGAAGCGACGTGCAGATGACAGTGGTCACGTGACCCTGAGTTGCATGTGTGTTTGACAGCCGCAGAGCGGCTTTATAAGGTGGTTTGGTAGACAGGGGAGCTTTGCCTCGTGCATCCTCCTTTTCTTTCCCCGCCTAAAATAGGACCGGGAAAAGAATCCTAATAAACCCTCAGACCTCGAGGATCTCCCTCGCCCTGGTTAATTTGTTTCCTCACTGCCTTGTGTGTTTACAGAACCAAAATATTCGGAAGTAAAATCAGTTATAATGAACAGGTTCAACTGTCAAGGCTCGCATACCATAATATTTTTAAAGCCCCCCCCCCTCGCTCTATTTAACTCTCTCTATCCTTTTATTTAGGTCTATAGACTTTTTCTTTATGTTTATCGCTGTATCCTCGCTCTCAAACACACACACACACACACACACACACACACACACACACACACACACACACACACACACACACACACACACACACACACACACACACACACACACACACACACACACACACACACAATAAGAGACCACAAAAATAAATCAAATGAATGGATTCCACCTTGTAAACAGGTCTCCTCTTACCCAATGGCGGCTGATCAAATTAGTCAAATAAGAACTGTTGCCACTGTTGAACTCTAGCATGAGCCCCAGCTCTTTGTTTCACGTCTCCAAATCACATTTGTTCTGCCTTTGCTACACTCATCCATGCATAGTACCTGTGGATCTGACTATTTATGTGTCGATCAAGGTGTGATGGGAGGGCCTTGAAGGCACAAAGTGTTTCTTTAAGTTGCTATCACGAGGGTTCAGTCCCAAGTCTCTCTCTCGTCAAACTGTAAAAGCTTTGCTTTCTAGCTGCACTGATCGGGTTCACAGTTCCTCGGTCACAGCAGGCATTGCCCCTTGTGGTTATTTCAAAGGAGTACAGAATTACAAAAATAAACAGTTTTTACACCCTGTCACCATCTAGCAAGTAGGATTGGGTGGAACAGACACAAGCACGCACATAAAAAGAAACATTGCTTATGACACGGGAAAAATTTGAAAGGAGGTGCAAGGCTGGTAATCCGTGGAGCGGGGGAAAGTGTATCGAGAGGGGTTTCGTGAAGGCTGAGTGGATAGTGGTGACCCACGGGGGTAATATAGCTCGTGGTCCTTCCGCGGGGCCCGGCAGCGGCAGCGGTGACATTCACCGCACCAGAGGGGAGGCAGAGCCAGCAGAATGGACGAACAGCGTGCGGTCGGGATGCTGCTGCGACAGAACACAAAGCAGCAAGTCGCAGCGCTGCTGAATTGGGAAAGGACATTTGTTTGTTTACCAGGTCCCAGAACAATGTCATGCTGAATAAATAAACAAAACTCTTTCAACCCCAGCTCACATGCAAAACTTTTTATCGACAGAGATTCTATTGATGGCATTTGATTTGGGCTTCTCGCAAAGGATGTGGATGATTGACGCGTTTTTGCCATGCATACGCAGGAGGAATATTGAGTATCACGACTAAATAAGCAATTGCACAGCATTCGTGTTTGCAATCATTAACGATGTTCCATCTTACTATGTTTCAAAACGGTCAATGCTGTTGGATAATACAGGTCTGACTTACTCTCTCACACACACACACACACACACACACACACACACACACACACACACACACACACACACACACATTGCACACATTTTAGAGTGAGGAACACTTAGCAATAAACTGTTCGAAGAGTTAACTTTGATACAGTAGGTAGTACGTTGCCAATGCGTATAGCAGTACTCCCCTTTAAGGCATTACAACCTAGACTTAGCTACACTTAACCCTTGATCCTCTTGCTTCACCGCACACTTAAGATCACTTAAGATTAAGATCAATCCTCATCATGTCAAAGGCATAAAGACTGTCTGTCTCCACATTAAGAGGATTACATCACCAATTCAAAACAAGAACAGTTTCTTCAGCAAATAAAAAAATAAAGGTAGCTACAATTAGATTTAATTTTTCTATAGTTTTGCATTTTTTATTAGTTTTGTATTTGCTTTTATACATTGCTTTGTTATTGAAATAGGTTCTCTCTAACAACATAGGAAGATGGACTGGGTATTCACTTTATATATGGATACTGCTATGTGGTCCCCTTTAAAGGTGTATCGGGAAGGGAATTGGACCTCTTACACACCATTCCCCAGTGGGAAGCAAGAACATCAATCAAAGCACACTAAATGCTAAGTCTGTTGTTGGAAAAAAATGTGTTTTCCGTTGATATCTTGCAGAGAATTGGACATTTCTGGTCATTGTCAACATTATAGGGATATAAAGAATTCCTCATGTGGGTTAGTTTATGTCATTTTGTCTGTTTAGTTTACTTTTTAATGCCGTTTTTCTCCCTGTTGCGTGTACTTGGCCTCAAAGGCCAATTTGCAGTGAAAGACTGCAAATTGAACAGCTTATTAAAGCAGTAATGACACAGGCTGTGTTATTGCTGTCCTCCAGGTCAATTATCTACGCTGTGACAATATCCGCTTCTGTGCGCGTTGGTTTTAAGGACGATCATTCAGCATTGGTTTCTTCCCCGGAGGATCTGTCTCCCCACCAACAGAGGGGTTGTGTGCCTTATAATTTGAGTCTTACTTTCAGGCATTTGTCCCTTGGAAGTTGGCTAGGAACTCCTTTATTACACAGCCAGTGAAATGAGACTAATGAAAGATGCTATGCAATCTATATCGCCAAAGGAAGACAGATTTTTTGTTGTCCAATAGAAACATTTTCACTATTAATCATTTTAATGTGTTGCTGGATGCATCTTTCCAAGTGATACAAACAAAGCTTCCCTTAAGTCTTGTTTAGGTGTTCTGTGTGGAAGAAAAACACAACTTTTAATTGCTCTAAGCGTTGGCCTTCCCAAGCCAGAAAGACACAACCACCATACCATGATGCTGAGAGCCTCTTGGTTGCTATTCTTTGTCATAGTACCATGTTGGAAAAACAGTGATGCAGTTTACTTGATGCTGTGAGTTTGACCACTGGCCCGGAGGCCATTTGATGACTGCTCACTGTGCTGGAGAGTCGTCCTTCTTCTGCCTGCACTACAAATTAACCTGCCCCAGGACATCCTCTCAGCTGGCTTCGCTACCGGCTGCACCCCCATACATGCTTGTCCCTGGTCACCTCTTCCTTCTACTCCTGGTCGGCAAACATCAACACGGCCTCTGTAGCAGAACAGAGAGCTATGGGGGCTCTACACCTTGATCCACCCTGGACTGTTACGCAGATTAATGGGCAGATGTGCCTTCTGTGCTAGAACACACCTGCTAATCCCTGTGCTCTAGTTACCCACAACTATGGCCACAAACATAACTACAGATGACACAGTTAGCTGGGATGCTCTCCGTCTGAACCTGTCCTAGATTATTGGTAGCCTTACTGATCAAACTTTTTGTTGCTTTTGGTGGCCTGCTGGAAACGGATGCTGGAGACCTGTGCTCTAGATACCTGCCACTATAGCCTGATACTTGCTAGCATCGGGAATTGATGTACTTTTCACTTCCCTCATTTCCCATAAGTTCAAATTCTGACCTTGTATTGAGAGTTTGAGTAAGAGTGGGAAAAAACTAAAACAATTCAGAATATTCAGAATACAGATTCATTTTAGCTCAAAGCAAAGTCGGCGCTGTGTGATATTGTAAATATATTTTGACGAATCCATATGACTGAATAGCTAAATAGCTTACATTTGTCTAACTGTATTCGAATATACAATTGCAAAAAATACTAGAAAACAATTGAAATCATAAAAAAACATCTACCTACAGTACACTGGCTTAAACTTCTTCATTTTCAAGGGAAAAACCTCCCCAAAATAAGAAAACCTCATAGGCACCTCATTTTGAGAGCAACAGCTATTGCAATGAAGTTTGCTCATTGAGAGCTTAACAGAGTAAGATTTTAGAAATAAGTGTGAAATGATTAAATAATGATTCATTGCATGAAAATAACTTGAATGCTAGTTGTACCTGGAATAACAATGCTGCGTTTTGATTAAAAAAGGCACGATATTCTCTTTGTATTCACCATGTAAACGCATGTATTTTCTCCCCTCGAGATTTAATTCAGACGATCCCTAACTTGCTGCATATTGTTCCAGGAGACATCATAAATAATTAACATAGCGATAAAGATCCATGTACCAACAGTCTTACCATCTAGTGTTTACTTTCACCACCATTCTCACATTCATTGGCTACTCTTTGCAATACCTCCCAAGCTGGGTTCTCGATTTTCATCAGCTGCGGGAATAGGATCAATGTCTGCCTTTCTCGGTGGAGGGTGACTGTGCGTGATAATTTGGTATGTCCAGCCCCCTGGGGACAGCTGCTTTTCTGCCCTCGTGTTCCTTTCAGAGCCACCATGGGCATCCTTCTGTCTCAGCATCTCTTCATCTCTCATCTTTTCCAGTGTTTTTTCTCCCTCTCTTTCAGCCAGTCCAGCGGTGCATTCTTGACCTAATTTGGAGACCAAAGCATGTCCACAACTGGGTGAAAGATTGATTAAAATAGGACAATGATTAATGTGAAAACATCAACCAGAAAGACACCACAGAAAACCAAAACTGATGGATGGAATGATGGACAGGGGACACAGAGCAAAGCTGATAGGGCAGGAAAATTATCTCACCCTAATGGGTGGAATTTATGAAGAGTTGGGGGGGGTGTTGGGGAACAGGGACACAGCATAAGTACAGCCTGCACCATAATCCCCTATACTTCAGCCCAGGCAGACGCAGGTTTTCAAATCAATTCCATTTTTGCTCATCTTGCCGGGGCAGACTCGCTGAGTTGTGCCCGCCTGGTCATTATCTCTCCCTCTCTCTCATTGGGATTGGGTCAGACCAGGAGAGTTGCAAGGGGGGAACACTTGAGGGAAGCAAAGGGGCACAGATCCCAATGGGCAAACACACCCATCCGTGGCCATTTTCTAAACTTTCATACAATTATTTGGCAGAACTTGGAGTCCTCGCAAGTTTCAAGGAGCTTGCGTGTGAGCGAAAGGCAGGATCTGAATAAAGTCCAGCAGAGTGTGACTTTTTTTGACAGCAGCTCAGTTCTTTCTTTTTCTTTCTGCACCAAGAGCAAAGATGCACCAGCAGACATAACCATCACCACCTGTTGTTTGATGTTTGCTGTCCTTGTCCTTCAAGTTGACTTGAAATTTCAAAGCCTGTTGTAATTGCTGCGGCATGCGTTTTTATAAGCCAACATTTAGGCCAGGAACTACAGAAAAGACCTAAAGTAGTATTTTGCCATAAAAAAATAATCCACTACATTTTCGCTTAACTACGCATTGTTTCGCAGAGCTAGACAACCTCTAAACACATATTTAACAATGTACTATTTCTGCCATGAATATATAATATATTTAATTGAACAGTATTTCTCTTGCTTTTAAAAGGCCACCAAAAAGAGTAAAATGCAGGTGTGCTTTAAAGCCTAGCGAGTCGCATTCGATTGAAAAAGCACATATGTGTGTGAATTGATTAATGTTGCTGTCAATGAGCAGGCTTATCTTTGAGTAATCAACATCCTTGAGTATGTCCCTTAGAATAGCAGTTGGACATTTTTTAACAACACCAAACTAAGAAATAATCTAATGTGGTATAATTGCACACTTGAGCCACACACCACACATTCTTGCATACATCTATTTTTAATACAATCTCTGACACTGCTTCCACTATAGAGTTGATCTTATATTGTGCAGATTGTCTGCTATAAGTCACGTGAGATCCATACATGGGGTGGTAAATCTGGACGGAGACTTGTCTGGGGGTCAGAGTGCAACGGCTTTGAAGCCGTTCCTGCAACCATTACTAATTCTGTGTAGAGTCAAAGCAGATTATGGGTATTAAGTAAAGTCCTCAAAGACTGTTTACCCCATGTCTTTGTAACCATTATCAACACCCACAGAAACCTGCTGAGTGGACTATTGGCGCTGAAGTGGTGTCAAGCTGTGATGATAGTCATTATTGAACAGTAAAGACTGTGAAATGGCCATCCAAATTGGAGTGTTTTGGACCATAGTTCTTGGATAACACCTCTAATGTGTGGGCCCATATGGTATGTACTTCAGGGCCACAATAACTTATAAGTCCCCAGCTACATATAACTACTCATGTTAGCTCAACATGTTACAATTACAGTGCATCGTGTTGAACTGCCAAGTATACATAAAACACAGCTCTTTTTCACATGGCAAACAGTGAATTAACAATTCTCTATATCTCTTGATTAATTACTATCCCTAATGTACAGTATGTGTACATTTAATACTAACTGCATTTATTAGATTGTGCCATAATGGTACTGTCAGTTTCTAATTAATGGCCAAGGTAAGCTATTTGGCAGCAGAACCTTTTTTAAATATAGATTTCTAACCATAAACTCATGATGGTCAGTGTATTGAAATGGTTGACATTAAACTGATCAATAACAAAGAGATCTTGTGATTAATAAGGACTTGTTATTGGCATTATGATGTTTACCAATACCCATTACTTAAGATGTGAAAGAACAAACACTGCTATTTCTTATTTTTTATTAATTGTTGCCAGACATTTCTTGGCTCATGCAAAGAACATTTTGTTTTTTGTAACGCAGCCTCAAATTTATTGCAAGACCGTTCCAAAATAAAGTAGTGTTGAGACCTTAAAATGAGCAATAATTTCCATATGTGGGATTCGATAATCCCACATAAACATTGGCAGGTATGTTTGCTCAAGCAGTGTTATTGTAGAATGATTATTCAATCTGCATGCACTACCATAAACCCTTCTACAATCTACTTATATTATTTATCATGCTTAAACCGCATCTACTACTTAAACTACTTTTGTATCAACTATTATTATTTAAAAATTATGTTACGTAAATGCTATTATGTAAAAAGTTATGCTACCCTTAATCCATTCAGACTTTAAACCTACGAACTCTCTGCAAATCTTTTGCTCATTTCGCTTCAACTATGTAGCTTTGTTAAACATAATTGTAAGCAATTTAACACAGCACAAATGGATTTAAAGTTTGCAATGAATTTGTTATAATCCCAATCAAAGTAAAAAAGAAGAAGCAAATAGCCTAATTGTATAGCATGTTTTCAGACATTACAACAGACTTTTTCTTGAAAGTATAATATATGCTGTCTATGAAACCAGCTTGTATCGTAGTCCATTAATCACTTGTGAAACTACAGCAAAGGCTGTGAGCCTTATACCTGTTACCCCATCAACCAGCCATAAGCACATTGTAATGTGCCCTGACCTGTGGCAGTCTGCGTCCAGAAAATGACTCTTTCTTAAATTATGATGAAAATCAATGGTTTATAAATTGTGTTGGCCATTAGAAATGTATAACATGCGACATGAAAAAAACAAGAAATATTATGTTTCCTGTTCAACCTGTAATGGTTTCATCATTTTGTTGAATACATTACATTTGAACACATGATACTATCTGCTTACAAGCTCTTTGCTTTTAGTGCAACAATATTCGATGAAGATCTGCATTTAAATAAAATATTTTAAGCAAACTTCACTGTGTTAGCACAAAGTTTTGGGCAATTATTCTATTACCCCGTAGGCTGAGGGGGGTCATTAGTCTGGCCCGGCAGCAAAATGTGTTCCATCAGCACTATTTTCTAAGGACTCACTCATTAGACAACACTGTGAGGCGTTGAGCACACCCAGGAGCATCGTCTCTTGTTTATGTCAACTCTCGACAGGTGGGTTACTGACTGCACATGCTCGCGCACATATCCACACGCACACATCCACACATGTTTATGTGCGGATGCCAGGGAAGCCGAAGCGGGAGCTATGCTGTAGCGGGGGTTAAAGGGATTAGAAACCTCTCCATGGTTATCCAATCGGCCGTGGCAGAATACACCAAAGAGGATTGGAGAATGCACTCCATTGACTGCAAAGCACAACCACCACAATCATCCCTTTCTCCCATACTTAAACGTGTGCATGTTAGGACTCTCCATCAGGCTCATCGGTTTACCTCGTAACAGTGCTGACGTAGTACACATTAAAGCTATAGAACCCTCTCCCTGCCAAAGCAGGGGTATGTGTGAGTGTACAGCACACGCCTGCATGGTCTGAATAGCAGCCACGCGTTGGCAGATATTCTCCCAGCCTCGATTAACTGTCACCCTGCATTTCACCCTGTATGTTTTGATTGTAATAATATATTGACATCCGCTAATGGAAAGGCTTTTGAAACACTAAACATTTTATTCCTTTCCCCCTCCCATTCTTTTTTATTCATCACTTCCTGCTTGGTAATGTCACACATACTTCCCTAACACAAACTGAGTATTCCTGCTGATGGTTCATGGGCTTCGTGAATAGAATTCACAGCACTGTGTTGCTTTCTTGTCATGGAGAATAAGCCGCACGTTTCCTCCTTGTTCACGTTACAGTATTCCAAGGAAGCCAGCAGGGGTTCCTGCTCCACTGTAGTGCTGTGTTTGTCCCCGACTTAGCAGTTCCAGCACGTTGAGGCCGGGGGTCTGTGCTGGTTCTACAGTGCATTTATATTTTTCTTTCTGGGGATGGGGTGGGGTTTGGGGGAGGGGGAGGATTAAGAGAAGGGCCTAGAAAAATGTTAGCACCGAACGGTGCACTGGGAGAATCATGTCGCACAGCAGTGTTACTGAAACCGATTTTGAGTGCTGAAAAGTTGATGAAGTTTCCCTGGTACTCCTGCAGCTTTCTTTCCCCCATGATGCCTCCTGTCATGCATTTATCATAAGATGCTCCGGTATGGGGAACTTTTGTCCTCTTTTTTGTGTGCCAGAATTCTGATGAAACCTTGCGCCGGCCCTTGAATAATAAAGCTGTTTGTGCACTGCTGTCACAACCACCGGCACCACCACCACCACCACCACCACCTCAGTGCTCTCAGGACTCAGTCATGCCCGGAGCTCTCCCAATCCCCCCCCCCCCCCCTCCCCTAACCCCGACCCCCCTTCATCTCCCCCCGCCACTCTTTTATTGTTAGAACCGGGCTGTTCTAGTTCATGGATGCGCATCTTGTTTGAAAGGGAAGAATAACATGACTGGATATGAGGAAATATGACAGGTTACAGCAGAGAAGGATGATGGCGATGGGAAGTATGAATCTCATTACCTGCTAGAGGGAGGAGGACCCGGCTGGTGCTAGTCCCAATAAATCATCAGTTTCAGCACACTTTAACGTTGAATCGTTTTAAAGGTGCCCATATATATTGTATTGGGGAATGAGAAGATGATCATGTGGTTCATTTCCTTTTCAGCACTTTCATTTAGCCATACACCATTAGTATTGGGGGCGTGGCGGGTGTAATATGTGGGTTGAAAATTGCAAAAATATGTAGATGACCACTGGTGAGTCTGGTCTTTTTTCATTTCGTCTCAGAGTATCGGCTCTCTTGTACCCCACTGGGGTCTCATGTGGCGAAGACAGCAGTCCTAGTAGTCAAATCATTTAGGATTCTCAAAAAAACAAAACACCAAGCAAATAATTACGGAAAATTTTTGGGCAGAAAAGCATACGCTTTGAATGACAGTAATTTCATAGCACGGCACTAACCCATAATAACAAATTCTGTGACTAAACATAACAGTTTCTCGACAGAGCTCAGGCAGTGTGTGATACGACATTCTTTCTCTGGGTACTGAAGAGGATCCATCCAGCGCTGGGAGAAAGAGCTATTGTACATACTGATAGACAAACAGAGTGCTAGGGAGATATCCAACTAAAGCCATAACACATAGATAAGAATAAATAGCCCCTAGGGTATAGGCACCCTCCTTTAGCATGTGCCCCTGCTAACATAAACGTTAGGGGTGGGAATCTTTTACTATCTCACGATTCGATTCAATTCCGATTTTTGGGGCTACGATTTGATTCAAAATCGATTTTCAATTCAAAACGATTTGATTCATGATGATTTTTGTTTCAATCTATAGGTGTGCAAAGGATCCTCATGATCTGCTCCGGCAGAATGAAAAATGTATTACATGTAAATGTATTACTTTTTCACATGTAATAATAAATTAACATTCATGCTTGGATGGAATTGTTGCAACTGTTAAAAGCATAAAAGCAATATTGCATATTGCTTAAGTAACAAAAATAAAAGTCTCTAAAAAAAAATTGTGCTGCTTTTTAAATTCTAAGGAAAGTGCCTTTTCCACTGTCTGTGGACCACAACTGCTACTCTAAGAAGCTAGCTATAAAATAAGTTGGATCTAAAATAAAGTGTTTCCGTATAATAAAAATGGTACAATTGAACAAGATGCATTTTCATTTCACAGGAATGTTGCAGTACCAAAAATATCATGTGGAACACAACTGTGGCACAAAACATAATGTGTCTCAGTAGCTTTAAAAAAAAAAAACAAGTTATGAAAAAAAGAGGAAGTTATGAAATTAAATCGATTTTGGGCCATTTTATATAGATTCTGAATCGTAGTAAATGAGAATCGCGATTCTTATATGAATCGATTTTTTGGCACAACCCTAATAAAGGTATGCTAATGAAAGATCGCCATGAGTAGACTAAGTTTTGTCTTACTTCTGCACAATGTTCCTGTTGTGTTCAGCAAAATAGTTTTAATGAATCGTCAGCCCTATATATATCAGACACCGACACCCGTGTGTGTGTGTGTGTGTGTGTGTGTGTGTGTGTGTGTGTGTGTGTGTGTGTGTGTGTGTGTGTGTGTGTGTGTGTGTGTGTGTGTGTGTGTGTGTGTGTGTGTGTGTGTGTGTGTGTGTGTGTTTGTGTGTTTGTCGCCTATACCTCTTCAGTGATGTGCAACAGGGAGTGTTTACGTTGAGCATGCGGCAGCATTATTTGACTAAGCACTTGTGTCGTTGTCAGTAACGGTTAAATGCTATAGAAAATCCCATTACCTATCGAGAACCGCTAACAATACAGGGGAGGATTATTTGATTTATGGAGCCAGAAAACAGCAGGGCTCTTCTAATAAATTGATGGTCCCCCCGGTGCCAACACGACACATCTGCCAGTAGATTTGACTTGTTTACCGTCCTTGCAAAACAAAACTGCTTTCACAACGAGGTTTGCACGGATACCCATTTTTCTTTGCCGATACCGACTCCAAGTTCGGTCTCGTTCCTATCGGCCGTTCCTATCGGAGTCCCGATTCGATAGAATAATTATTATGTTTCTTCCTTAAATATCATGTAATATTTCAGCTAGTTTGTTTCCCTAATTCAATAGATAGTTAAACCATGGCTGAATTGTTTGCCGTGTCACATTGTTGTAGGATCACTTTTACTAAAATTCAATCAATGGGTTTAGCATTTTTGCAATATTTTTTACATATATTATATATATATATATATATATATATATATATTATATATATATATATATATATATATATATATATATATATATATATATATATATATGTATGTATGTATGTATGTATGTATATATATATATATATATATATATATAGTGTGTATATATATATACTGTATATAGTGTGTGTGTGTATATATATATATATATATATATATATATATATACACACGTTATCTCTCTTTCAGGGTATGAGAGCTATGCACAAACTTAAAGACCCACCGATACTCGATATTGCATTCAGACCTCCCTTTGACTTTTGGCCACTTTGTGTTTACCCTAACATTAAAACCCAATGTGGCGGGGTGGGGTAGAGTGGACGGTGCCCAGGGGCAGGGGGTGTGTAGGGCTGTGGGTGTGTGTAGGGAGGTAAAAGCAAAGAGTGTGAATAATGGGTGGGGTGAGGTTGGATGAGCGAGGGGTGTTATTGATAACTTGGTGGTGTAAATGTCACAATGCTGTCCCGCTTGTGCATTCTCCACATGTGAAAATTGCCATTTCCTATTTTCTTCACACCTCTCTGGGTGTCATGCATCCGTCCCAAACGTCACAGCACTGTCGTCGCTCCCTCTCTTCTTTTCCGAGTGCCAAAGAAGAATTTCTAGTGTATGTAAATACAGCGGACGATAACGTTTTTATCTCTATTCTGACTTGTTTGGACTTGAACCGTCATACTAGGCTTGTATGAATGTATTATCTAAAATGCTCCCTACATTTCGTCTGTGGTCATCTTCTGCCTTTTCTCTCTCTCTCTCCCATCTGCCGCCCATCCCGCCATGGTAACGGGGTGGGAATCTCTCGGCACCTCATGATTCGATTCCGATTATGAGGTCAACGATTTGATTCTAAGCGATTATCGATGCATCGATAATAATAAAAATATGTATATACATCTGAGTTTGCTACTCAGAGTTTGCTAATCACTTCCTACTTTTGTGATGATCATTAAAGACATCAACAGATGAATTAACTTGTCTAATATTTCATTAAAGAGAAAGCTCTTGTCACAAATATGACTTTCCATCAACAATGCAATAATCAATGCAGCTTGCCTTACAACACAATATGGAAGTATGTAAAAAAAAAAAAAAAATCAGTTTTATTTTCTTTCTAATCTTTCTTTTCTATGTTATTAAAGAAAAAGCTGCTCTTGAAATAGAAGGAGTTCTTGTGTCTTTGCGTGCATGCTATGCGTAGGCTGAATCACAATCGTGTCAAGACAAATCAGATTGGCCAATACACACTGAAGATAAATTAAATAATTTTTAAATCACTAAAATGATCCCTCTTTGGCAAACAGAATGTTGCAGCAGCCGAAGAAATAAAAAATAAATAATAATAAATATAACTGCAAGCGGTGATTAACGGGGTCCGAGCAAAATGAAAAGTCAAGAACACACTAATGGAAGATATATAAATATGACATAATTATGAAGGAAAGATGTTGATGATCCGCTTAATGCCATACTGTGCCTCGGCTTTCAGGTATCTGGGCTGCAGAGCAATGGTCGAATGTCATGTTCATAATTGTCTAATGGGGATTCGAACTCTCAAACTAAAGATCACGAATACAAAGCATTATCCCATTGAGCTACTGACAAACCTGAAAAGTAGCCTCATTGACATGGTCAAAATGTCGAATTGATAAGCACGCAACATCCAGAAAACTCCAAGCAAGCATTTCTCAAATTAATTAAGGGTTTTCTTAAAAGCAAATACCTAAAAAATCTTTGAAATTCTGGGGAAATTAAACATTTGTTGTCAAGAACACTAACGGAGGAAAATATTAATATGACAGAGTTCATTATGAAGGAAAAATGGTTAACGAAGAAGTTCCCCTATACAATAACAAAATGGTCATATAGGCAATATATAGGCAATGGGTTGAGACTGTGGACGTTTGGCTTTTCTATGAAATTGTGGGAAAAGTATACAATTTTAGAGCAGAAGACAGGGGTGAAAAAGATCTACCTGATTTTAGAGATTAATATGATGAAATAATTCCAGGTCAGAGTCCAGATCAATCTCGTAAGGAGGAATAGGGCTAGTTCATACACTTTTTAAATAGCGCCACTTTTGGGTGCAGTACCACAATTTGGGTTTATGGGCAGTGGGGGGTATTGGTATCCGCTTAATAATAGTTGTATGATTTTTTCTACAATAACAAAATGGTCATACAAGAAAAACGGGCTAACTGCTCCAACTTTATTGGCCAATATTTCTCAAATGGAACTAAGTAAAACAAATCCGTTCAATGATTTTTGTGAGGCCTGGTCTAATGATTTTATGTGGCGATTTTGGTGAATTTCTGATTACTTTTGCAGCCTGTGAAGGATTTTATAAATGCGTCTGATTCTAGAGATTAATATTCTGAAAGAATTTTGAGTCCAGGTCAATCTGGTGAGGAGAAATAAGCCTAATTCATGATTTTTTACAATAGCGCCTCCTTTGGGTGCAGTACCGCAAATTTGGGTTTATGGTTAGAGAGGGGGTTATTGGTAACCATACCTGAAAAAAATGTCAAGAGTTTTCGACTTACAGTATAGGCTGCAGTTTGAATTTTACAGAATTTGAGGGGGGAAAAAACCGTCACAGAAACAATAGAGGCCAAGCAGCGTCGCTGCTCGGACCCCTAATAATAAGAGACGGAATCATTCTAGAGAGAATCGCGACGCATCGAAAAATTTATTATTTTTCCCACCCCTACCCATGGTGCAATAATTCAGTTCAATTTTATTAGAATAGCCCTTAATCACCATTACAGTCTCAAAGGGCTTAACAGGCCAAATATTTATGATAGGCCGGGGAAAATATTGTGTGCACATGGTTGTATGTGTGTGTCCTTGTTCTTGGCTCTGTAACATCTAATCCACGCTAGAATACAGTCCATCCCAGAATACAGTCTGCGGTGACTCCACCAGCCTACCCAGCTTGAGTTATATATATTTTATCATGGCTCCTTCTTCTTTTTGAACTTCACTAAAGAGTGAGTCATAATGTTTGCTTCGTTTCTGTTTGCATGTGTCAGACCCCCGTACAGCCACCACCATGGTTGCTACGGGTATCCAGGAGAAAACCGTGCTCCTCGTCTCGTCATATTTCTACCCAAACCAAAACAAGAACGACGTGCCCCCCTCCCCCAAGTGCATCATCATCCCGCCCCTTTTTTAAAAGCCCTGATTTTCACGGAGAGCCCTTGCCCCCTGTAATTACCATCAATCACAGAGGCACAGCCCCCTTCCCAACCAGGCAGCCAGGTCTGCCCCCCCCAACGCCCCAACGTTTAGCAGGGCAGGGCTCTGCCAATTATCGCCTGGTTTCCGGCCTGCGAAGACAAGCCAGGCCGCCCCGGTGGTGGTGGTGGTGTGGCAGCGGCAGCAGTCGACACGGAGGTGTGGGGCTAGCATAGCAAGCGATGGAACAACATCGGGGAGCAAACATGGAGCGGCTGCATGCATCAGATCTCTCACACACGCAACCCCTGGGCTCACCGGGCCAATTCCGGCTGTCGGCGGACTGGTAATGACTATGCTGCTGTCAACTCATGTTACCACGGCGGAGTGGACGGACGGTTGCCTGGTCACACCGGGTGACTCTGGCGGGAAGACACCCGTGTCTCCGGGACGAGAGGAGGGAGGGATTTATGAAGCCTGGCCGTCGTGAAGTATGGGTGCATGATGCCGGTGTCTGTATTCACAGCATGCTCGCCACAGGCAGAACCTGGGACCACGGTTTTGGTCCCAGACATGTTTCGCTCCTTGCTAGTCACGAATAAGAAGGGGCGGCCATGTTAATTATGAATCTACCCCCCATCTACGCTAGTATATATCTACCATTACATAACGACACATCACAAGATTCAGGTCGAGTTATCTCCTCTTATCTTGGGATGGAAACTGTGGCCCACTTCCATATAAATGATATCAAATCAAAGGTGTTATGCAACCATTTACGCGCTTCATCCTACATTTTGGTGAAGAACTTAATCCGAGGGGCCATCGTCATGGAGATCACTTCTCTTTCAATTTGATTCTCGAGGCTCGCAGCTCTCCCGTTAAACCTACTTATGCCGGGGTTTTTTTGTGATCGCGTTATTTAGTTGTTGCTTCCCGTGGGATCTTCCTGTGCCCCAGGGCAATCTTTGTGCCAGATGCACCGGCCTGGACGTGAATGCGCCTAATCGGACTAATCTCTCTCCGCACGCCCAATCAGATGTACTGCATTTGTTCAGCAAGGCTTCATGTTGCCATGTGTGGGCGGGGGAGAATGCGGCTCCCACTCTCAATGATGCTAGTCACAGTTTGTCCAAATGATAGCGTGGCGGTGATGCATAGTAAATCGCTCTTTCTTCCTCTGCATGTGTGTGTGCTTGTGTGCGTATGCGTCTGTGTGCGTGCACGTGTGTGGATGCAGATAAAGACGCCACGCGTACACACACACCCGCACACACATACAAGCTATGTGTATTAGTGAACATACAGATGTTTGTAATGATGTATTGATATTTGGACGCATATGCAAAAGCATGAACACCTGCGTGTGTATTCTGGGGCCCTATAAAAGCAGCCCTAAGGGATTTCTGTTTTTGGCGTGGGCCGTTTGTAAAAGTGACCAGTGAACGCCAATGGGCCCCAGCCGGGCTGGCTTCAGCCTCAGCAAATGCCATAAGTGACGTATGCTGTTACTCCTCAGCCAACGACCAGGCTGACTCTCACAGGGGAAATAATAGTGTCGCTTGTAAAGAGGCATTTCTCTTTCAATGCTCTTTTAATAGCCAATAATTAAAAGATTTTATTTTCTTCAGCTCTAACAGTGTTTTCCTCAAATAGACTGATGCTAAGGGAGACTGTCACGTGTTAAAACCTTTAGGGAAGCATTTAATGTGTTACTGTTTTTCCTCACTCTTGAGATGTGTGTGTGTGTGCGTGTATGTATACCATGTATTAACTAAATGTGTCAATGAGGCATAGCTTTAAACGAGAGGGCCAACTAGTGCAGCATATCCAGATATTCACCTTATTCTCTCTTATTTACCCGCATTGCCTACCAATGTGATATTTCTTGCAATATCATAGAAATTGTTAACAACTTTAAAATCATCTTAAATGATATTCCACCAAGTAGCATCTCTATGAAGCTGCTTTTGAAATCATGGCTTCTGATTTGCCTTTAGAAGAGCCTACATTCCGTTCCAAGAACACTTTATTCAAAATGAGGAAAATAATAACGAAACTTTGAGGGATAATAGCGTCATTGAATACCAACTTTGCTCCCTATCATGAAATATGTTGATGATTAATGCTGCTGTTATCAGGTAGTGGGTCTGCAACCACAGCTCAACAACCTCTTAGTTCGGACTGGAGGTCCTAAGTGTACTGTTACACGCACACCCACACAAACATCCTCGTGCTCTCTCTGTCACCCTCTTTCTCTCCCTCTGTCGCTCTTTCTGTCTCTCTCTCTCTCTCTCTCTCTCTCTCTCTCTCTCTCTCTCTCTCTCTCTCTCTCTCTCTCTCTCTCTCTCTCTCTCTCTCTCTCTCTCTCTCTCTCTCTCTCTCTCTCTCTCTCTCTCTCTCTCTCTCTCTCTCTCTCTCTCTTGCTCTCTCTTACTAATATATGCATGTAAAGTTCAGTGTGAGTCCTACATTAAAGTGACCTAAATGTGCTGGGTAGTAGATACTATTGAACTAGGTTACTGCTAATCAACTCTATGGCCCAAAGCTGTGTGTGTGTGTGTGTGTGTGTGTGTGTGTGTGTGTGTGTGTGTGTGTGTGTGTGTTGTGTGTGTGTGTGTGTGTTGTGTGTGTGTGTGTGTGTGTGTGTGTGTGTGTGTGGTGTGTGTGTGTGTGTGTGTGTGTGTGTGAACTAGCTATGGGGAAGATTGATTGTGTGTATATCGGCTGGTTAATTTGGGGCGTGTGTCAGTGGCCGCAGGCTCTTCCTGTGTTTGCTGCTGTCTTAAATCACTGCTCCAGAAAAACTGTGCTGGATGTGTGGTTCAAGTAGGCAGAACAAAAAGCAGTAATAGCATCTCTGCTCCATGGAGCTGCTCTCTGGCTCTTAGTTGATTACAATATAAAGCATTTATCCCATAGAGTGCAGACAACTTGTCCTTTGCTGCATCCTGACACAAACACACACACACACACACACACACACACACACACACACACACACACACACACACACACACACACCACACACACCAACACACACACACACACACACACACACACACACACACACACACACACACACACACACACACACACACACACACACACACAGCACACACACACACACACACACACACACACACACACACACACACACACACACACACACAGACACACATACAGAGGCATAAAAGCACATTCAAAGGCGAGATGAGTAACTGCAAGTGACAGGCGAAAACCAGTGGCAGTGTAGAAATATATCATGGTGGGCCTGGTGTTTCTCTGACTGTGAAAACTCATTACTGATGGCCTAGATACTCACATTTACTCCAAACTCACTCCCCCCCCCATCCTTTATCTTTCGCCCTCTCTTTCTCCTCCCTCTTCCTTTCTATATCTCTCCCTCCCACACAAAGACGACATTCAAATACAAATTGTCACTGACATAAAATGTACAAAAGAAAATTCAACCGAACGAATGAACTACTGACACACACACATGTCCACGATGCAGAGATGTCTCATGCATTCCCTTTTTCCTGTCGTTGCTTCCCGGTCATATTTCTCCCACCACCATCACCGTCCCTGTGGTAGGAGCAGACTGGAGCACTTAAGCAGCTGGCTAGCCTTTCAGGACCCGTCTGATTGCTTTCCATGTGGTGTATCACTCCATTGTAATGAACTTTTTATTCATTTGGCTTTATGTTTATATCTTTATGGACTTTATATGTCTCTATTTCGTTGTGTATATATTTCCAATTTGCTGTAGATCACATATCCAAGAGTGTGTGTGAGTGTGTGTGTGTGTGTGTGTGTGTGTGTGTGTGTGTGTGTGTGTGTGTGTGTGTGTGTGTGTGTGTGTGTGTGTGTGTGTGTGTGTGTGTGTGTGTGTGTGTGTGTGTGTGTGTGTGTGTGTGTGTGTGTGTGTGTGTGTGTGTGTGTGTGTGTGTGTGTGTGTGTGTGTGTGTGTGTGTGTGTGTGTTTGTGTATGGTTGTGTACAGTAGGAGGTCGAACAAGGAGACACACACCAGTACTAGTCAAAAGCCAACACAGTTTCAAATCTCGGGTGTCGGCTAAGTCTCAGGGTGCTGCCCTTTATGGCCGCTCCCGCAGACATCCACTACGCTTTTCACTGGCCTTAGGTCCTTCCTCTCTCTCTCTGTCTCTCTCTGTCTCTCTCTCTGTCTCTCTGTCTTTCTCTCTCTCTGTCTCTCTCTGTCTCACTCTCTCTCTCTGTCTCTCTCTGTCTCTCACTCTGTCTCTCTGTCTTTCTCTCTCTCTGTCTTTCTCTCTCCCTGTCTTTCTCTGTCTCTCACTCTCTCTCTCTGTCACTCACTCTCTCTCTCTGTCTCTCACTCTGTCTCTCTGTCTTTCTCTCTCTCTGTCTTTCTCTCTCCCTGTCTTTCTCTCCTTGCTTGCCTATCGCTTTCCCTCCCCGTCCGACCTTCTCTTCCCTGTGTAACATCGGGATTGAAAGTATTGATTTATTTTATTTTTTCCGGTCATGTTGTGCGCTCGTCTGGGCTGAGCTGCCAGCTCCACTGGGATCCCCTTAAAAGACCATCTTCATACAAAAGGGTTACAAGCAGGCGAGACATGTGCACAGAGGGAAAAGAGAGTGGTGGGAAGATTGTGAACATAGATGATAGGGCTCGTCAACCGTTCCTCCCGGCACATTTCAACACATAGTTTTAACAGCTTATTATCGTAGATATTATTGACTGTCCTTGAAGGGAAACCAAAAGTCAGAAGGGTGTGTTTTTCTTTGCTAACGCTAATTGGTCCCTTAAAGCAACCCTGCCAGCTGCAATGATAGTTTATTTTCGATCGCAGACCTGAGGTTGACTTGGAAATAAGTTTGTTGATGTTTGGAGATTCAATAAACTTCAAGCGCATACACTGTCCCTAGGTGGGCGGTGGTCATGAACGCACAAATACAGACGTGGCTGGCGCATCAATTCACATGCCATTCATCAATGTTATGTATTCGCTTCATGCATTTAATTTATGTATTTCACGCAATTAATTTGTGAGGTTTATGCATTTGATTTATGCATTTCAAGCATTTCGCGTATGTATTTCATGCTGTTCAGCCTAGGTGGCCTCCATTGGGTCCCTTGTCTTTCCTGATCAAGGTTGCTAGCTAGGGCTGAAACCAGGAAAACAGACTAAAAGCGTGGTATTCCGCAGATTTGCTTACACCAATATCTGATATCACCTTGAAACGGAAGCTACGCAAGTATTCCCGCTGATCAGCTAAACATGCATATGTGCACACACAGAAGCACCCACGAAATAACAAACAGTAAGGACTATTTAAAGAGACTGCGTGTACATCTTTGTACTTAACATATGTATTAAGAGGAATAATAAATTGAATAATACATTATTGAACCAGTCCCCACTGTGTAAGTCAGAACCCCAACACAGTTGAACTGTCCTCTATTACTGCAAACCTCAACAGTTAAATATGTAATATCTTTCCAACGCCGCCCAGTTAAGGTGTGTGTATTGAAGCGTATCCAAACGGCCTGTGCAGCATAACAAATTCGACCCTTCTCCAGACATATCTCCATATATAGAGAGATAGTAACTTTATTCCTCCCCGATGGGAAATTAATTATGTTAGCACACAGATTCAGTCAATCCACAATCAGTTCAAAAGATCAATATTTGCAGTCATATAAGCAAATGTTCCTAAAAGCATTTTTGCAAGTCGCCCAAGAAGGTCACTGGCGGCCCTCGCTGCCGGGGAAGCTGAGACGAACCAGCGAGCGCATCATGAATCGTGTTGCATGTTTAATAGTGTGGTGTTGACTCAAACTAACTCCAGATGAAAACATTGGACAGAAGGCAAAAGCAACTATGTATGAGGGGCCGCCTGGGACAGAATTCATACTTGGTCTTACACACACTATTATAATCTTGCATATACACCACCATACTCACACACACACACTATTATACTCCTTTTACATGTATGTATGAGAGTGTATAGTCGCGTATGTGAGAGAGAATAGTAGTGCATGTGAGAGAGAATACTAGAGTAGTACTGGGTCGGCTTAGCTCAGGAGGTAGAGCAGTTGTCTTGTTAGTTCGATCCCCAGCTCCTCCTAGCTGAGTGTTGATGTGTCCCTGAGCAAGACACTTAACCCTAACTGCTCCTGACGAGCTGGCTGTCGCCTTGCATGGTTGACTCTGCCGTCAGTGTGTCAATGTGTGTATTAACCGATGTAAGTCGCTTTGGATAAAAGCGTCTGCTAAATGCCGTAATTGTAGTGTATGTGAGAGAGTGTAGTTGTTTATGCCAGTATACACAGTCGTTTAGGATACATAATATCACCCGTTCTATAAAATATTCTAATCTAGAAACCTCTGGGATACTCCGGGGTGAGTCCAGGAGCTCTATATACTCTCTCCCACACAATACTATACTCTCTCACATATACTACTATACTCTCTCACATACACTACTATACTCTCTAATATACACTACTATACTCTCACATACCCGACTACAGTATATGCTCTCACACACTGTTATACTCTTACATTCACTACTATACTCTCTCACACACACTAGGCTACTATACTCTCATCATTCCAAATAATGCAAGCACTTCCTAGGAACGGAAGTACGACTAACAGATTGGAGACTTGAACAACATTTGTACAGAGCAAGATATATTTGTTGTCTGATGATGAGGAACATGTTTTATTTACTGGTTTAGAAAACGTTGACTTTTGAATTCCCTTTTGATTTTGGTGATTAACAGTGATTAGCTAAGGCTTGATTCCTACTCCTGTGCACAATTAGACATACAACGCAGAAGTCGAGAAATTTGCCTTCATATTCATCAGGGTACGCACAGATTTGATAAGCATTTAAGACATTGGTGCGTTGAATGTGTACAATGAAATATGATAACTCATTCAAAAACACACACACAAACACACGCACATACACACACACTATACACACCCATCCACACATACACACGCAAACACACACACTCACAACGCACACAATACACACACTACACACACGCACTACACACACACACTCGTGCTTCTTTAAACGCTCACCGCCCAACCACAGTAATTAAAAGTCCCTCTCCAAAAAAATAAATAAAAATGTGTGACAGTCTTCAGCTGAGCGGTATCACATAGCCCTCCCTCCGAACTGCGCTCCCAATGACCCGCCACCCCCCCCCCCCCCACCCTGAAATACATGGGGGAAGGAGCACAGTGAAAACAGAATACATTGATGTTTGGGCGGGCGTTGGTCTCCCCAAGCCGTGCGCACAGGGCAGTGGTGGGTGGTTATCTGCCTTCTGCTCAGAGCTCTGTTGGGTCTGTGCCCCATCAGCCCTACCCCCACCTCACCACCACCACCACCACCCCCACCACCTCCACCAGCCTTCTGTGAGATGCCAATTAGCGGCTGTTGTAAACGCTCAGCGCGTGCCTTTCATCCCTGCCGTGTTCTACATGCCTCTGATTTAATTGTCACAACGCCTGATCCGCCTCGCGTTGATCTAGAGGTAACGCGAAAATAAAATACAAATTTCATCACACATCATCACCACGTCCCTACGGCACAAATCTCTCCGTCGAGAGAGTCATACATAAAGCCGCACATCCCCCCCCCTACCCGTCCATCGGCCTGTCGCCTTATATCCCCCCATTTCCTATGGGGGCGCAGGTGCGGGTGGTAAAGCACGACGCTCTGCAGCCTTGAGTGGCTCTCCGCCGCCACAGTAATCAAAGGATGAGTCCCACTTTAATTGATTCAGTGCATTACAGAACTATTACAAGAGTATAACTGTTATCAATTAAGGAAACGATCACCTAACAACCTGGCACGGGAGGAAAAGCTATAATTAAGGTCACAGGCGAAACGTGCTCGTTTTCCCCCGCTGTGGATTCCATTGTGTGTGCTGTTCTGCGCCGATGACTTTTCATTATTTTTTGTGGAGAGCGCTATGATGAATGCGCACACGGCTCAGCGCAGTTGTTTGCCGCGGCCCCAGGTTTGGCCATTTGACCCTTCCTAGGATCAGCCTGTTCCCTCCTTATGATCCTATTTATATTGCTCGTGAGACCTACATGGTGGAATTAGCCGAGGCGATAGCGGCATTAGCCCTACTGCACAAGAAGACGGGAATCCCACTGAAGGGATTTATAAGCCCCCAGATGAAGGGGAGGCTGCATGGCTTCTATTGGCATGTTGCAGCATCATTTCATCTCTCAGCACAGAGGGGGGCTGGGTAATCTCGCCGTCTGAGCGCCGAGTTGCACGACGACAAGTGCCACAGCTCTGTGCTTTTACTGTAGGGCACATGACATTGTGTTTATCTTTTTTACTTCTTATCGAAGGCCCTGTGTGGCTGCCTGTGGATGTCTTGTCGTGAACTGAGGCTGTTTTGTTTTGTGTTTTGATTCCCTGTGTCTTCTATTTTCCTCTGTCTTCTACATCACGTATAAGGTGTAGCACTCCTCAGTTTTTGTACAACAACAATAAAGGCTTTATAATCTATTCTATTCTGTTCTTTACTTTTATATTCTGTGCAAACCACGTGCTTGTTGATACTTTAAAGAGCACCTATTATGCACTTTCGACTTTTATGACCTATATACGTTGTTATAATGATTTATAGTCATGTTTAACCATACTAAAGTGTCAAATAAAGACGTACATGCATTTAGACGTATTCCCTGCTAAACACCAGAGACGCCAGTCGCGAATCACTTGTTCAAATTTCCGGGATTTATCCACGTAGAACAATCCAGATTTTCCGTGTATGGCAATGCTGCAACATGCTCTTCCGGACGGTAACCAATCACAACGGAGTGGGGTTGGCAGGAGGGGGGCGAGGGGGTGGAGAAGGACGAAGCCGAGTGTTGACAGACAATGCTGAAAGCGCCCAGATGAGAGGAAGAGTTTCCCGAAAATCGACATTGTTTTTTGTGCTGTGATTCTTGTCAGGTTGCTCCATAGGGGTCATTAATAAGAAATTAACACTAGAAAAGTAGTATAACAGGAGATCTTTAAATTAAACACATTCAGTTTTGCACATTGTCTGCACATTTGTTGGACATCTTTCCCAGAATGTTGTGGTTGTGACACAAATCAGACATCACGCGTCGAATCCAGTTGTTTCATAAGGCCAAAGGTCGAGCATCGTCCCGCCTTGTACGCTAATGCATAGCACAGCTAGAGCAGCGCTGATTCAACACGCCCAGCAAACACTGTGCATATGTCTGGTGTTGTACCCCCTTGTACCGATTAACCTTGTTTATCCCCACGTTCGTCATCATCACTTCCTCCTCCTCCTCCTCCTCCTCCTCCTTCCTCATCTCTCCATCCTGCCTCTCATCACTGAGGTTCCCCAGAGGACATTTTGAATTTATGAAAATTGAGTCTGCATGTCTTTGACCAGATGCTCCCGGTTGGCAGCGAGCAGCGCTTCATTAGTTATTTAAATCCAAATGAACCAGGGACTGCGTATCAAGCGTTAAATTATTTTGACATACTGCGGAAAAGCGATGGGTTGCGAGAGAGAGAGTGAGACGAAAAGAGAGACAGAGATATAAAGAGAGAGAGAGAGCATGCAAGCAGTATTAAGCGTAAAACAAAACAAGCAGTGTTGAAGGCTCTGCTTCAACGACTCAGAAAAAAAATAAAATCAGAAAATGCATATAGAGAAACATACCCGGAGAAGACAGCAGGGGACATTGATGTTTTTCTATAAGAAGCTTTGGCACGTATAGAAACACACTCTCGCTACAAATACCCCTCACTCATCCTCCTCCTGCTCTCCGTTCGTCTACGGCAGCAGGGGACCCACAAGCAGCCCTCCACTACTTGTGAGTCGGCGACCCCCCTGTTGTGTGTATAAATATCCCATGTCCTGAGGAAAAATGCCTTTTCATCTCGCAGGCCTGTCTACTGGCCCTTTACCTATGTATATGCAACCCAGTCTCACCAAAATGCGTACAGATCGCACGGTTTGCCATGCGTGCAGTACATACGCCAAATGACCATTTCGCGTACATATGATACGCAAAACCCAGCATTAACTACTGTGGAGGGCGGATGCGTACACATACCACGCATCACTTTATACCCATACCGACGTCACCAGCGATGCATGCTGCATTGAACTTTACTCAGAATTCGGGAATTTCCGGCTTCCGATAAGGAAAAGTACA
Organism: Melanogrammus aeglefinus; assembly: GCA_900291075.1. NCBI lineage: Eukaryota > Metazoa > Chordata > Actinopteri > Gadiformes > Gadidae > Melanogrammus > Melanogrammus aeglefinus. The sequence continues at coordinate 343,630 of OLKM01000032.1, read as the reverse complement.
ATAAAATGGTTGTTAAGGTCTGAAATTCGGAAGAAAAAATATGCGCATCCGTCCTCCACATAGTTAATGCAAGTCTGAAATTCGGTAGTACGTCACAGCCACAATTTGACACCGTTATTTGCGTATCATATGCACGCGAAATGGTCATTTGGCGTATGTACTGCACGCATGTCAAACCGTGCGATCTGTACGCATTTTGGTGAGACTGGGTTGGTATACGTTTGAACCACTTTTAACTCCTGACACAAGTGTCGCTCCAAACCAGCCACCGGCCCTGGTGATTTACCACCAGGGCCCCCCCTCTATGGTGAATGTGCCCCAGGAGCGTGCCTAGTGATGAGTGTGCTTCACATTCTGGCGGGCTCCTCCGTCTTTATCATTATTTGGTAGCAATTAGCTGGCGGAGCCATCTTAGCCGCGCGTTCCGCTGTTTGCCTTTGGACCGCCGGAGTGGTGTGGAGGAGTCTAGAGGGGTTTGAGTGAAATGATATGTTTGGGCAGCTGGAGAGCGCTGGGCGGAGGGCGGGGCGGGGGCAGGCTGGGGAGATGGGATGGAGTTGAGACGATTGGGCATATTGGGGGTGGATGTACCCAGGCGTGTCAAAGCCCATAGTTCCTGAGTCTCGGGGGGGGGGGGCCGGAGAAGTAGCTCTATTGAGACCGATGGAGCCCTGCCTGTGCCCGGCTCTTTCTCTCTCTCTCTTCTCTCTCTCTCCGCTCCGCCTCTCTCTCCTCTCTCGTCTCTTCTCCTCTCTCTCTCTCTCTCTCTCTCTCTCTCTCGCATCTCCTCTCTCTCTCTCTCTCTCTCTCTCGCTCTCTCGTCACTCGCTCTCCTCTTCTCTCTTCCTCTCTCTCTCTTTCTCGCGCATCTCTCCCTCTCGCTCTCTCTTTCTCTCTAATACGGCTCTCTCCTCGCCTCCTCTCTCCTCTCTCTCTCTCTCTCCGTCTCGCTTCT
>OLKM01000032.1:330625-342348 GCA_900291075.1 Melanogrammus aeglefinus | reverse complement strand
TCTCTCGCTCTCCTCTGCTTCTGCTCTTCTCTCTCTCTCTCTCTCTCTCTCTCTCTCTCTCTCTCTCTCCACCCACACCTCCTTCTTAGCCTCACCACTGAGTCTTCCCATCCCCCGTGTGCTCTGCAGAATCGAGGCCACTTTGAGGACCCACACACACACTAAGACACACACACACACACACAGACAGAGTCCAGGCCCAGCCATTGGAGAACACAGCACAGCAGTTTCACTTTTATTGGAGGGGCTGGCTGTTTTTTAACCGATGCGCTGTCCTCCACCCTACAATATATGCTCCCTCTTAACACATCATTTGTAACAATTTGTTGCTGGTTTATGTGGAAATCACTATCCCAATTAGGCTAAGCGGCAGCCGGCAGCTGTGAGTTAATGCTGTCCTACCTTGTGAAGCGTAGTGTAATGTAATGTGTGTTTGTGGAGAGTGGGCAGGGAGAGGGCTTCGCCTCACATCTCCATTGGCCGCTGCCAACCCAACGTCCCGTCCACCTTTTATGGCCAATGGTGAACACCTCTGAGAGCGAGGGTCCCCTGGCCAGCGGCCAAGCAGTTCCCTTCTCCAAACAGGGACGGCACCACATCCAATCCCAGAGCAACAAAGAGACATCACAGGTCGTTACGAAGGGGATCGATTTGTGCTCATGCAAATGACGCGGTTTTCCCCCATTTTTTGGTTTTGTTTTGCCTAGAGCTCACCTAGAACTCTTCTTTTTGCATGGATGAACTGAAGATTATTTTTGAAAAGCCTCCCTGAACCTGGAGATAAGTACGAAGCAATTACGCTCCTTACATGTCCCTCAGATTAGGTGGCCAGCCGCTCCATAATCCTTTGCCGGTTATTATGAGCCAGAGTAGACCAGCGGAGTAGTTTTCCGCGATCAATCTCCGACCGTCCTTCCCTGATTTTCCTACGGTCACCGGCTCCATCCGGACTGCCCTTTTCGCTTGGATGCTCCAGCCAATTATGTGGGTAACCGTGTCGGGTTATCGCTGGACGGGCCTGGCCCATGCCTTGGTCATGACCTCTTCCAGTTGGAGCAGGGGCCTCCCTACCCTATAGGCCTCCATTAATGACCCACATGTGTAAGCCTTGTTTAGGAAACGGGATCCCACACAAGGAGACGCTGGGCTGAATAAATTACAGGGATAATCACTGTATACCTGTTGTTGTTGTGGTGGTGGTTGTTTCGTTCCACATGGGTTGCTTTTAATTAAATAGAACATATGCATGAAGAGTGAAGTGTTATGGCGGGTTAGACAGCGGAGAAAGCACTCTATTAGCGAGGAATATGAGGTGGCACATTTGCAGCCATAGGTCCCCGGCCGCTCTACCGTGCTAAATTCACCCTAACTGCCTGACTTATCTTGTCACAGGTTGAACAGCGAGTACACTCTAAAAATTGACTTGCAAATACATTTGGGAGTGTTTACTTTTAGCCAACAGGGAAAAGAAAGAGTAAAATAACCTGCATTGACGTAACAGCCCCCTTCATTTCCCTCTGTTCGGGATTGATTATGGAAAGGTGTCCAGTATATTCTTTGAATTAACAACACATGAGATTAAAGCAGATGGGTTACCTGCAGGCCGTTTGATCTGCCGCACAATGTCGAGGCAGGAAATAATGAAATGGTAGTGAGAGTGTGTTTTCTTGTTCCGGATCTTTTCTAGGGAGCTGCGAACCATTTCTATCAGTGCGTTCTGAGCCCCTATAGATGCTATAGTTTATAGATTATAGATCAGACAAGGCCATCCGGAAGGCCTGGAGCACGCTTATTAGGCACGTCATTCATCTCTCCATCCAACCGTCACAATGAGTGGTGCTCACTGAGCAGAAAACTTATTTAATTAAGCTTTTTTCGACTGAGAGAGGAAATGAAGAGAGGGACATTTGACCGAAAAACCAAAAGTGTCCATGGAGCTCAAGAAATATGTTTGACTCACTTTTTTCTCTGTGTGAGTCACAACTTACTTCTCTACTGCTCCCAGCCCTTGTCTCTTGTGTGTAATACAATTGTCTATGCCCTTGACAACGTGGTCCAATTTATCTATCCAGGTTTTTCCATAGCACAGGGACAGGCACTATTGTCCTGTCAGCCTCCTTACTGCTCTCCAGCTCCCTTACTTTACACTTGGGAAAAAATAATGAGAGCTCCGCTTGGGCAAGAAACAAAGTTTTCTGAGACTCAAGCCACGAGGACGAGATGATTAAAAACCATTGAGCTTTTTTTTTAAGCGCAATGCGCAATATTCAGGGATGACAGGGCCTACTTGTTTTGCTCACGACGCTGAATGTTTTCTGTCAAATTGAATGTTACTTCCAAACTGCTACCGAAATAAAGATTAGAAACGCATGCCGTACACGTGCGCTTCATCCATGTGGTTATTGATTTACTTCTTGATGTTAAACAAAACTTGTATTCATGCTATTCCTGTACTCCTCGGATGCCCGACCAACCATTCAGAGTTGTGGACTCTGTGATAGAGGCACTCCCCCATTGACCTGCACACCACGAATGCTATGGATAAGAAACACTAAGGATGCGTGCGCGTGTACTATAATTTTTCCTTCCCCTTAGGAAAGGAATTACGGCAGGGAGCTCAGCCATAATTTTGTCTGATGAGCAGAAAAAGCGGCCAACTGCTATCTCAATTCATCGGGATGGAGTTGTCTCTCTCGCATGCCCTCTTGCCTTTCCTGTCACTCTCTCGTGTTCCTTTCTCCTTCCGCTCCTGCGAGCCCAATCATCGTCTTTTTATCATTTTCACTCTCAGTTCCCTCCAACGATTGTCTCGCTGCCTTTTGTCATCTTCCTTAATGTCCTTTCACACTTCTCTTCTTCCTTTCGCTATCTCACACCCTCTATCTGTGCGCTGATTCATTTTCTGTCTTGCTCCTCCACCTCTGTAGTGTGCGTGTCCACTGACCTGAACCCTGGTGAGAGAGAGAGAGAGAGAGAGAGAGAGAGAGAGAGAGAGAGAGACGAGAGAGAGAGAGAGAGAGAGAGAGAGAGAGAGAGAGAGAGAGAGAGAGAGAGAGAGAGAGAGAGAGAGAGAGAGAGAGAGAGAGAGAGAGACATGGCGAGACATGGTGAGATGGAAATATGGAGACAGAGGGAGGGGGAAATATGTAGGGAGAAAGAGAGAAGAGGGGGTGAGCCCTGTGAGGAATGGCTCTGCCAGGTCATTGTGACAGGATGAAAGGAAAGCCGTGTCCAGGCCATTACAGACAGAGGGGTTAAGTGGGCCTCTCCACCCCACAAGCCACCTCCAACTGAGAGTCCAACCTCAACCCTTCCACACAAACACGCACACACACACACACTCACGCACACAGCAAAAAGTAATTATTGTAGCAACAAAGGGCCCGGTCACTGGAAGGGCACGTTTCAAGTCTAGCATCGAAGATCATAATGATGGTGATGGAGAATAATGGAGATGATGAATATGATGATTGTTGTGTTGATGGTGGTGATGTTGATGATGATGGTGGCGGTAGTGATGCCATTAGCGACGTGAAGCAGGTCACAAACAACTGGTTTAATGGGTAAATGTCTTGGCTGAGAATAGTCCCAGGCCTTAATGACATATTATTGTTTTGTTGACATGAAACTGACTGTGGACATTGAATGTAGTATTTCCATTCCTTGTGGATTGTTTTAACTTTATTATGATTAGCTCGTAACATGTGGTTCAAACTGTGCATGTGTGAGTGAGTGTGGATTTATCATAAATATGTAATGTAAAAGGTGTAGTGGTCAGGCAAGTGCTCAACACATTTCTCTGGTTCCATACAATGATTATGATGATGATCATCGCTAATGATTATGCTGATGATGATGATGATGATGATGATGACATCAAGTTGACCTTGTGGCAACTTGACCCGATGCTCACCCTGCTAAGCTCCGCCCTTTCCCCATAACCATGATTGTTGGTTGATGGTTTCCCCCTGCAGCGCGGGTGTGTCTGCGCTCTTTTCTTGTGACTAAATACCCTCCTTCAAGCAGCCTCCCTCCTTTCTTCATCAGAATGCCAGGCCATGATAACATCAAGCCCTATTTATTTAGTCCTATTTACAGCAATTGCACGATATGGATGTATACCCTTTATACTCTAATGCATGTGTGGGGCCGGAACCAAACGACTTGCTTTAGGAGCTCAGGCCCTTTTGCCCCAGTGGCAGTGGTGGTGTTTGATAATGAGAAGCTTGCTGATTGCCGGCAGCCTTTCCCAGGTTGCAGCTCTCTCTCTCCCCTGGGAGCGGTAGGAGTCACCAGGAATGGACTAATTGTTGGTTGCGGCGCGATGGTGGGTGAACCTGGTGATTAATATGCAAGGAATGGAATGGCCTACTCGGTGGGAATGCTCGATGTAAAGAATGTGAGATGCAACTGTGTATGTGTTTGGTTGTGTGTGGGTCTGAGTAAGTGTCTGTTTGTGTGTGTGCGTGTGTGTGTATTTGTATGAATATGTGTTTGTGTGTGTCTATTCATAAAGTTATTTGTTTAGGTTTATAGCTGTGTGTGTGTGTGTGTGTGTGTGTGTGTGTGTGTGTGTGTGTGTGTGTGTGTGTGTGTGTGTGTGTGTGTGTGTGTGTGTGTGTGTGTGTGTGTGTGTGTGTGTGTGTGTGTGTGTGTGTGTGTGTGCGCGCCCATGTCCGTGTGGTTAGAGGGGCCAGGGAGAGAGAAAGCAAGGGAGAGGCCTGATAAACAAAGGGCTACTCTGTGGAGGCCAGATAGAAGTTGTTTTTGAATAAACTGACTCGCTCTCTCCCTCTGTACAGCAACAACAAACTGAGGGGGAGCCTGTTATTTTGAAGAAGCCAGCTATACAATAACCATTAGTTAGGGAATGTGTCCGTCGAGGCTTGTAGACATTGTAAACAATGTTTACGAGGCTCACGACTCTAGTGATGCACCGATTGATGCGCCACCTATCGTAACCGCCCGATAATCATCCCGAACACGTGATCGTTGATCGCTCGATCAACTTAGTTTTTTGCAGGAGTTGATCACGTGAGTCAATAGTATTGTGAACAAGGCTGTGATAAGGTTTGGTCGCTGAGTCAGTAATGTTATTCTGCTTTAAACATATTTCATATTGAATCACAACAAAGGTATGCTTCGCGTTACCATAAAAAATAGCCTTTTGTTGATCTTGGTTATAGGATACAATAACCGGTGTATCTCACCTTGCTTCCTGTTTCTTTGGTTTTGTTTTTGCGTATCACAAAGTTGTAAGGGGTTGTATCCACGGGAATCGCACAACTCTTTCCTCAAACTTTGACGACAATTTCTTTGTTTTTTAAATCTGGTGTTGGAATTCGAGATGAAACAGGATGTTCAAGTACAAGTTCATATATTTTCATCTTCCAATTTTCTGCCATTGTTTGATCTGGTATATTAAATCCTCAATCCTTTTGAAAATGAAACATATAACCTTTATAACCTCGCAGTTAATAAATTGTGTATTAATATGATCGCCTTCGCTCTCGACACCTCTCTATCAAGCTGTGGACAGAGAGGCAGAGTGGAGGTGTTTCAGCTGGAAGGTGCTCACTGCTAAACTGATGATAGCACCTGAGGGACTCTTATTTGCTCTTTGCTGAAAGAGAAATCATTCCATCTTTGTCGTGTAACATAACGATGTTGTTGTCATGAGCACCCTTGAGCTTATCCATAGGAGCCCCGACCGCTATTGCTGTGTGCGGGATCCACAGAACCCCATTTAACCACAGAGAGAGGAGTTAAAGGCTCACAGAAATGGTTGTCCTCTGTCCTTTGGAGGAATTCAACTTTTTACTGGAGGCAAACGCAACATTATCTCTCACTTGGCGTTCCCTTATAGACTATTGAGCTTTATGGGCAGCTGTGTAGGAGATAAGGTAAATAGGGTTTCCAAGTCTTTGTATTCATCCATATAGCGTCGCAAAGAACATCACAAAGGCTAGAGATGCTCTTTTCAAAATGGTGCCTGCTCAGGCATGCTGACACACCGTGATCAAGAAGCAATGGAAAAAAAAAGGAGAAAATGTCAAGGATTTTTCAATCGCCTTCTCTTGACAAACACCAACTCAACCCCTCGGGGTAACTTTTGCAGGCGGGATGATTTGAATATTTTCATGCTATTTAGTTCATGTTTATGCACCCCTGTCCCTTGCCACCAGTATTGTGTTGTGGGTTGACAAAAATGATGTATTTCCCATGCCGCAGGAGACGTCTTTTTTATATATATATATACATCTATACATACGTATACATCTCCCATGCAAAAGACACGGCTTGCATGGAGGGGTGGCTGCGTCTGAGCAGTGGTGGCAGTGGAATACATTGGATCTATAGGAATTGTGTGAAGTGGATAGTAATGGTACAGTTGCTGCCCAAATTAATTAAATAACGTCATGAATCAAATACAATTTAATATAAATAATGGTAATGCAGAATACAGCAAGTGGTGTGAAAACCAAAAGAGAAAACTGTTACTGTTACTGTTACTTACAGATCCTTCACCAAATGTAACATATTGTTTTTATTTTCCTCATTTTAATTTCCTACATATGGCAGGTAGAAATATCAAAATGAGAAAATGCAGGTTGTCACCTTGGTAATAACCTCATAATTTGTGTAAAGGCAGGAGATTATTTATAGTAATTGCACTCATTTAACAATAGGAGTTATTGCTGCAGCAGAAAAAAACACTGCATGAAAGCCACTATCAAGTTTGTACTAAAACCCAGGTCTCCGTCCGCTTGGGCGATGCTAATTCCCCCCGGGGCGTCCTTCACAGGAGCACACTGTAAAGGCAAACGGGCATCAAGAAAACAGGGCTGCAGAAAGAAGCTCTAATCCCCGCAAGATCTCCTGAGGATTTGTCATTCCCGTATCTGTGGAGTTGAACTGATTAAAAAAGCGCGGACACATCTCGACAAACTAAACCCATTTATAATTTCCCCAGTTGCCTCCCTGGGATTATAGAATCTGGGACGACTGGACTACAAAATAGACTGTGAGCGCAAACGAGGTCATGGCAGCGCCCACGCACCCTGCTGGATGCGGCCCTGGGTAGGGAGCGATGTTCAGCGGGGGCCGCGGTGGGGGAGCCGGCATCTGGGATACATCTGCGCTATCAATATCTACCCTATTCAGTATTTGTTCAGACATGTGGGATATATATCCACGTCTCTTCTGGCGTACGGGTCTTCTTTATTGCTTCTTGAGCAAAGCTTGAGATCTTAGATTTATGGAGAGCGCAATATGACATTTGACTTGACTTATGGCGCTTGCAGAGGGTGGAATGAGCTGGAGAGATGTCGGGGTGTTTAAACGTCAGCGGAGATGGAAGGTGCATGGAGCTTGGTTTACTGGAAGCCTGACGTTTTTTTTGGGGGAGGAAGATAGGTTGTGTATATGGATGGAATGACAATGGATATCCCATTCAGAGCGGCGGGGCTGTCAAATTGCACCGAGCTAAAAAAAAGTAATCCAAGCCCCAAAAGAAACCAGGTTTGGGGGGGCTTCAAATGCAAGGATATGTGCAAAAGATCCCCCCGGTCAGGCGACCACACGGAGACACAAACAAACATCAGTCCTCTGTGATTCCTAAACACCGGCCGTGACAGCAGACGGTTTCAGCATCGGTGGCGGTTCGCCCGTCCTGTCACCGCCTCGCCCTCCCGTTGTTTGGATTGACAATGTTTACAGTCCCCCCCCCCCCCCCCTGTGTTCGCCTGTGCGGACCCAACGGACGTAAGATAATGGGCTCCCCCCCCCCCCCCCTCCCCCAGGCTTGAAAAGGAGAGAGAGAAAAAGAAAGGACGAAGGAGGTGGAGGAGAGAATGTCGCTTCTCTGACGCCTAATTGTTCTCTCCTCCTAAGCAGCGTGGACGTGCGCCATCTCCAGAGTGATCTGTAACGAGGCCGGGCGCGGGGCGGGGCAGTTGAAGATGGGGGGGGGGGGGGGGGGGGTGAGATGTGTGCGATCGGGGGAAGAAAAGGCCACATTGACTGATTAAATTCCAGCGCTGTTTTGTCATGGGTTTATCTATTTGTGTTTGTTTATTCTCCTACATTGTTCGGGGGTTATTATCCATGGATTATGCTCCACCAACAAGCCCACCTCACCCCCCCCCCCCCCCAACTCCCCTCGGTCTCTCCTCCTCTTCCTCCCTCTCCTCCTCCTCCTCCTCCTCCTCCTCCTCCCCTCCCTCCACCATAACTCTGACCCTGTGCTGTTATTGTGTAACCACAGTAAATCTCCTCGGTACTCCCTCTAAGTTTTCGTCGGTGTACAGCTAAATGCGTTCCCGATGACTGGGCTGCATACTTATCAAAGTGGATTTGGAGATAACAGCCATGAGATTAAATTCAAATTGCCTGACCAAGCAGAAATAACTACATAATTGACTGGGGTCGACCTTATGCATGGGTTGTGTCCAATGTGCCTTGCAGACGCGCGTGGGTGATCCGTAGGTGTTGGTTGTTAGGATGGATATTGGAAAATAAATCCTCTGTAGATTATTTTTAATCGCACATTTGGGGTAAGATGGTGTTTCTCACTGCAGTTCATCGCACTCTGGGTGTTGTTGTGGTCGGGTGTCATCTGATGGTTGTCCTGGCTACCTTTTTTTGTTTCCGCTCTGTGGCCACTCTGTGACGTTGTTTATAGATGTGCCCGTGCGATGTGTCTTTTGGTGCAATCAAATGTTCACTCTTTAATTAATGTATGCACCTTACCATTATTTGTTGAGTAATGTTAATGAATCTTTTATTAGTTTAATCAACCGATTAATCATTACGTCTATGACACAAATAATGCCAAATGCCTATTACAAGAGCCCAAAGGCATAATAGTATAAATATGCTTGCTTTGTCTTATAAGCAGTCATGGAAAGCTATTGTATAATGGTCTCCAACTGAAGGGCAACCAAATATTTGCATTCCTGAAGACATGAGGAGAAATTGTTAATGGTATTTTCTATTTGACAACACACTGAGATGATAAATAGACTGAACATTCTAATCAATGAATTTTCCGTCAAACTACTCGTCGACGAATCGACCAAGCTGTAAACAAATGAATCTTACAAACTCCCTAAAGTTTGAAACCATCAACATCACATGAGATCAGGAGACCCTTTGCCATCGTGGGTTCTCTTTGTGTTGTGGAAAACAGCCTGACGGAGAACAACAAGGCCCCTGGGGAGTGATGCAGTTTATATAATGTAGATGTAACGTCGAGAAGAGTTGTTTCTATGGTAGCAGGCAGTGGCTGCATATACTAGCAAAGAATGAGGGCAGTGCGCCTGAGCCTTGCACTTTATAGGGGAATATAATGCACTATACCATAATAGTTATCGGAACTAGTTTGACAAAGGGAAGAGGGGCATGATGGTGCAGTGGTTAGGATGTTGTCAAAGTCACAGTGGTCACTCCCCAATGTCTGTGGCCTTGCTCTGGCGCCTTTTAGCAAGACGCCTAATAGCATGCATCTGATTATATTAAGCTTTAGAGCAAGATCATTTCAGAAAGCACACATATGCTGTACTAATGGGTAGGGTTGGTATGACATTAAAGCATGAGAGCTTATTTGAACCTTATGGCCAACATGCGTTATTCGCTTATATTCTGTGTCATTTTAAATCCATATTAAAACCTTTTAGAGTTCTAGAGGCACTCAACCATGCAAACGAGAAAGGTACTAACCGTCTCATATATTGTTATTCTTTTATTATTTGTTAATCGCTTCTTTACGCTTTCAGCCCCGTGGAGATTAAAAAAGTCAATTACAGTAGATTTAAATATTAATTATATTGACTGATTAATTAGGTTATAATCCAATCTGGAGCTCATAATAAATAAATGAGAGATAGCTTTATGAAAGAAGTACTGGAAATTCATCTAGCATTTTTCCGATGCGCTATTTAGGAAACGGGCTTGAGATCTTCTCAAGTTGAAAATTAGGAAACGTTCTGGTACAAAGTGTGATCAGTCTAGCGGTCACAGGCTCCCTGCTGCAGTGCTCCTTCCAAACAACACGCACGCAGATTCCATTGTGCCCACCGGGAGCTCGTTCACAGTGTACACCTTGGTGCACACTCAGGATGGCGTCTAGTACTCACAGGAGAGACCTGCTCCTGGGAAGTGTTTTAGGAACTGCAATCTGGTATGCCTTCAAGGACACAAAATGTGATGCATTCTGGGAGGATGAGTTTGAACTATTTTGCTCTCAAGCGGTTTAATGGAGTTGGCAACGTTCCACTCACATCGTATAGGGACACAGGGAAAACCACAGAATGAATCCAAGAATGCACAAGGCCACCACAAAATGAACAGATGTACGTGTGATGCAAAGTGTGAGATCTTGCTGTGAAATGGCATCTAAATGTTCCATTAACCTTCTGAATGACTAGATGAAGTTGTTTTATATATCAATTCAAAACAGACAACAAAGCGTTTACATTACAATAAAAGTTGGGTAAAACATTTCCTTCTTTTTATGATTCATAATAAATTAATTAAATCAAAAAGTGAAATGCCAACATAATTAAAAACGGGAAATGGTCAAACAGAGAAAGGCAAATGAAAAAGAGATGTGAGATGATGAATGAAAGCATAGATTTGCCTCCTGTGCAGTATGTGTGTGTGTGACAGCATAGATGAGTGAAGCATGGGGGTCTGAAGGGCCAAACGGCTCCTTCATCCGGCTGGTGGTAATTAGACAGGGGCCGGCGGACCTCTCAGCCCCCTGAGCCAGCCGCTGTCCAAGAAGAGCCGGCCATTACGGCTCAAAGGGCACTGCTCTCATTACCTCCACCTCTGTGTGGAAAATCAGTTAATAAGAGTGGCAATCACTTAATAGTTGGTTAGTGAGGAGGAAACGAGCAAAGGGAGAGAGAGAGAGAGCGTATAGGGGGAAGGATACGCCGGGTATTCTCATTTTTTAAGCCATCCATTGTGCCAATCGATTGTTCCGCTTTGCCGGTTCCCTAAGGAGCTATTTAGACAGAGTTGGCTGTGGGCTGGGCTACAAGCATGCTCACTATCTTCCTGCGCTCTCACTCGGCTCGCCTGTCTCTCGCTCTCTTTCTCTTGCTTTCTCTCTCGGCCTCTGTTCACTATACATACTTACACCACACACACAATGCACTTCCACACTCACACAAGCAAACACACACACACACACACGCACACACACACACACACACACACACACACACACACACACACACACACACACACACACACACACACACACACACACACACACACACACACACACACACACACACACACACACACACACACACACACACACACAAAGTCCAGTAGTTTGAGGTGGTGTTCGTAATGGCCCAGAGTTTGATACAGCGTCAGGGCACTAGGGATATACAGCTTTTAATGACTACAGGGACTGTCTGACAAGAGAATATATTTGGTGAAAGAGAGAATGGGTACGTGTGTGTGCGCACGTGCGTGCGTCTGTGTGTTTGTGTCTGGCTGTGTGTGTGTGGCGTGTGTGAAGAGAGTGCATGGTAGAGAGGTAAGAAAGAGAGACTAAATGTGTTAAACGAGTCTGTGCCAGATAGCAGTAAATTAACAGAGTGGCGCTTTTTCCTTCCAACCACCTTGGTATTGTCCACCGTTCAAAGGTAGCAATTAATTACCGTATAATCACGTTAACTACAGGCTTCACCCAAAGCGATGAT
>OLKM01000032.1:320625-323125 GCA_900291075.1 Melanogrammus aeglefinus | reverse complement strand
TGCTGGGAGTGGTCGGTGTGTGTGTGTGTGTGTTGTGTGTGTATGTGTGTGCGTGTTGGGGTGTGTGTGTGTGTGTGTAGAATTGGGTGGACTTATGTACGAGAGTGGACTACAGATACCAGAACAACACCACGGCTGCGTTGACCAAAATGTGCAATTTGAGCTCTTGCACCCTTTACCTTCACGGAACCAACCGACACAAACAATCAATGACCAACACACACACACACACACACACACACACACACACACACACACACACACACACACACACACACACACACACACACACACACACACACACACACACACACACACACACACACACACACACACACACACACACACACACACACACACACACACACACACACATACACACACACACACACACACACACACACACACACACACACACACACACACACACACAAACACGCACACACACGCAAAGACAAACACACAAAGACAAACACACACACACACAGACAAACACACAAAGAAACACACACTCACACACAGACAAACAGACCAACATGCACACACACAGACAAACACACACACACACAATCACACACAGACACACAAACACACACACACACACATACACACTATAAAAAAAATAAAAAATGAAAAGAATGGTAATTGTCAGAGCCAAAACCAGCAAAGGCTAATCCCTAATAGAAACCAATCTTGCTGTTGAACTGCTCTGAGAAATTGCCAGAACAATCTTCACATTCATATACAAATGTGATGAGATACCAATGTGTTTACTGCTTTGCAGGTCCAATGACTTTCTTTTTTTTTTGCCTGTTGACCTTTCTGATTGATTCCAACGAAAGCAATTGCACTTAACTTTGGTGTTGAAATCATGATGACTTTCTTGTCCCTGGCGCCTGGCCAGCCTTTGCTGAGGATATATTACTGGAGCCTCCGCTAACATCTGGGAGCGCTTGATACTGTGGTCCGATGCAGCCCATGGCCTCATGCGGCCACACTTTGGTAAGAGCAGACTTTGTTAAATCCAAAACACATACCTCCCTCTCCAAATCTTGGGACGAATCTCCGAAATAGTGCATCTTTATTCAATACTGCTCCATTTTGTAAGGCTATGATCAATACCCATGTTTTGTTATTTTAGTTGCATAGATCTTCTGAAAGTCAAGATTGGCTTGTTTGTATTAGAGTGTGTGATGTAAGAGATGATTATTATTGATATTCTTGTTGTTGTTGTTGTTGTTGTTGTTGTTGTTGTTGTTGTTGTTGTTGTTGTTGTTGGTGTTGTTGTTGTTGTTGTTGTTATTATGCTAGGTCCTTTTCTTTTCAGAAACAATAGCATTTGTTACCTTGGCGCTAGTAATTGGGCTGTGTTTCATCCATCATCTGACCTCGCCACACACAGTTAATTAAATGCCAGCTCCTTAGATGGGCGGCTCATGGGTTTGCTCATTAACCTTCACTTATTCAATACGTCAGTTGAACTAACCTTTTCATAACTCAATCATCATCTTGAGGCACGGTCGACGTAAAAAGGGAAAAATATACAGTTTTACTTTAACACATCTATCACCTTTCAGTTGTTGATTGGTGTGCCAGTTTTCAACCTCTCCTGATTCCTTTTTTTTTAAGGTGTACAATGTTTTTGCAAAAGCCCCTCGGGCAAGTCTCTTCTCATTAAAATGCATAGAAGTTTTTTTTTTTTTTTACACAAGGTCTATTTTGGACTACATGCACTTACAACCATGGACTCCAAATCTGCTTCTCTATGACGGCTAAACAACCAATGTTTATCAGGCCTTATTCAGCCTTAATCAGAGTTGCCCTTGATGTTTACACTTTGGCCAAGTGTATTTACACTCTCTCCGCTTTGAAAACAGACCCTATTAGTAACGCCCCAGAAGGCAACACTATAGGGGAATCTGCTGCTTCTCGATAATCACGTCAACATTTTCTTCCATATTTTCCTGAAAATCACTTTTCTGTTTTCCATTATCCCCATAACTCAAGGGAACACGAGGGATTATGTATATTCCTACTGTATATTATCTTTATTTGGTGTGAGCACGGTGTTATTGAAAGAGAATGTTATTATTGGAGCCTGCCCCCAGTGGTTGCTCACCAGAACCTCTAGATAATACGGTTGCCACTTTCTGATGCTCTTTTGTTAGCAGCGTTAGTGGCTATTTTAAGGACATATTCTCTGTGGTGTGTGTGCGTGTGTGGGTGTGTGCGTGGAAAATGAAAAACCTAACACAACCCAAGTGCATGGGTTATGATACTGCACTGCACTTTTTGGACATCACTTGCAAAATCACATTCAACATGTCCTCCATTCCAATGTATCTATTTTATGCCGTTATATTTCTTATCATTTTTTTTAATTCCCATGTCGTTACTATCCCTGAGCTTTGGCAAACGATCCATTAGTTCCTGATGCCAATACAGCTCTTTTCATCAAAACTCCATCGCCAGTCTATTAATTTGGCGATGGCGGGTTAGG
>OLKM01000032.1:306131-318139 GCA_900291075.1 Melanogrammus aeglefinus | reverse complement strand
CCCACCTCTTCTATCTCTCTCTCTCTTCTCTCTCTCTCTCTCCTCTTCTTCTCTCTCTCTCTCTCTCTCTCTCTCTCTTCTCTCCTGTTCTCTCTCTCTCTCTCTCTCTCTCTCTCATCTTTTCTATCTCTCTCTTCTTATTCTTTCTTTCAAATATCTTATTTTTTGCTCTCTATTGCTCCTTTTCTTTCTCTAGCTCCCCGCTCTCTTGTCGCCTCTATAAATTTATTGTGGTTGGATGGGATTTTTCCTCCTCCATCCCTACCTGTCCTCCTGCCTCTCTCTTTCTCTCGCTCTCTCTTCTCTCTGGCCTACCTGTCTCTGCCTCTCTCTCTCTCTCTCTCTCTCTCTCTCTCTCTCTCTCTCTCTCTCTCTCTCTCTCTCTCTCTCTCTCTCTCTCTATCTTTCTCTCAATATCTTTATTTTGCTCTCTATTGCTCTCTTCTCTAGCTCGCTCTCTTTCGCTCTATTTATGTGGGTTTTTCCTCCTCCATCCCTACCTGTCTCTGCCTCTCTCTCTCTCTCTCTCTCTCTCTCTCTCTCTCTCTCTCTCTCTCTCTCTCTCTCTCTCTCTCTCTCTCTCTCTCTCTCTCTCTCTCTCTCTCTCTCTCTCTCTCTCTCTCTCTCTCTCTCTCTCTCTGCCTGTGGGTTTCTCTTTCTGTCTCCCTCTCCCTGCCTGCCTCCAAGGGAAGATCTTACAGACGTACTTGCATTATTGATGGCCAACTACTGGAGTTTATTTACATTGGTACTCATCGTTTAATCTGTACCCCTGGTGTGTTGCAGATGTCTGCACCGAATGTTAAATTGGTTGGTGTGCACGTGTTACACGCTGTGTGTTTGTGTGTGTGCGTGCATGCACACTCTCCTTGTGTGTGTATGTATGTGTGTGTGTGTGTGTGCGATGCAGGGTCTGTTCACACATCGCTGAGTGAGCTGTCATATTCCAGGTGGGGAGGGATGCGACGGCCCCACCTGCAGGGCAGAGGGTGCGTGCAGATAAGAGTGGTGGGGCGGGGGGGGCTTATGCAAGACAAGAAATCAGGGCTGGAGCCGACGGCAATGGATCAGGAAGGGACCTGGAGGACACTCTGCCCTGGATTTACTCACCATTCAGGTGGCCTGGGTGAAGGAACCAGGACTAATCCTGTTGGTAAAAGGTGGAAAAAATCTCTCTATCAAACACACACACACACACACACACACACACACACACACACACACACACACACACACACACACACACACACACACACACACACACACACACACACACACACACACACACACACACACACACAAATACACAGAGAGACACACATGTACACAAATACACAGGTAAGACGGATTAAAACCCTGTTGTGTTGTCAGCCTCATGAACAAGGGATTTTGCTGCCGAGCCTAGTTGCGCATTATTGTGTGCGTACGTGTTTGTGTGTGTGCGTTTGTGTGTGTGTGTATGTGTGTTTGTGCACGCTTGGTGTCTTTGTAAAAAGTCAGAGCGATTGTCTCCCTTTATTCTTTGAAGGCATTCACTTTAAGCTAGGGCACGCAGACAAACATAGACACACACAAACACACACACACACACAAGTACCACATCATCCACACATATACACACAAACACACAAACACAAATATGTGACACACACACAAATGTGACACACAACAATGTGTGTAGGGATTGCATTACATGCTCATTCATCCATCCCTCCAAAGTATGTCATCCGAGATCAGTGAGTGTCCATGGCACTGAGTACAAGGAACTTTCCCCTGTTCTCCTCCGGGCCAACAATATCCAGACACGCCTTCCATGTCTTCTGCACACAATGCTTTGATGTTGTCAACACAGTGTGTTGGACTTTCCTGCAGTAATCAAACATGTGCTGTTTATTGCACACACATACACAATGTACACAAACATACATTAGGCAATTGCGTTATGAGGTGACACTATGTGTAGGAGTATAACTGTAACAACCAGATAGTACTGGTTGCATACGAATGGCATGTACAGTATAGATGATTACAAGCAGTCCATGTGATACACTGGGCTGTTCCTGTATTATCGTCCTTCTGGAGCAATCAATAAACACCATCATAATAATTACCATGTATAGTAAAAGAGTTGTCAGATAATCCTTGGGGAACTATAACACTCACATTATCCACCACATAAAGTGAATTGAAGCCATAGTTTAAGTAAGAAATAAAATCAATGGTAGAGAGCTATGAATCATTAAAATCTGATTCCAGAATATCATGCTACACTTATCTATTGATGTGTATCTTTATGTACCCAGAGAAGGGATCATTTATAAGTGGAGCGTTCAGTCGATTCCATCAAGATGAGATTATTTCTGCCTTTGTCACGGGGCAGTACAGCGATGCCACAGACGAACAGCACTATGAATGTATTCTATTTTCTGGCGCGCTGGCGTATACACATCGAAAGAAATTCAGCGAAAAAAGCAATTCTCCTGGGGATTTACCAACCGATCTATAAGGTTGGTGTTGCGCTCTCATTCAATCACACCTGAATGTAAGCAATGGTGCACATGCACACGCACTGCAGACATCTTATTCACCAAGCAGGCACAAACACATACCCATACACACACACGCTCACACACACACACATCATCCGTGGCTACAAGAACCCCCCCCCCCCCCTTCTTTCTCATTTGACGCGGTTGAGAAACCTGCCATAATCCTTCCAATGTCTTACCCATCTTTTTCTCATTTCTCCTTAGCTTAAACGTGGTCTGACGCTCCCTCCCTCACTCTCCATCATCCTCTCTCGCCCTCTCTTCACATCGTCCCCCTTGGTCTCTCTCTCTGTCTCTCGCGTTGCTCCCCTCCCTTACCACACATTTTGTTTCCTTCTGGACCCCGAGATAGAGTTCCAGTGAGCCCCGCATTTTCAGATGGAATTCGAACACTGCGTGATTTAAAAGAAATGTGTTTTGGGCTGAGTTTTAGGGAAGTGGGGGGCCTGTTAACCCCCATGGTTACAACCCATGGCAACTTATGATACTTTTTTAACACAGTCGTTGTTTAACTATTAGGAACGTTATAATAAGCGATGTTGTATATGAAACAGGGGAGAGGTTTCTGAGGTAAGGGTTTCCGCTAACTCTGAGAATGTACTCATGTCAAAAATACGACACCCCCCCTGCGTTGGCAGCAGAATGGATCGTCACATAGAGTTATGGGGAGATTAAATTGGGACAGTTTGCTACTTAGTAGCACAATTTATTACATAACAGGGATAAAATGGCATAGATAACTATGTTGACAATCATCTAAGACAAATGACCGCATTTAAAACCCCAAAAGTGGTTTTGGGTTCACTGGCCCTTTCAGTCATTTCAGTCAAAAGTAATCTTTTTTTTTACGCACCCACGTCCTATGACGTGTGGTGTTTCTGCAGGGGAAGGAAGGTGGGTGGAGTAAACACGAGTGTGCCCTGCCCTTTTCCTCCACACCCACGTTCTACGACGTGGGTGAAAACCCCACACGAAACCGTGTGACCGTGTGAGAATCAAAACAGCCCCGGAACCCTGTCGTACGGTGTCCAATCCAATCGGGGGTTCCACAATCTGCCGCCCTGACAGTGAACCGGCCGGCGGCCACCCTAATCATACCAGTTTGAATCCTCCATCGCATATCCTCCACAGCCTCCTCTTTCAAACTGATTGAATTCCATTCCTCTCCCCTTATATCTGATGCTCCCTCACACTCGCGCGCACACGCACACGCACACGCATACGCACACGCACGCGCACACACACACGCACACGCACGCGCACGCGCACACGCACACGCACGGGCACGCGCACGCGCACACGCCCTGCCTGCCCATGCAAGCACACTGCACCAGCCCCCCCTTTTGGAAAATAAAAAGTGTGAGGT
The DNA here is from genome assembly GCA_900291075.1 of Melanogrammus aeglefinus. Classification (NCBI taxonomy): domain Eukaryota; kingdom Metazoa; phylum Chordata; class Actinopteri; order Gadiformes; family Gadidae; genus Melanogrammus; species Melanogrammus aeglefinus. The sequence goes on along the minus strand of OLKM01000032.1, from coordinate 314,224 downwards.
GATGGGAGTCATTACGGCTTCTTGAACTGTATCTTTTCCTCTCGGTATTTTAGGGGAAAGAGATGCAACTCCCAACGCTTCGGCCTTTTTTCCCCAATTATTAAATGGACTTCTTCACGGAGCCGCCCGCATTGTTGCTGTGAAAATGAGTGGAGTTTAGCTCTGATTAAAGAGGGGAAATCAGTTAGCATAAGCCCGCTCCCGCCCTACCGCCATCCGCTGCCTCTCTAATTAAATGCAGCCACGCGGAGCGACGGCCTGCCGTGCCTGACTCCCTCCCTCTCTCCGGGGCGTCCGCTCCCTCTTGAAGCCTCCGCATCAATGCGATATGTAAACCCGCTCCCGATAGTGGCCAGATGGATTTAATTATTTCCCAGTAGTTGACTGATGAGACCACGTTGAAGCTGGTGCGCACCAATTATTTCTCTCCCGCTAATGGTCTTGTGTGACTCTCTCTATCTCGTTCTCGTTCTCTCACCCTCTCTCTCTCTCTCTCTCTCTCTCTCTCTCTCTCTCTCTCTCTCTCTCTCTCTCTCTGTCTCTGTCTCTGTCTCTGTCTCTCGCTCTCGCTCTCTCTCTCTCTCTCTCTCTCTCTCTCTCTCTCTCTCTCTCTCCCTCTCTCTCTCTCTCTCTCTCTCTCTCTCTCTCTCTCTCTCTCTCTCTCTCTCTCTCTCCCTCTCTCTCTCTCTCTCTCTCTCTCTCTCTCTCTCTCTCTCTCTCTCTCTCGCTCTCTCTCTTGCTCTCTCCCTCTCTCTCCCTCTCTCTCCCTCTCTCTTGCTCTCTCGCTCTCTGCCTCACTCTCTCTCTGCCTATCTCTCTATCAATTTGCTTCTCACCCTCTGCCCCTCTCCTATGCTCTCTCTCTCTCTCTCTCTCTCTCTCTCTCTCTCTCTCTCTCTCTCTCTCTCTCTCTCTCTCTCTCTCTCTCTCTCTCTCTCTCTCTCTCTCTCTCTCTCTCTCTCTCTCTCTCTCTCTCTCTCTCTCTCTCTCTCTATCGCTCTCTCTCTTACTCTCGGTTATAATATTTAAGACAGCAGGATCTGTTTCAGGTGGAGAACATCGTTGTTATTTCTGATTCACTGAGTTCGACATGGCCTCCTGCATGGACCTATCCATCTGACTTTAAAGTATGAGTCTGGCTGACTGTCCGTCCGTCTGTTTCTGACAGAAGCGGTGCTAACAGTCATTTTGTAATTCAGAGCTGATTTGCTGGAGGGTGGGGGGGGGTGGGGCCGAGGGGATGAGGAATTACGTAACGGTGTTCTGAGATGGTGACTCGCGTGATGAGCTGGTTTAAACCGGCGGACAGACATCTGAACACCTGTAATGAGACCCCTGTCATCTCCTGCTGAGATAAAGGGCTTCTCGGGTCTCTGGCAGTAGAGCATGGCTTAGACATCGCCCGGCATCTGCCAAAGGACAGGCCGTAATCTCTGCCAAGCATGCTCCTTTTTTTTTTTGCATAGGAAACGCAGCTCATTAAAATGCTCAGGTTTGCCTCAGCCCCAAAACTCCCCCAACCCACACCCCCCACCCTCGCGGTGAGCCAGGGAGATGTGCGTGGGGGGCCAGAGGTGTGAGCAGACGATCATAGGTAGCAGCATGTTCATCCGCACTGAAGTGTTATTACGGGCCTGGGAACACTCCCACTCCCCTCCTCCTGAATCTGCTGCAAGTGTTGGCATACCCACGCGGTGCTCCTGATTGCTACATGCAGAAAAAAACCCATACATACACGCGCGCGTGCAACACATCATAAATACATACCACTTGCTATTCATAACATTCTGCGTTTGACTGGTAGTGGCCCCGAAAATCACCATATTGTCCATCGGACAGTTCCCACTAAGTAAGAAATTACATTCGCATGGTGGGAGGGGAGGAGGAGGTTACCCATGCCACGACTCCTCTTCCAACTGCGAGCGGTGAAATATTTTGCCAGTGTTGTCCTCGAAGGTAACAGCCGCCAACCAGGGCCACGCTCACACACCTCATGTGTTTATGGATTAGCACGGAGCCGAGGCGGGAAACCAGGCGGCAGAGGGAAGGGTCTCGAGGTGATCAGAGGCAAGGGGGGGGGGGGGTGTTTTGCTGCTGTGAAATTGGCTGACTCATTAATTCCCTCACTTTCCACCTCAAGCTGGTGTGTGTGTGGTGAGCGTTCTGGCACCGATTGGCTGCCGTGCATCACCCAAGTGGGTGCTGCACACTGGTGGTGGTTAGTGAGGTCCCCCCCCCTTCACTGTAAAGCGTCTTTGAGTGTCTAGAAAAGCGCTATATAAATTAAATCCATTAATATTATAATTATCATTATGCTGAGCTGTAATCACATCTGCATCACGGTGGTTGGTTAGGCTAGTCTTCCCTCGAGACTGGCATACGCTTGACGCTGCACATGCTTTTTCGTTGGCGGCGACACTTTCAGTTGAGCCGTGGAAACACTATCTGCTAAAAAAAAAAATGGAAGACGGACACAAACATGTGTTTAAGCCCACATGGGCTGTGTGTTTATGAGAGCGCGTGCACCACCATGCATCATTTAAAGCCTTCCCTGATGTGTTCCTCACCACAGCACACACATTTGTTAAATACACACAAAATGAAAGATTAATTGAAACTTTTTTAGACCCCTCGAAGCATAAGTGGGATGTGTTGGATGGAGTTTATTTTATTGCGGACTGCAAAGCAGCCAATCGGGCGTGGCTAGGCTTCACCACGGAAAGCGGAAGTGAGTGCTGGAAGCCCAGAGAGTGCAGAGGGGGCTGTGTTCATCTAAAAGTGTTCTAATATGCAGACTGTTATGCAGAGGTGCTCTCCAGTTGATTGTAAACGACCCGTAGCAAGGGTTTTCTCATCTAATGGAGCAACGGAGTTCGCCTTCCACTCTGATATTGGCTTGATTTCTTTTACACCAACACATTTATTCACTTTCTAAAATATCTTAAGTCTACCATATGTGTCTGTGGGAAGCGCTGACTATTTTTCTGTGAAGCTGAGGTGAAAATGATCAACCATTACTTCAGTATATGGAGGTGTTTTGTTTCCCATGAGAAAGGCCATTTCCGTACTGCCGCTTCCACTGTGTATCTTCTGCATGAAATGCAGTGAATGAATGTATGAAATTAAAAGTTTCATCCCCATACCTCACTTTACTTGACAGTCTTTTAAATAACTAGGTAACAAAGCTTGCATTAGATGAAAGATCAAGGTCTGTATGAATCTACGGTTCAAGATCTTGTATCTTTTCTTCATATCAAAGCAGTTGAACGCCTTAGACATCAGTACGATGGGATTTGGAGTTGGGCATGGCGTTCAGTGATGTATTCTGCCCTCGCTATTCCTCAAACGCCGACGCTCCAAGGCCTCCAAACACCACTAAAAGAACCACGGGCGGCCATGTGTAAGGGGTTACAACAACCGTCCCAATGAGGCTTCTCATGGTTTTTTTTCCTTTTTGCTTTGCAACTGACAGATGTCTCCCTGGACATTTAACCAGCGGCCCTCGCTCTGCTCCTTCGTCTCAAACAAACAAACAAACCAAAAAAAACAGCGAGTGTCTGAAAGGCCTCCTGGTTCCGGAGCGCTCTGAGCGGACGGTGAACACCACCCACTACACCACCTCCCTGCCTGTCACACTTGACCCACTCCAGTTGGCCTACAAACCAAAACACGTCCGCTGGCGAGGGCTTGGCACTCACCGTAGGACCAAAGGCAACGCGTTCATGCCAGAATACTGTTCATTAATTACAGCTCAGCATTCAACATCCTTGCCCTCACCACCCCTCCACCACACTCACCTCATGCCTAAACTCTGTGCTGTGCAGCTACACTCTTACCACTTAATCACTGAGATCAAGGCCCTCGATGAACACAAGTAAAACAGCTTTAAACAAGTAAAAACAGCCTGTTATCGCCATTGTTCGGTTTTAAGATTGTGCATTTCTCCTTGAGTCGTCAAATGTAGTGAGGGAGCTAACGATATACATAAGACAGCCATGTCCACGCCAGGTCTGGGACTGTAACAGATAAAGCAGGACTTGAAAACCCTGATTAGCAGACCTACATTTGATCAGGTAGTGACTGCCAGAGATTTGGTGTCATCCAACAGGTCATTGTCCTATTTCATAATTCTAAAAAAAAAGCAAGCTTCCTCTGACCCACAACGCTAGCGTTTTGTCAATCCTAGTTACAAGGACCCTTCTCAAACCAATTAATGCTAATCAAGCAACGTAAAGAGCATTTTGTCAATCTATTAACAATCTATTTCTAGGATCGTTTTCTTTTTAAGTGAGGATCAGTGAGGATCCCTCAGTGGATCCCCCTGCCAGAGGCTTGGTTGATCGGGTTTCACCCATGTCAGAAAATCAGTGAGAATGTTGCCTGTACTGAAATCAATCGAGAAGTTAGCTTTGCAGAGATCAATATGCAGTCACCCACTCCCTGCCTTAAAGTGACAGTACTCAAAACAATGTCATTAAGTACGTGATGAATGGTGGATAATATGTTACTATGCAACACCCGCATGCACACACACACACACACACACACACACACACACACACACACACACACACACACACACACACACACACACACACACACACACACACACACACACACACACACACACACACACACACACACACACACACACGCACGCACGCACGCACACACACACACACACACACATCTCCCCCCCAACACACACACACACACACACACACACACACACACACAGTTTGAATCCCCCTGCGTACCGCCACAGTTCTCTATGAGCTGTCTTGTTGCCCTTCATTGCAGCGAAGGGGGATTATGAATCAAGCGCACCTTGAGTGGCGCGGACAGCAAAGTCATTGCACGTGGAGGTGGGCCGTCATTCCTCAGCCTCGTGCTGAAGGCATCAAGGGCTCTGATCCAGCCCCTGTGTCTGACCCAACCCCCCCCCCCCCCCCCACCCACCCCTCCCCGCCTGACAGATGTGGGTGGCCCTCCACCGCGTGTGACGATTACCTCAGACAATGGGTGGTCACATCCAGGACAATGGCCCATATGTGTCATGGAAGCTAATAGAGTGAGGAACAGAGGAGTAATGTGTTGACCGGTGAACCTGTGTGAACCTGGGTGTGCGTGTGTGTCTGTGTGAGCACACATGAATCACCCAACCTTGAAACCAAGTTTGTTGCATGCTGTATCTTTTTGGCAAAGTGAATATCATAAGAGAAAAGACGTTTAAATGTTTAATTGCACAAGTGTCATCTGTATGCATGCATGTGTGCCTGCGTTTCTGTGTGTGTGTGTGTGTGTGTGTGTGTGTGTGTGTGTGTGTGTGTGTGTGTGTGTGTGTGTGTGTGTGTGTGTGTGTGTGTGTGTGTGTGTGTGTGTGTGTGTGTGTGTGTGTGTGTGCGTGTGTGTGTGTGCATTTGAAGCAACTTTGCGACCAACAAAGTCATTTTGGTAACCAAAAAGGCTTGCTCTCTCCGTCCATGACGTCCGTTTGAAGTCAATCTATTTATCTCATCCCGCGAGCCCCATTACCATCCTGTGCGGGGCGTGAGGGGTCTGTCACGGCCCTCTCCTCTCTCCGAGGGACAGGGGGGCGCAGAGTTCCGGGCCCCTGTGGAGAGCCCTGAGGGCCCTGTTGGCTTGTTCTGTGACCCTAATAGATATCAGCCACAGAGTCTGGACCCCGGTTCTGAGATGGGAGCAGGAAGTGCCTACGGCTAAACTCGCATGGTCTCACAGATAGCGCAGCCTTGGGTTTTTTAAATGACAAAAAAAATGTGATTTGTTGGCGTTTTTCTGGAGAAGAAATAATGATTGTTTGAAAAAAAAAAAAAAAATATGTTCTTTCAAAGTTTTAGTAGGTATGTCAGACGTAAAGTTTTTTTTGGAGCAGAGGAGATATCTATTTGGTGCTTGGTTTCTGTTTGGGAATGTGAAGGTCAAGGATAACTCTTGAGTGTGATAAAACGTATTTAAGCACGATAAGGAAGGATCCACATCACTGGATGTTAAAAGCAGAACACTGCGTTGTATTGTTTTTTTTTATCTCTACAGTTAAAGTTCAAACAAAAGGCCTGCATTGCTATAATAGCTGCCTTGAAAAGTCACCATCTGTCATCTGATACATGCATATGTATTAGGCTACACACAAGTACACACAGAGAATTCCACGGTTTGAAAATTAACCACAAGGCGACCTCGAACCAATGACACGCCTGCGTGAATCCACTGACACACACACACACACGCACACACACACACTCATACACACACGCATCCGCCCAAAGAATAGTTTAGAAACAAAGGGACGCAATAGCATAACCCACCCCGAACAGCATAGGCATCCTCATCCACACACAATACTCACACTGGTACCTTTGTTACACACATGGGTCCCCTCCCCACACGCACACACACAGAGACCCCATTCACCCACAAACGACATACACACACAAGACACAGCCACACAGTGCTGCGATACATAAAACAAAACGCACAAAAGCAACGAAAAAACACACGCCTCAAACCAACTGACAAATGCGAATACCCAATCCCGTGCTGCCGACGATAAAAAGTGCGGGTTCATCACCTCTCGCTCCGACGTCGCCTGGAGTGTTTAATTGAGAGGGAGCGCAGGCTTGCTCTGTGCTGCCGGCCACACCGCCCACCGCAGCCAGCCGCCTGTGAAATGAAGTACATTTCACGGCTCCATCCACCTGCAGACGTGATGGAAATGAGGCTGGCGGGGCCCGCGACACCTAGCTTGATGAAACATTAGCACGAGAACGGGGGCGGGGGGGGGGGGGGGGGAAGGAGCATGCTTCATCATACAGAAGAAAAAAAATTGCATGCTTTCACTTGCGTGTACTTGTGCGTGTGTTTGTGTGTGTGTGTGTGTGTGTGTGTGTGTGTGTGTGTGTGTGTGTGGTGCGTGCGTGTGTGTGTGTGTGTGTGTGTGTGTGTGTGTGTGTGTGTGTGTGTGTGTGTGTGTGTGTGTGTGTGTGTGTGTGTGTGTGTGTGTGTGTGTGTGTGTGTGTGTGTGTGTGTGTGTGTGTGTGTGTGTGTGTGTGTAATTAAAAGGGGGACAGTACGAGGTCATGGCATTTGACAGGAGATATGGTCCAGGGCGTACTCTATCTTTACCATATCTTTGGAACCCAGCCGTGCTTGTTTCCACAACCTCTTTAAAAAGGGGATGGTACTTTACGTAGCTTTGTAGTGGGCCGAATGAAGATGAATGTGCTGGGAAGCGTGAACACACACACACAGGTTGTTTGGGGACACAAACACATCTTTGGGTTAAGCGAGAGATGAGTCGGTGATAGTGCGTCTATCTCTCTGTTTGCCTGGCACTCGGTCTGCCCATCATTGCCAAAATGATTTTCACTTCCCGTTTTTCTCTTGACTTTTCCCCTTCCGGTTTCTGTTAATTTCTTCTCCTTTCCCGACCACCTACACCTGGCGGCCCCGGGGGGCTCCATAGAACCCCCTCTGGCAGGATGCGGATCGGGCTCCCCTGGGACGCAAGCGAAACAAAAATAAAATATGAGAAAATCTCATTAAACCGGTGGCCTGACAGACGGCACTGGGCCCGTCTGTGCCTGACTCCTAATGAGGTTGTCCCCAGGAAGCTTACTGACACACGTCCATTTGTATTGGTTGATTTTAGGGAGGAGAGAAAGAGAGAGAGAGAGAGAGAGAGAGAGAGAGAGAGAGAGAGAGAGAGAGAGAGAGAGAGAGAGAGAGAGAGAGAGAGAGAGAGAGAGAGAGAGAGAGAGGCTGCCGCCTGCAGGGAGAGATAGAAAGAGGAGCGCCTGTGTGTTTTCTTGTATTTCGTGACTAATGTCTTCCATAACGTTCATCCATATTCTCTACAGAACAGACACAGTTGGCTGTGTCAGTCGCATACGAAGTCTTTAAAGTCCTCTTAGGCCCAGTCTCTGTTATGAAGCGGAACGTTCTTTTTTCCAAGGACTTAAATTTAAAGCTGAATTTATTTATATTTTTATTTGTGCTGTGCCGGAGAGAGTGCTGTGAGAGTGTCCTTACAAACGCTGTGGTCCTGGACGGCGGTGGTCAGGGATAACATC
>OLKM01000032.1:291131-301131 GCA_900291075.1 Melanogrammus aeglefinus | reverse complement strand
TCGACTGCTCTGTGTTTGAAACTCTGCGCGTTGATGTATTGGGATGCGTAGCTATATCTGCGGGGACTGTCAGAAAAATTTTATTTTTCTGTGATGGAGCGTCGTAGGTGGAATGTGTTTCCATTTGGAATTTGATTAGCAAATTATGAACACATGTAATGGCTTGCTGTTTATACGTCCCGCAAAGATTGAAGCAGCAGAATCACCCTCCACACCCTCCACGTGTGTGTGTGTGTGTGTGTGTGTGTGTGTGTGTGTGTGTGTGTGTGTGTGTGTGTGTGTGTGTGTGTGTGTGTGTGTGTGTGTGTGTGTGTGTGTGTGTGTGTGTGTGTGTGTGTGTGTGTGTGTCTGTGTGTGTGTCTGTGTGTGTGTGCGCACGTGCTTGCTTACACACTTGTGTGTGTATGTGTTTGTGTGCTCATGTTATTCGTTAGTAGTACGTCTACATGTGCCCTTTTACATGTTAGTTGCCTATTTATCTTGTTTTCTCCATCCAATATGCCAGGAAAATCATTTCAACCACGATTACCCTCTCCTCCTCACACTTATGCAGTTGGTCTTAAACTATCAAAGGTTTGTGTCGACAAGGAACAAAGACTCCCTAACTCATGTCCATACTATATGGAAAGCCTGTAATAGAACTGCATTACTCCATAAAATGAATTGCCTTTGCCTTCCATTCATGGAAAATAGCAATTGATTAACATAATGGAAATGTGTTCCGAGTTAGCGAGTCCGACCCGTTCCTCATAACCAAAACGTTGTTTTGATGTCAACCGGGTTCTGCCCACTCAGTAAAATCTGTATATTTTTGGAAGCGCTTGACGAAGAACCCAATTAAAACAAATGTCAATGAATTGATTGTTGAAGCCTTATTCATTTTGTTGTTCTACTAAATACAAAATGGTTTCAAATAAATGTCGAAACAAATATGTTCTCTAGAGTAAAATCCTTTCAGAGTATATATCAGAGAGCGATATAAGTGCAATGCCTATCTCTGTTACGTATTGCTCCCTGGTTGAGAGTCCCACAATCTGACCCAGTCTCCCGGGCAGACTTAGCCTCCAATCTAGTAGATATCTTTTATAAAATTGTTTCTGAAATAAGACAAAATCCTATTGGTACATCCGAGCCAAAGAGATGTCATGCGTAGGCACGCATGTCGTGTTGCATGTGTTGCTGTCCTCAAGCATAGCTATAACCTCCCTTGATAAAACCATTAAGGAAATGCCCAAAGGTGAGGCACAGCAGAGAGATTCCGGCCTTTGTGGGCTCACTGTTGTTAAAGTCAAGTCGCAGTGTCCTCATTACATGAAAGTCAGTGTGCGCTCTACACGCATCTATATGTCTACTGACTCCCCTCAATGCCATGCTTCTACCCCACATCAGGCTGTCGGGAAGCATGGAAAATCACAAAAGACTATACAGCCTACGTCTGGCAGACGTTGCCGTAGGATCTGGGCACAGACAACCAGTTTTTTTTGTCCCAAGGCAATCAGGCTTCTCAACCAGGCTGGTCAATGATCACTTTGAACTGCAATGTATACACTGATCAGGACTAATGGAAACTTTCACTCAATGTTTATCATCACGATTCAATGGTCATAGTCATGGGCACTCCTACTCTTGACATTTATAATGATGAATACTCTCACTCCCATGTGCATGTTCTCCATCCTCACAGACTGCGGAACTGCTGTGTTTTTGTCACTGTTATGGTTTACGCCTATTTTCTATCATGTTGCCTTGATTTATGACTTTTTTATAGCATGACATTTAGTTTCATTTAAAAATGTTTAAATCTTTTTTTTTTTTACAAACCATTCCACCGTGTCAAAAAATGATTTAATTGTCTAGAATGACCGTGTTATACTCTGCATTTGATAAATAAAACACTTTAATGACATAAAGCTCCAACAGATAGACAGGGGCAGACTGGCCATCTGTGCGCTCCGGAGAATTACAGAGGAGGCCAACCGTGACGGCTGTCCGCAACTGGCCTGCCCGTTCCACTGCTCATTTTTACCATTGAAATGAACTGCTAAAAAAACTGTGTACTGAAAATCTAAATTCAATGTAGGATCATTGTTTGCAGAAGACTTTCTGGTAAGATTAACCCTAGGGTGGTAAACGTGCTTGCGCCTTCTCTGCATTGTTTTTCTCCGACTTAATCGTCCCCTGTGTAAGCGATTTAGGGCGTGACCTTCGACTCATCTCAGACGCCAGCGCTGCCCCCTTCCTGCTCTCTGTGCATCTGGACGCCCGGAAACCCGGTTCATAGATTACCGCCCTCTCGAGTTGAGATGATCCATCCTTAATCCAGTGGCGCATTTAAAGATGGGGGGGGGGGGGGCCACCAAGTCCTATCATGGACAGAGCACTAGGACAGCTGCAGAGTCTTAACTGTCCTTTACCAGAGCCAAGTCCTGCTATCCCATTCCCCCCCTAAGGCCTGTATGGATTCTGTTAAGCCCACAACACAACAGTAACAGCAGTAACATATGTCTCTGTGGGGCTGACTATGATGCTGAGGCAGTTGGTCATCACAACCCCGAGAAAGCAAGCACATGTTTGTGATAGCCCGGGAGATGAAAGAAAACATACGCAGGTCGGGAGTGTTCACGCGTGGGGCAGGGTGTCCCGTAGGGCCAAGTCGTATGGCTGCATGGCCATCCAAAAAAACGGAGGCGATTCAGAGGCACACTCAAAACTGATTGTTACATTTTTTTTTCCCCACAATGCCTTGGGATTAATCACCAGATGAATCACCAGCCATTGACGACCGCCTATGATGAAGGGGACTTGGTCTTCATCAGGGTCCTGTAGGGTTGTTCATAGGGGGAGAATTCCACGACTACCCCTTGTAACTATTTTCAGAGCGAGAGAGAGAGAGAGAGAGAGAGAGAGAGAGAGAGAGAGAGAGAGAGAGAGAGAGAGAGAGAGAGAGAGAGAGAGAGAGAGAGAGAGAGAGAGAGAGAGAATATCCCACATAGGAGATGTATTCATAGCTTTGTCGAACTTGGAAATGCACCGCATTGACAGGGTGTGTCTCCTGTCGGCCAGAGAATGTATTCAGCGGGCCCTCAAATGCATCAGGAGTGAACAAGCGATGTTTCCATGGAATTGTTAATAGCCACCCCTGTGAATTTTGAACGTTTCTTTCAAAATGTGGTTAACCTTTCTGTTTGTAATTCAATACCTTTGTCACTATCAGGAGAAAACAATTATTATACCTGTGGAGTGTTTGTGGTTGATGGATGGTTTAAGCAGCCTCACCTGGCCCCAGTCAGACTGATTACACTCTGGTGCTTGCTGAGGCTGCACACACACACACACACACACACACACAACACACACCACCAACACACACACACACACACCACACACACACACACACACACACACACACACACACACACACACACACACACACACACACACACACACACACACACACACACACACACACACACACACACACACACAGTTGTGCATTGGACTATCAAGAACCCAGGTTAAACCAGCCATCACCTCGCACGCTGAGATCTCTGACACGGCAGCATGGAACACCTGCTCTGCATGTTACATGATTCAAACTCTACAATAAAAGGTCAACCAATCATCAACTGATGTGTCGGAGCAGCCCAGCAAAGCCACTTTGGTGGTGTGTGTGTGGCATGGGGAGACTGACATTATTTCCATCACTATTTATTTCCATCTGCCCAGTGCCGCTACTGCTGATTCTTATGCTATTTATTTTAGTTGGATAACCCAACTGGTGCACATTTGGGGAACAATTAAGGAGGAAAAAGTGTGAAAACTGTCAGGTCTTTAAATCTTGTTGAGCTGCTTTCAGATTAATAGGACACAGATAAGATGAGATAAGATGATAATACCTAATTAATCTCCTGGTGGAAAATGTGTGGCTTCACGTGTGCGTGTGTGCGTGTGTGTGTGCGTGTGCGTGTGCGTGTGTCGTGTGTGTGTGTGTGTGTGTGTGTGTGTGTGTGTGTGTGTGTGTGTGTGTGTGTGTGTGTGCGTGTGCGTGTGTGTGCGTTATCTGCATCTGAAACATCAAAAAAGTTTTTTGTTTTCAAAGGAATATACAATTATCCATCTCATAGACAACCATTGGCTCTTCATCCATCTGACGCGAAGAGGACACAGTATTAGGGTGATTGCTGCAGGAACAACAACAACCACTCAAGTTGACTTTCTCAAAGCTGAAAGCTACTAGGTTTTGTTTAAATAATTGAGACGGCAGCAGTCTGTTTGTTTGGTATGAAGCCAGGCAAATGGGGGGACATGTTCTCAGTGTATGTGGATGTCCACACTTTGTTCAGGGTGCAATGTTGCACCTTTTCTGCATAAGCTTGTCGTGTCTCCCCGGGGAGTTGTCTGGGCCTGTGAATCCTGGCCCTTATTGATCTGGTTGTTACAGTGTCTGCGTGGTTTGGGTTTTCATTCAGGCTTTATCTAATTCTGTCATACCTTGTTTGTAGGAGCTTTTCATGTTCAATTAAGGGAAAGTGAGTTGATTTTCCGTTCGGTAAAAAAATATATATTTTACAGAGGCCAGTAGTTTGAGATCGGTGGCCTTGGTTCCTGAACACATTTTCTACCTGGAAGCATGCAGTTATTTTCGAAAATAAAACCTTGTATATTATAATTATAGATTTTTTTCTTTAATATTGTATGCTTTATACTAATTTCATTAATCCTACTTTCACGATACTTTTATTAGATTAGATACAACTTTGTGAACAAGGTTATAGCTTTGTTTCTCTCTCTCTCTCTGCTGTATACATCTATTCATATTCTTATGAAATATATTTCACTCCCTGTTAAAGGATCTAGTCAGTTTGCTATAGGTGTCTTGTTATGATCTTGTTATCTGTGAAATCCCTTTACCAGTCACGTGACCACACAGCTCATCTCACTTTCATGTTCCTTCTCTTTGTTGTGAATGAGTCATTTTGGTTCGCTTCTGGTCCCACTCATTCATTGTTGATACATTTTATGTTTTCTTTCTGGTGAATCAGAAGTTCGACTTTCTATCTGATCCTCTACTATCCTCACTTGAGTCTTCCTGATCACAAACTTCCCAGGTGTTTACCGAGCAAACACTTCCCAATGATCCTGCTATAATTGACGGTTGTCAAGTTCCTCTGAGTTCCTGTGAAGCACCACGTTGTCGCTCCTCTCAACGACACTTCTTGTTCAACCAACACAAACACAAGTTCACACACATGCACACCACACACCAATGCATGTGGTGCATGTATGTTATACATAGTGGGAAAAATGCAATTCTTAATTGAGAGCTTGAAAGAAGCTCTTCCATGCAAATTCACTTCACATGAACTCCTTCGTTCAACATCCCAACACTTATCGCCTATTTATTAGTCATCCTTGTCTTCTGTTCACATACACGCACACAAACCATCCTCCCTTTTGGCACAACCTTTGGTTTCTTAGTAAAGTCATGACGCCTTCACGTCTGAGATGCTAACAGTGAACGACTTCCATTTGTTCTTATAGGTCAAGGCCCATATCGAACAAAGATAACTGTGCATCAATGAAATGGCGGGGAAAAGGCAACTGTCAGGAATCCCTACCAGAGAACAGAAAGAGATCTTGGAGTTGATTTTGAGGGGTTCTGTCATGGGTGAAAAGTATTTGAAGCCTTTTGAGAGAGTGCTTTCGAATTTGAGTCTCGACCTATTCTTAAGGATATCCGAAAGGCAGTCCAAAGTTGTTTTTGGCAGAATTAATTTAGGACGTCGGACTACTGCACATAACTCGGGTTGGGCACACATCAGGACAGTGGAAACAGCGAGAGGAGTCGAGTTCCAGCGACGGTGACGGTACTGCAACACTGGTACAGGACTTGCTAATCACCTTCAGAAGAAGGTTTCTAATGGATGCACTCTCTGCAGGAACGGATACCAAACCAGCTTAAAGGGAGTGTTGTTTCAACATGTTGCCTTTTGTTTTATTTTTGTTTACCTCTGGTTGTTAAGGCATGTGCACTTAGCCTGCACTCCCAAAGTGCCAGCTGGCTGAATCTCAGATATTCAGACACTCACACACCCAGCATATGCCTTTGTTTGTGTCCTGTGAGAGAAAGGACCTTACATAAGTGTTTTGCAATAGAGTATGGCATGTGGTCATGACGGTGTTTGGCATATGTCAAAAAGGCTTGGATAGGCTGTACTTGGCATGATTCCCACTTGACGAGTACTCACAATAATAGCGTACAAGGGGCTGACTCTACGCTGGATGGATCTTTTAATGGCTACCATTTGGATTCTGATCGTCTCTGTTTCTCCTTCTGCAAAAGAAACAAACAATGCTTTGTTTGTTTGCGTTGCAAAAGTGTGATCCATATCAAAGAGCTATATTATATTTCATTGATGTCTGCAAGGAATTAAAGCCAATTGGGGACTGAGTCTCCTTCAGGTAGTTTACTGAGTGTGAAGACAATTTCTTTCAAACAGTTAACAGTATTTACTTTTCTTTTAGGGAAAACAAGTAATTCTTCAAATTGACCCTTTATACCTTCTTATTTTTTTTCCTTTATGACATTTCCACGGATTAAACTGCCCTTGATCGCCAATCCGTGCTCAAGGCTAATCCTGGCATGCAAAACGCGTCCTGGCGACGATGCTGCCTGGACGAGGCAGGAGACACCAACGTGTTTGTGTTTTTCCCCTCTTGCCCGCCTCTGTACAGGGGCTGAAGGCCGTGGTTTGGAGGGGTTGTCTGCAGGTGAATCGCTCTCACTTGTTGTGCGCGACCTCACCTTCATTTTAAGATGTACGATTTATGCCCTCTCTTTCACTACGCTCCACCGGCTCACTTAAGATACCCTGCGCCTCGCTGAAATACTTGATGCGTTATCTTGGAGAAGCCGGTTGAACTGCGCACCAGGTACACTCCAAACCTGCTCAGCTCTCTACTTTCGGCACATTAACAAAGTCTCGGTGGTGATTCCTCCCCTCCATATAGATTCATGTTGGGCTTCTCGAAGGTCAAATATTCCTCCCAGATCCATACGTCTACAGAATCTCTCATGGTCTTCAAAAGCGATTTGTAAAGATTAGCTTTTCCATGACCATGTCAACATCTTGAGCACTGAAGTGCTGCCGAACGAATGTTGTCTTTTGGTGTTCATGTTTTATGCTTTTTATTAAATTGTTTATTTTGATGGGCTTCATCCTGCACCTGCTCCGCTACATCCTGCAACCTGGCTCTTATTGAATTTAGAAACCGCGGGGGTTTTTACGGTGTGTGTGTGTGTGTGTCTGTGTGTGTGTTTGTGTGAATTGATCGATTTTTCTTTGCTGTGTGGCGTGCGTAGCCGTGTGCATGATGGTGTGTGTTAGGGCAAAGGTCGCAGAAGGTAATGAATTGCGCAAAGACTTCTGTGTGTGTGTCCCTGACGATATTCCTGCCTGCAGGAATGTGTGTTCCTTATGTTTCTGAATGTATGTCCATGTGTGTGTGTCCCTGACTGTGTCTGTGTGTGTTCACGACTGCATACATCATTACTCACAAGGTCTCCCACCTTGAGGAAAGTACAATGTGGTGTTTGGTTGAAAAAAGCCACTTGTGCAAGGCACACCGTCAAAGCTGCTATTGCAGCGACAGAAACCACCCCGAGCTCAATCCCTCCACTGGCCTGTGGAGAGCCCGCTAAATAATTTAAATGTTGTTCCAGCACAGCAGAATCCGGCTCAGTTCAACTAGAAGTGTGTGTGTGTGTGTGTGTGTGTGTGTGTGTGTGTGTGTGTGTGTGTGTGTGTGTGTGTGTGTGTGTTGTGTGTGTGTGTGTGTGTGTGTGTGTGTGTGTGTGTGTGTGTGTGTGTGTGTGTGTGTGTGTGTGTGTGTGTGTGTGTGTCTATCCTTTTACTCGTTTGCAGGAGCACTTGTGAACATCATGTGTGGATAAAAAGACTTAAAAGGCCCCACACTGTCGGTCAGAGACACACACACACACAACACAGGGAACAGCGGAGAGAAGCAGATATCGAGACCGACAGACAGACAGCATGTTTTTCTAATGGGGTGGTTATTATTCAATTTATCCCATCATTCCTGATACAAGATGCTTATACATACATATGTATATAACTGCATGTATCACTGCAATTAACCCGCCCCTGCGGCCGAAAGCAGGGGCTGCTGCTTCACCTCAGGATCACACTCCAGTCGTAACAAAGGATAGACGATAACAAACCGCCACGCAGTGAGGGACAAACTCTGTGTGTTCAACCACCTCTCATCTCCGCCTCATCGCCTGCGCTCTGCCCAGCTCGGTGACTAGCATTTACTCTCAGTTCCGCTCTTTCCCCCTCACCGGTCGCTCCCGCTGATCGGCCGTACTTTGCTCGGTCCATGCGCATCTGTGTTTTCCCTTTGGTGCGCCTCTGTGTCTTTGGTGGGCTTCCACATCTGTCGCCGACACTGGCACCTGCAATGTTTATAGTTTTTGCACTCTTTCTAACTATATAGGAGTGTTACCGGGAAAACATCTTCTGTTTTCCCCTCGTTTATTTATTTATTAGTGGTATTCATTTCATTGAGTTGAAATGAGGTGTTGGAATGAGTCAGGACACTATGCAGCATGGCAGGGGGCTGATATACCCCCTGTATAATGAGATGAAGAGACAGCTTGTATATGTCATGTATGTCACGCCTAAAGCCGTCACTCACACTCTGAGAGATTTGAGCCTTTCTCTCCCTAGGGTGAGTCACACCCCCCCCTCTCTCTCTCTTTTCCTACCTCTTTCTAACTCTCTTTCTTTCGCTCTCTTTCTCTCTCTTTCTACCTCTTACTCTCTCTCGCCGTCTCTCTACCCCTTTCCCTCTCACTCTCGAAAAAAAATAAAGAGAGGTAGCTCTAAGTCAAAGAGCTTCTCTCTCGTTCTCCCCTCACAGCTTCCTTCCTCTCTCTTTATCTCGCTCGCACTCTCTCTCTTCCTACCTCTTTCTTCTTCCGCTCTCGCTCATCCTACCTTTTTCTACCTCTCTCTTCCTCTCGCTCGCGCTCTCTCTCTCTGACCTGTTTCTTCTTCTTCTCGCTTGCACTCTCTCTTCCTACCTCATTCTACCTCTCTCTTAATCACGCTTGCTCTCTCTCTCTCTCTTCCTCCCTCTTTCTACATTCTCTCTCGTCTCTCTCTTCCTTCCCTCTCCCGCTCCTCCTCCCATGACGAATGCATATGTGCAGAAGACTCCCGTGCCGTTGTGTCAGAGAGTGTAGCTGTCACTTAAACAAGGCATTTAAAGACAGTCCAAGTGTTCACCGCCCTCAGCCCTCAAGGGCATTTTAAAAAGTCCTCTTCGGCAAGTGTTAGGTAATGTTCGGGTGGTTGAACAACAAGTCTGTGTTCGGGAAGGAGTACACATGATAGATTTCTATGAATAGTATGCTGTATTGAGTGTCGGTTTAAATAAGCACTGATGTGTGTATATATGTGTACACACACACACACACACACACACACACACACACACACACACACACACACACACACACACACACACACACACACACACACACACACACACACACACACACACACACACACACACACACACACACACACACTCACAAACGCAGGGTCGAACCCACACCACTGTTGGCTTACACACACTCGCACATACACACCCTGCAGTTTCAGTGTGTGAGTCTATGTCATGCTTTGTTCTGCTACTCTCTGACATATGGACCCACATAGATGCTGACCGCCCCCACCCTTCATGTTCCCTGTGTCTCTGCATCTACCTCCCTGTTGTCACCATTGGGACTAGGATGACACACACACACACACGCACACACACACACACACACACACACACACACACAACACACACACACACGGACTAGCACACACACACACACACACACCACACACACACCACACACACACACACACACACACACACACACACACACACACACACACACACACACACACACACACACACACAC
>OLKM01000032.1:258631-286131 GCA_900291075.1 Melanogrammus aeglefinus | reverse complement strand
GCAGCGAAAACCCTGAGATAATTGCTGCGGCTTAGGCGCAGACAGCCTTGTAGCTTCCCCTGTACCCTGTTCCTCTCACACCTTAAAACAAACATTGTGGCTGGTAATTACCCCGAGGGCGGAGAGTCAAGTGTTCCGTGTGCCGCCCTGTCACTCCATCTCCCCCGGCCCCGCGCTCCGACGGGCCGCAGCACCACGCAATGCGGTGAAACCAGCCGTCTGACGCCGTAGTGGGATGTGTGGAAATGGTCTGTGTGTGTGTGTGTGTGTGTGTGTGTGTGTGTGTGTGTGTGTGTGTGTGTGTGTGTGTGTGTGTGTGTGTGTGTGTGTGTGTGTGTGTGTGTGTGTGTGTGTGTGTGTGTGTGTGTGTGTGTGTGTGTGTGTGTGTGTGTGTGTGTGTGTGTGTGTGTGTGTGTGTGTGGAGGAGAGACGAAATGCAGCAGTTAAATACGTTGTTGTTATCAACCACGACCATTCCTGTCAAGACATGCCTTGATTTTTTTACTATGTACAAATACATAAAGGATATCTAACTAAAATGGAAAGGAGTCTCTGTATGTGTGACTTTTGATTTTCTCTGAAAGAAATCCTCAACTGATCTTCGGAACACTTGGCCTGTGTGTGTGTTGCCGAGGACCCGAGGAAGCGTAGTAATGGAGCCAGGCAATCAGCCCGCTCCGAAAGGCACATTTTGACCTGGCGCTGCAGTAATGATAATAAAAGAAGGTCTGGTAATATCCAATAACCTCACACTGTTCAATGTCACGGGCACCTGGCACCTTTGGACCACCACCTTGAGAGAGAGACAGTGAAACAGAGAGTTAGAGTGAAATAGATGCATATTAAGCAAAGTTCTACTTTGAAAGTCACTCCGAGAACCAGCCGCATTCTTCGGTCAGTGATTACGACGTTTGCCAGGGTCCCGCACCCATAAATCGTCCCCCCTTTAAGAGGCGCCGTGCTGCTGCCCTTGCACCGATCGTCAGTGCTAGAGCTTATGCTGCCAGGCCAGAGCCAAGCTAAACCTTCACACCCATGGTGACATCAAACGACACCCAAAGCCCCCATCGATCCCGGATCAGGGGTGGAATCCCTCAAGTGTGATGTAATCACGTTGTACTTGTCTCAGAGTCGCTGCAGCAGAACTGTGCACTGAGATTGTTATTGTGTTGCATGACAGTATTTAACATGACCTTTTGGAGATGACAAATAACAACATTCATTGATTGAATATACACACAATATATTATAATCCTTCCCAGGCTTTTATGAAAGCTATACCGAGGCTGATGCGATGACAACAGAAAGGCATGCAAAGAAACGTGCATCGTTTATGCCTTTGTGTCTACCTGCCCTTTGTTGTCCAGTGTCTCCTCAGGAAACACAACGGGGCCTTATTGATGAAAGAGTGGCTTATCAATAGAAAGAGGGTCGTCCCGGCGGCACAACGTCTCTCAGGTTTGGTGAGGAAATCAATGCTCTTCCTCAGAATTCACTGGGCTCAGCGATACCAAGCGGCCCTGGGCTAAGATTGCTTTCAGTGATTGGCTCAATGTTCCAATATGCCATCGTGGAATCGTTGGCATCAGGTTTTCCTTTCAGCTGTCTGCTTATGTTCCGCGATAACCTTCAATCAAGACAATAATTGCACTGAGTCGGTCCTTATTCTTGCCTGTTACATTACGGGCGTATCCTTATTTCGGTACTTTATCCAGACGACAGTTCTTTCAATTTGATTTATTTACTTCAGATTTTGCTTGATATGGATTTAAGATAAAGAGTCGAATACATACAAAAAAAAACTTAACCCTGAAACCGTGAAAGATTCCTTCTGTTGTGTTATAATATATCGGCAGCTACCATAACTCGACAGATGCCAGCAGAGTACACAGATAAAAGTGGGGAGTCAATCCTGTTTTATAAGTCAAGCTTTAGACTCGTATTTTTTTACAGATATGTACATTTTCTGACCTGGCCTTAAACATTAATAATGGCAACAGGAATAGATAAAAAGACAGATCTACAGGTCAAACGGAACGCAGTGTTCTCGTTCGTGTTCTTGAAAGCTAGTGTTTCATTACAGTATTGATGGATTTAGAGAATCTGTTCAGCTTGATAGGATGTCAGAATAGAGAAAAGGCCGCTTATAAGATGGCTTCTGTCAAAAATGTGCCCAGGACATTGAATATACTTCTACCTTCATCCAATTAGGACGTTAAACGGCACAAAAAAAGTTATTTCAGAAGAGAATGTTCTGTGATTCCATCTTCCGAAGACACGATTTGACTTGACCTGTAGTGAAGACAGAGCAGCGACACGTAAAACACATGCAGTATCCTGGCCTGTCTTCTGTTCCTTTATGGAGGTGACCCAGGTGGACTTGGTGAGAACGGGGACACTAATTTGGAGCTGGAGCTCAGACTTCAGTGACAAAAACCTGGAAAGTAAAGCTTGCCACTAAAGCTCCCTCCGGCGGCAGTGCGCGGTGGAAACTTACTGTCCGCCGGGCTGCTGGTAAAAATAGATCTTTTTTTTGACGAGGCGAATGCCCTCTCCCTCCCTGACACTGTTTCCACTTAGGTTGACACTTAAAGGAGGGAACCGTCATTGTGATTAACGACTAGTGTACTCAAACGGCGCGCACGCCCACACTCGCACACAGACAGACAGTTGGATATACACACATGAGCACACACACACATATACATACACACACACATACTCACAAACAGACACACACAAACACACACCTGTGTACACAAGAGTGGTCGCCCGTTGATAGGCAGTCTGCGTTAAATGCCCTCACTCAGGTACGACATCACAGATCTTAAAGTTCACCTTCAAGTGAATCCAGACCTCATTCTTTCTATTAGTATTCCGCCTTGTCCAGTGTGTTATCACCACTCACACCTGGACCCAGCCAAACACATGTGTCGCCTCTCAATAAACATATGCAGATGTCTGTTCATCTTGCACCACATGCATTACTTATCAGCGAGTACGGGCTGCTTTACAACCTTTAGTTTCTACCACTCCTTTTATCCTTTTTTTTTCTTCTAGAATGCATTGCCTCGTTCTTTTCGGCGGAGGCACTTGAAGCACTTCCACGAGATTCTCTCTCTCCTCACACTCGAGCCAATCACACTACTCTTCCACCTTCGTGAAAATAGCTGCCTGCCTTAGATGTAGGCCTCTGGCAAACACATGGTATGGCGTAGCTCCCGCTTATCATCGCAGCTGTATTGTAGCTACCACTTGAATACATATAAAAACATGTGTAGGCCTACCGGTTAATAGTTTGTCAAAGGCAGCAAGAACCAAACAGTAAAAAAACAAGAATGGGGTGATAATCAGAAACCCAAAATAGCTGTATCTTCCAAGGGTTCCAGATGCAGACTTCCTGATTTTTAGACTCTTTTAATCTATTAATAATAGAATCCCATGTTTACCTTGAGTTAATGGAGGATGACTTCGGTCGAGGATTCCAGCTCTTTCTACTCAGGAGGCGATTGAACTCTAAAGCAGAACGGAGGAGAGGTGAGGTGGAGTGTGAGAGCCATAGCATTGATTGACAGCGCAAAAAAATAAATCTAGTTTAGGGTACCAGTAAACTTCAGCACAGGCTCTGAAGACACCTGGTGGACAGACCAAGAACTGTCCTTTGAAGTGGAGGAAAAGATTTGTGTGCGTTTTACCGCTATTGTGACAGATGGGTAAACTCTGAAAAAAGTGTGTTTGTATGTACACATGCATACACACTTTTTTGTGTAACAAAATCATCATCATGTAGAATCAGCCTAACTGATTGTGTTTTTTTTGTTGACATGGGAATTTCTCCACATTTGCATTTCAGAGCTTGAATTTCCAACGTAATCTGACATTGGATTACAGAAGTAATAAAATGCTTAAAAACAACAAGCTTGAGCCCTGAAAAAAAATGGTTCATTGCCACTTTCAACCAACACAAGATATCCGCATGAAACCCTGAGGGATCTGTGGGTGTATGTATTAGCATTTACTTTCGCATTTTTGCATTTCGTCTGTGTCTTGTTTTTGCTAGTCTTCTGTGCAGAGGTCATGAAATTTAAGAGCAAATAGAAGCTGCAGAAAGCCAAGGGTCTACACCACTGTGTTTGTGTTTGTGTGTGTGTGTGTTTGTTTGTCCTTCTGTGCACATATGGCTTGTTGGTGTCCACAAACCTGTGTGTGGGAGTGCACGTATGTGTGTGCGTGGGGGTGTTGCACGGACATATGTGCGTATTTATGGGGGTTTTGTTGGTGTGTGTGTGCATGGGTGTCTTGCTATGCTGTCTAAAGCCTGTCTAAACCAGAGTTCCACTTTGTTCTCAGAGCATCCATCGCGAGCTAGGTCAAGGAGACAGGACCGGGCACCAGTAGACTCTCCACCCCCCCCCCCCCCCCCCCTCCCCCACAAAGCGTTAATGCTTAAGGACTTTTTCCCTCTGAATGAACAGAGTTCTTATGGAAAGCGACAGGAGCATGTGGCCAGCCCAAAGTGATTTCCCGTTTCGCCATCACTTTAAGGTGATATGCTATATGTCGCCCAGTCAATTCCCCGGTACCTGTGACAGATAGAAATTGGCCGAGCTGAGGCGGCGCAAAATGGGTTTTCCACTTGATGTGAGCGAGGGCGCCTAGACGCTGGCGGTGGAATCCGAATCAGAGGCAGCCCAGCGGGCCGCTTCCCCGGACATGTTTATCTGGGAGCTGCGCGGCGCGGGGCCGTGTAGGAGATACCATTGAGGAAGGGTCTGGGGGTAATATTGTGGAACCACAAAGTCTAGTGGCTTCTTTCTGTGACAAATAATATCTTCATCCCAAAACAATGAAAACAAATGGTGGTTTCGCTGACCGGTGTTCGACTGGTGCTATGGTACGCTGATGTAAATTGCTGAATAAATATCGCTCCACGCTATGGCCCCCAACGTTTCCTAGTTGTATCCCGACCTCACAGTCATTAAAGTGTGTTATCAAATCTTAAGGTATCAGCAACAAATGGTGATTGGTGAAGTGCTGATTCAGCTCAAGGCCTTATGCTTGCAGGGAAGTTAAATGGCTATACATTCGAGACTAATCCCTTGAACAGCGGGGGACATTAATCTCCCCCAGTGTTTCTTTAAGCGATTGCAAAACCAAGTTGTCAAATCTCTACAGCTCTTCTTAAGGCAGCGCAGCAGATCTGTACCTCTATATCCTCAGTAGTCTTAGCAATATAGGCAACACAGAAATGTGGGCTTCCTATTTCCTGCTGAAAAGGCAAATGTACCGTGCCATTTTTTCCCTTCCAATTCTCCAAACCGTCTGCTAATCCTTGTTTGTGCCAGAGGCTAATTTGCTCATTCACACGGAACTGCATTTTGTAATGAGTCAAATTATTTTTTTGTTTGTTATTATCTCCTAACCCGTAACCAGTGGAGAATTTCATTTCGGCATCATTATTAGTTTATGCATTATTGTCTAGAATTGCGTTCAGTAAAAAACGGATTGCAAATTTGGACAACAGACAGGGAGATTTCTGCCCCAGGAAAGGATTAATACAAAGAGATTGTATTTTACTTCAGACATTTCCGTCTCTGCATTCTTTATCCCGGCCTGTGCCAATTGCCACCGCGTTGTCGGCTGAAAACAAGGAAAACTCTTCCCTGGTTCCCCTCTCCTTTGCTCGTCTGTGTGACCCCATCATCAACCCTGGCACAACCCCTAGCACCAACCGCATCCCCTTCACTGTACCTCCAGATCCATCGGCACAGAAGTAGAAGCAATTAAAAGAGGAATGGATGGCCTGGGTGCCCATGCGGCCGCTGAGAAGGGTGTTTTCCAGGCTGTTATGATAATAAAGCCTTGACAGATCATTACCCTGGCTCTTATACCCCTAGCCCGCCTTTCTATGCAGATGAGGCATTTTGACACACGCGCACACACACACACACACACACACACACACACACACACCTCACACACACACACACCAAAAGGGCTCAACGTCACTTAAAAAAGACCATACTGTATATGTAAAACCCCCGGTGTTGGGGTGAGATCCAAGACTTCGTTATCTGCTGTCCTTGCTGTTTTTGCCACCTTGCATTTTCTTTCTATTAAGGTTTCTCTTCTGCTTACCTTTATTTTGAGTGTTCCTTTTTTTCCTGTGAATATTAAACAAGTATTTGCTTATTTGCAGTTGGCTGTTGGACAAGGCCATGCTCCTTTACTGGAGTCAAACTCTTGTTCAAAGAAGTTGTTTTGCTCCTCCATTCCATTGCCTTGCAGTAGCTGTAGGGGCCTAATGATATTTTCCTTATAAACTGGTATTTCATTATTGGTAAAAGATGTTAACACACTAACACTGAGGCAAACACAAATGGTGTGGTGTTTAATTGCACTTTAATTACCCCAAGCTTTTCCTCGCTGCGACAAGAAGACCGTTAAATAAGTGTATTTTTCTCCACTAAATAGAAACAGAGAATGCCAATATACTTCCTTGTGACTTCATTAATCTGTCTTTTTAAACCGCCAATGGAAGTGGCCTTAAGCATAAGAGCGCCCGGTAATTAATTATTTGTATGTATTTACTCGCCAAGCATAAATAACGTAGCTTTACAATAGTACTTTGTACTTTTTTTATGAGGCTTTATAGCGTTAGGAATTGGTGTTCACTGGGGCCATGCCCCGTAGCATAAACAACCCCACAAACCCTTGAATCCATCCATGGATTATACCATGATGAGTTGTGCTGTTTGAAAGGTCCAGGAGTCAGAGACATAATCACTTTAGTGACGCAGGGGATGTCGGGCAGGTGTACCGGACTGTATTCATGAAGTTATCAAAGCCGCCAGTCAACCCCCATCGCTTAACCTGACAGACAGCCAAATGCCAAGTCAACAGCATGAACCTCATTGACCGGATCATTCAGAGATCTCCACATCGCTACTGAATAGAATCTCAACTCTCCCCCGCCTTCCCCGGGCAGACACTATGGCTGCACATATGGTCGCTTTCAGCAGCACTTTTGGAAGGTCAACATTGTTTTAAGCGTATGAAGGGAATACTGTACAGGACTTTGTTCACAGTCCTTTACACTCTTTCGGCAGGATATTATGAGACCCACGTTTTCCAATGGCCCCCTTTAAGCCCGTAGTTATCACTAAGTCGAAGGTGAGGACGCTTAACGGTAATTATAGCATTGCATATGTGCCGAAAATTACATGTTCCATTGTTGCATTGACTACACCATCAACCACCAAGAGAAATACATTATTGACTAAAACTAACAGACATTATTGAGCATGTTGGTGGGATATACTGGAAGTGTCTGCATTTATGCTGCCATTTCTTTGGGATACATTATTCATTTAATTAAATCATATGTTAAATTGAATCATTTAGCTGTGTGTCACTTTTATTTTACTTTTATTAATGATCATATGCAGTACGTCTGTATCATGTCAAATTACCGTTATATGATCGTTATTATGCATCACAACAAAATGTGCAAAAAATGATGTCATAATTTATCAATTAAATCGGTGAGTTCTGCCGTTTGCATGGAGTTGCATCCCTTAGCTGTGGAGCCTCTTTGATTATTTGGGCAGTGTTGCCAATTAATATACTGAAACCAGTGTCAAAAGACAGCATTGAGGTGCAATTATATTGACTGCTATGGTTTATCCAATGCAAACGTTGTAGGCGTAATATAATAAGAGAAATTTCCAGCACACTGATGGCTAACCTAATGTTTGGAAGTCTTACTGGCACAAGAAATGGACATCTGCTGAAGAGCATGGGGAATGTTTTATAATTGGCATATTCTCCTGAGTCAGGATTAACAAAAAACCCACTGTCAATCTTTCTTCTTCAACTTATTTATCGAGCTCACGAATTAGCTATTCCCATCTGCACAACAAGTCACCGAAGATAAGCCTGACCTTCTCATTGGACATGACACCTGTCAATCTTGGGTATCATTTGAGGAGTCCTGCGGCACTGCTGTTTAACCTTTAAAGCCAGCCCATAAGAATAAGCTGCCGTGCATGGTTTTTGCACAGGCCTCTTTAAGAAAGTCTTTCCTCCGCAGCCAGCAACCCAGTAAACAATTCCCTCCCTTACAAGGAAAGAGCCCACAAGGGAGATGTGCTTGTTAGTGAGGTGGGAGGTTCATAAGAGTCAATTCTTACAGAAAAAAATGTGTTAAAGAACCCACAACCCAAAGCGCCTTATTTGCACTCCCTGCTACGTCTGAGTTCAAGGTGTTAAAAGGCTGTCTACAATTGCTATCCTCTTGTCTCTGCACTTTTGTGAAGCTTTAAAGCTCAACGTCCTGCGATGTATTGATGATGCTGCTGCAGCAGGTCAGAGAGGGCGTTGATGGATCAACTAACAGGTGAACGTGTGGAATGCCCTCAATGAGGCCCGGAAACCCCTGTGGATATCGATAAAGAGTGGGCCGTTCATTAGAGAAATTGCAGGGCACTCATTGAAAACCTCTAATTAGCATTGAGTACAACAGAGTAGCATGCTTTATGGCCAGGGAGGAAACTGAGTCAATAAGTAAAAACGGCATTCAGAAGTTAGTATAAGGGTCTTGCCGTAATTGCACATTTTCTTGTCTCTTTCATTCGTTCATTGGCAGGCACACCTAGATGCACACTTGACTGTTTGACATTGCCTCGTGTGTCCCCCTCATTCTTCTGCTCATGGCCTTAGATATTGGAGTGTAATAGGGGTGAGAGAAAGGAGAATAGAAGGGAGGGGGCAATGAATAGAAAGAAAAAGGATGAAGAGGGGCGACGTGGTGAGAGAGCGAGAGAGAGAGAGAGAGGGAGAGGGAGGGAGGCCAGAAAGGTGTTAAGACGATAAAGACGGATATGGGTGAAAAGGCCAACGACGGAGAGAGAGACCAGGCAAGGTGATTCAGCAAGAGGAAGAGCATGGTGGAGGAGACAAAGGGGGAGGCTTGACAGAGAGAGAGGTAGCCCAGACTATCTCCTGAGATTTAACGGCAGCACTCTGGCCTTGCCGCAGATCCCTCTGCCTGCGTTGGAACAAGATGCTATCCATCACCGACTCATTACAGCTAAGCACCCTTTCTTCACACGGCAACGTGGTGCAGAAGTAGGGCTTTCTGAATGGTGTATGCATGGTGCACTTTGGTTGCTGCTTTGAATACATTATTTCAGTGGAAATTTGTAGGGTTTTTGGACTTTGGACTGTGCCCCCAGTAGGAAAACGTGTCCAAGGCTCAGGTTTATACAGGGGATCAAAGCAGAAAACACTGATTTTGTGAATGGATTTCAGTAGGAGTAGCTAATGACTTGAGGATTGCAGACCTTCTTGAACCTTTTGGACCGCAGGGAAGAGAGGCTACACATCCTTTTGGAATAGCTTCGCAGGATTAGAAAATATTAGACACATAGAATATAACAGTTCTGGCACTCGCAAACCCCTTAGCGATGAATCTGTGTGATGCCAACCAAATTTCCATCAAGCAGGGACGAAATATTCCTGTGAGTTTGCAACCAAATTTCTGACGAAAATATATTATTTTCCCCTCCTCAACACTGTCTGCTGGCCAAGTTTCAAAACAATCAGCCCTGCCCTGATTAATGTCTCGCTTGAGGCAGTGATGCAAGCCAGCCAGCCAGTGGGGAGCGGGAGGGAATGGCTTCATGCACTGAGCAGGCAGAAGGGTTCCAAGTGGTACTCAGTACTCACAGTCTATTCTGATAGATGTGACATCGCCGGGGAGACCGTTCGGGCTGCTAATGCAGCAACACGAACACAGGCTCTATGCGCGCACTCTGGTGCAGGCCTGTATGTTGCTTGTGTTTCGGGTCACGCATCAATACTTACATCAGCGAGGAACCGTATGTGTCTGTATCCGTATGCTTTTTTTTCCTAAATGTGTGCAATGTGTTGGTGGCCCACACAGGCAGACAAACAGACAGCCTGACGTGGACCGGAGACAGAGGGGAAAGTCATATTTGTAGTGCGGATGCAGGCCTTGGTTACCAATTCAATCATCAGGTAAACGCGGCGCTGTGGTTTATCGCCGAATGTTTCGCCCTCCTTTTTTAAATCCTTGAAATTGAAGAATAGAAATGGAAAGCAGCTAAATCAAAGCAGCCGACTCTTCTGTAACCTTTTGCCATCTTATTCTATCTTCTGGTGAAAAGATTTTTTTTTTTTGCCCTTGAGTTGTCCAACATGTGGGATTGTCAGGGATCTTCCATGAATAGATACCAGCCCAAAAAATACTGAGACGAAAGAAGAAATATATAAATATGTTCTGTTTGCGTCCGCTATTAGCTCGATCTGATGAAAATTCACCGTGTTTAAATATGCTATTGATGCGCGAGACCCTCTATCACCCTCATCGTTTCTCTTATTAAATGCTTCGTTAAACCTGAATACAGTATTTCATAAACAAGCTTCAACCGATCCACACGACCTTCCGGCACCATTCAATTAGTGTGACCCCCCCCCTGGCCTTTGCTGTCAGCAGTTAAAGAAAGGATTAATGAAGATTAACAAGTTGGTTGAGGTTCAAAACACAATGACACGCAGGTGAAAAATAAATAAATAAAGTTGCGACATGAAAACAAGACGACCCTCATTAGTTAATATCTTAATTTCGTTGTGTGTCGGTATGTGGTTATTATGGGTGAGCAGGTTTTTACCAGCCATCATCCACGCTTGAGTGAACGTGTGTCCTGCCGATGATAGATTTAGGCATTCCCTAAATGGGAGTGTGAAGACATGAAGTGAGACGGAGTTGCAAATAAAAGGTGGAGGAGAGGAGGAAGTAGGAAGTAAAATCGGGTTTTGTTGACAGGGGAGCGGTATCAGAGGGGCGAAAAGAAAAAGGAGGCTGGTATTGACGGATAGGTCAGAGTTAAAGGAGGAGCGCGTGTGCGTGTCTGTGTGGGGGCGGATGTATACACACGCACATGTGTGTGTGTGTGTGTGTGTGTGTGTGTGTGTGTGTGTGTGTGTGTGTGTGTGTGTGTGTGTGTGTGTGTGTGTGTGTGTGTGTGTGTGTGTGTGTGTGTGTGTGTGTGTGCGCGTGTGCGTGTGTGTGTGGGCGGATGTATACACACGCACATGTGTGTGTGTGTGTGTGTGTGTGTGTGTGTGTGTGTGTGTGTGTGTGTGTGTGTGTGTGTGTGTGTGTGTGTGTGTGTGTGTGGTGTGTGTGTGTGTGTGTGTGTGTGTGTGTGCGTTGGTCTGGGTGAGGGCAATTGTGTGGCTGTTCTGTCAAGCTTGGCACATTTCTCCCCTCGTTAAAGTCTCCCTCTCTGGCTGCAGTGGGGGTTTGTGGCGCTCCCCCCCCACGGCTAGCCCCGGAGCACGGATCCATCCGGCCCGGCCCTCCTGTCAACCCCAGCCCGGCTCAGCAGGCCTGGCCCGGGCATCTGTCAGCCCGTTCAGGCCCCTGTCAGCTGCCCACTATTGGCTGGTCGGCCGCTGGCACGCCGCAGCGACGGAGGGGGAAAGGATAGTGTATTTCAACGGGGCATCCATCAACACGGTTCCTGGTAAAATAGTGTGGAAGTGCAGCAGCGGCATCCATCATAAACAGCCTTAGAGCCACTCTGGCCCTGCTTTTCTGTGGCACTGATCAACAGCAACCGGCTCTGCTCTTGAATCCAAAATAAAGAGGTTCAGGCAACAGATGTCCCCGCTTGCAGGCCCCTGGTGTTTACTGAAATGCAGAAAAAGCTGTTTAGTTTATGAGTCGAGAAAGTTTGCGGTGGATTGACACGACGTTGAAAGGCGCTGGTGGGTGAGACGGGGCTCATTTGAATGTAAAATGAAGGGGCCTTGAGTTGCAAATATTTTAATTGAATAGTGGTCATATCGGTTTTAACAACATCTTCAAAATGAACCGCCAAGGCATGGCGAGTTGATATAAGGCTGATTAAATCACGGCTCTGCTTTAATGTCTTACGAGGCAGCCAAGAATGCCATATCTCAGCTCCCTCTACCAACGCAATCTCTACCGGCCCCCGGTGGCAGGTCATTTGTTTTTGTTATTTGTTCATCTTTATTTGTTAAGCCAAGCGTAACCCCCCCCCCCCCCCCCCGCAAAAAAAAAAAAAACAGACTCAGGATCAATGTTGCCCCCTGACAGCTTGTTCCGCCCGCCAAAACCAGAGCCAGGCTTGCAGACAAGATACAAGATGCTCTGACGGATCACAGGAAGCGCGGGTGCCAAGGCTCTCGGCAGAGAACCGGAAGCACCTTTTACCTTTTACCCAGCATGCTCTTTGCACCGGTTTAGGGGGGGGCACCAGAGAGAGGGACAAGAGGCAAAGACCAGATGGAAGTGTGAGAGTATGAACCCTTGTTCAGCTCCATGAATAGTGCCCCTGAAATATCGGACACAGCTTCCTCCTCTGCTCCTCATGGGGTCGACAGAGAGGTGACCGAACCGAATGGACAGGGGATGCACAATCAGACGGAGACGTCTATGTAGGCCACCAGGAGAGAAGGGAACGACAGAGAGGCTGAGAGGCAGGGGTGAAAAGGAAATACTCAAGGGTCACCTCCAATCTTTATTTAGCTGCATGCGATGCACTGTTGGAGTGTTTTCTCGAGCTCTATTTTAAAGTTATTTATTTATTTGCCCATATGGGGCAGCATATGGCAGAGTGACAGACGTTTGGAATGCACATAGCTTGGCTTGTATGGAGAGATTACGCAATACCTTGGAGGTGAGGCTCTCGGCACGAATGCCAGTCACACTAATGTTTGCACTTACCTGCACTAAGTGGTTAATTGAGTATGCCTGTCCCTACGCCGCTAAAAACACCTCAAAGTGGCGTTGAATGTGGATTTTAAATTGGCAAAACATGTTTCCCTTAGTGCTTGTTTTCAATGCTGCTTACATAATGAAGACAGCAAAATGTCAGATTGACACCCACACACAACCATATGATTATGTATCCTGCTGTTTTATTCTACATACTGTCTTTTTTTTTTCTGCATAGTGCTATGGTGGATTTGCACTGGTTTGTTTCGCTGAAATGTGTTGTTGCTTTCACGTAGGTTTTTATTCATTGAGCGTGTCCATAATGTACTGTAAGCAATGGATCACCATGCTCAATGGACTGCGCTTATATGGTCTTGCGCTTTTTCCTACCTCTGTCAAGTAGCAAAGCTTACATGGCCGAGGTCGGCCATAGGGTTAAGTGGCTCTCTCAGGATGAACTCCACACTTAGCAAGGACGAATGATAGATTGGTCCAGCAACACCCTCCCCCCCCCTCCCTCGCCTTATCTCTCCAGCATCTTACCGCTAGACACACTGCTCCACCTTCTCCACCTCTAACGTGATGTTGAGCGCTGAATCCAAGGCCAACTGCTCCAGTGAGCACCCAATTATCACACAGGGAAAGTTGGCGCCGCTCGCACTAAGTGCTTCATTGGGTATGCAGGTGCATCCTGTAGCTTTAGCGCAAACACCTTAACGGCTTGATGAATGTGGATCAATGTTTATGGTGCAAAAAATATATATATCTATATACTTTTTCCTATCAATTTAATGGCCGCACCTAATGAGGCTGTCCGGAAACGTCTTGTCTGGCGGATAGACGCCCACACAACCAGTCAACCGTGCATTCCTGTGTCCTGCTGGGATGATAAACAAGGCATCGAAAGCCTGTTGCCCTTCGCACCGGTGCACACCAGTGGAGTATTAGCGTGTGCCCCACGCTTCCCCTCTGTGTTAACCAAGCACCCTGGCATCACCAGACACCTGGCCCACCCCCAACCCCCCCCCCCCCCCACCCTCCCCACCCTCCCCACCCTCCTCCCCTCCCCTCCGCTCCGCTGCGCTCCGAAAGAGAACTCTGCCCCAGGTGTTCCGCCATCCCTCTGCACAGCCGATCCCGGGCCCCATCCCAGGGGCTCAGGGGAGCCATGGATTTGCATCGGAGACGCATCCGCCGCCAGCTTGCATTACGGCCCATATTCGTTCTCATTGATCCTGACGTCGTCTCCGTTTACGTTTATTCACATTACGCGGCAGACTTGCGCCTCTCCTCCACCTCCCCCCTCTCTCTCTCTCGCCCCTTCTCTCTATCGTTCACTCGCTCTCTCCTTTTCTCTCTCTCTCTCTCTCTCTCTCTCTCTCTCTCTCTCTCTCTCTCTCTCTCTCTCTCTCTTGCCCCTTCTCTCTATCGCTCTCTCTGTTCTCTCCTTTTCTCTTAGCTCTAGCTCTCTCTTGCTCTCCTTTTCTCTCTCTCTTACGCTCTCCCTCTCTCTCTCTCTCTTTCTCTCTCTCTCACACTCTCCCTCTCTCTCTCTCTCTCTCTCTCTCTCTCTCTCTCTCTCTCTCTCTCTCTCTCTCTCTCTCTCTCTCTCTCTCTCTCTCTCTCTCTCTCTCTCTCTCTCTCACGCTCTCTCTCTCTCACGCTCTCCCTCTCTCTCTCTCTCTCTCTTTCTCTCTCTCTCTCTCTCTCTCACGCTCTCCCTCTCTCTCGCTCTGTTTCTCTCTTATCGCTTTCTCTCTCTCTCGCCCTCTGGTGTGTAATGACAGCAGGCAGTGAGGAGTAAACAGGAGGATGCGGCTGTCCCATCTCATCTGGAGGAATAGGCTCACTGGTAAAGGAGATGTACTCATCAGACAGAATGTGTAGAGCAGGGGAGAGGAGGAGGAGGGGGCCAGAGGCATTCTTCATTCCTTTAAAGAATGGGAGATAAATCAATGTTTTGGATGCAAAATAACCTGATCTTAAAAAAATATGTAATAGGAGGCAATATGGATGTTTAGATGTGAACTCAGTCAATTTTTTAGGTCACCCTACTTTTTCAAACCGTAAACGTCTTGTACACAGCATTGCATCTACTGCCTGTAAGTAGGTACTTGTCGCTAATTACCCATCATGCTCCATGGTTCTCTTAAGTGAGACTGCGTACAACAGAATGAAGAGGGTTTCACTCATCGTTCCGCTCATTCACGTCAACCCCTCATGACGCTTTCCCGTCACATTCTGTTATGCCTCTCACCATCTTTTGCCCTGCTCTTCACCCCCACAGGTGTTACGTGGATGACAGGGTGTCCAAGGTGGCCTGGCTCAACCGATCCAACATCATCTTCGCAAGCCAGGACAAGTGGTCCTTGGACCCCAGAGTCGACCTGGTCACGAAAGGACAACTGGAATACAGCCTACGCATACAGAAGGTAACGAATATCCAATATTTTTTTACATGATGTGATCCACTGCTCCGATGCTTAACGTGTACGGTTCCTTTTGTTGCAAATACGGGCTTACACATTTTTTTTTATGATGGGCTATTCAATCTTAAGGGTTTTCGTGAGTGGTGTGTCGCCAATAGAACAAGCGACTGTGAAGTCATTTAAGATGACGGGAGTGAGATTAGTATTACCGGTACAATGAAATATTCTCATTGAAAATAGTGAACCTTGAGATGGAATGGCTTTCATGACAGTCAGCCAAACGTACGTGACAGTCCGGTACGCATGGAGTCTGTCCTCCGGTACAACGCGTTCCACTGCTGAGCCGGCCTCTCTCTCCTTCCAGGTGGACGTCTACGACGAAGGCTCCTACACCTGCTCTATACAGACCAAGCAGCAGCCCAAGACTTCGCAGGTCTACCTCATCGTTCAGGGTACGTAGGCCCCGCCCACCTACACAACTCTGCGGGCTAAGGAACGGTTTGTTAAAACAGGTCATGTTTTTGACCATGTGGGAGAGCTAGGCCTCTCCTTCATGAAGGACATCTGATGTGGTCACTTGGTTTTGTGATCGAGTAAGAACTGAAGGAGAGCACTGATGCTGTTCATTGTATTGCTAGTTTTCCTTTTGTTTGTATGCACAGTATCTGCAACTATTGGCCTTTTCGCTCATGGCTCCAGGTAGATAGACTGTGGACACCCAGGACCTTTCAGCTGGGAGTTGAACACCCTAGCCACTATTTTCAGTCATGGACCTCAAAATATACTTTATTCTGGGAGGATGGCAAGCGCACAGCATAGAGTCTCAAGGCGTTGCTTTCCATTTGTCTCTCCTATGAAATTGACAGCCAATGTCCCGTGTTAGCGTTCCGCAAGTGAATTGACGGAATATTCCCTGTGAAAAGAAAAGCCATTTGTCAGGAGTGGCTGACCAAAGCAATATTTTTTTCCCTGCTCGATTTTAAATGAATCATAAGCGCACTCTTTTAAAAACTAAAAAAAAACCTACACCTTCACTTTTCAATTTCAGTAAGAAGTCATTCCCGGGGAAGAGGGATGACGGAATCACTTTAAGTGAGGGGAGGGCAGGGGAACGAGGGAGGTGGTGCTATTGTTGAATCTCACTGGGATATTTGGCTTTACAATACAATATATTGTATTTCATTACGAACTGAGAATAGCAGGCTTATGCAGATCATGTTGTAAAGCAAATCACTATTTCGTTACAGTGACAAGAAAATGACAACAGCAAATGCTTTAATAAGATACACTTTACGAAATACCACTCAAAAATGGATATCAAATGTGTAACCTTGAAAAAGAAAACCGAAATCCTTAGAAAGCTCAAACAAATAGAGAAACACATAATTTAGCAGCTCTCGTACTGTCACCTGAAGCCACAGCTGCAGTGATTTATCACGTCCTCGCTGTTACTCATACCAACCAGCCAGTTTTGAATTGCTCGCAACTTCCCTCATGAATGCGTTGTCTTTGAAGAATACGAACAAATTGAGCCTTGAAAGAGACTATAAGCCGGGCATCAAAGTCCCAAAAATTGGGAATTTATAACCCATAGAAACGGCAAGTCACTGTAACCTTGTTTTCGGAGCCCTCGCTAGTTGACAGAAACTGCTCTTAACCTGTCAAAACCAGGCTGCCTGACGGAAGGCTGCATCTGAAGCTCAGCAATGGAAAGTGTGTGTGTGTGTGTGTGTGTGTGTGTGTGTGTGTGTGTGTGTGTGTGTGTGTGTGTGTGTGTGTGTGTGTGTGTGTGTGTGTGTGTGTGTGTGTGTGTGTGTGTGTGTTTGTGTGTGTGTTAGCATTCCTTTCTATCTTCTTTCTTTCATACTTTATCCACGATGGCGGGAATCCCATACTGCAATCCGATGCAATCCCTGGCAGCGGATGGTCCGAGCCGACGGGAGGGGCTGGTGTTGTGGTTGCAGGAGTGTGCGGTGCGGTCCCGCTCCCCTGGCTGACTGTAACCCACACCACTTGTCATGTAGAACCCTTCTCAGGATAAACACTGTGGTTGTCTTGAAGAGCGGAGGCCTCTGGTATCTTTCCATCAAGGAACACCCCCGCAGGATGATCTCCTCTTCATTTAACCATAAACTATAGATATCTCCTCCATTAATAGCGTTTTAAAAGGTCAATATGCGAATTGATGCTCTCGTTCCGGGTTCCACAGGGGCAAATTACCTCTCCTTCCCAGAATCCATTGTGTCCGATTATATGCCACTTGATCATCGGAATGTCCTGCTACACTTCCACCGTTTCATCGCAGGGTCTCGTTAATCATGGCTAATGTGACAGTTATAGCCAAACATTGATTCTCCTTCTTGCTTTCTTTCTTTGTTTCTCCCCCTCTTTTGTTCGTTACCTGATATTTTGCCCTCTGCTGCACCTCTCTGAGCCCCCATTCAGTGTCTGCTGCCATTGTTGTTCTCTCCCTGCTGTCGCTACTTCCACGTTTTTGTCCGTAATCTTCCTCTTGAGGTCGGGTGATTGTGCTGCAGTGCTTAAGGCAGCCGGGGCGTCTTGAAGAGACGCTTTATTCATATTTCTTTCACTCTATGCAAATTTGCATATCACGTTGTTTTTTTTGTAGGCGAATATACTAGTGGCAGTGGAGCAGTTAGCGTTAGAATGACCCTGAAAACATCCTGCTAATAGATTCGGCTCAGAACGGATTAACAGATGGGTATCTATTAATCTGTTCATTATATCGGTATATCAATCTTTTTTGGTTAATGCAGCACTTATGCCGCGAGATCCATTGCCCCTTCATTGCAAAGCGCCGGTTGCTCGGCGGTAAACGATATCACCCACGGCAAAATAATAATAATGCCTCCGCAGTAGCATAAAGACTACCCCACCCCAACCTTAAAAGCACACGCAAATACACACACACATAGAAACACACACACACACACACACACACACACACACACACACACACACACACACACACACACACACACACACACACACACACACCATGAACACCTTCTGACACACACGCATTTAGGTATACGCACTCACAAATCTCGCATGCCCCCATGCAGACACACACACACAAATACACACGTACACATACAAGAAAACCCAATCAAGTCGGGGGGATAATAACTCACCCAGCCTTCATCTTTTAATGGGTATGAGAACGTTGCAAGCATCAAACATGGCCGCCGGTTACAGACATGATAGCAGGTTCACATAACCAAAGCTGACAATTTACTGCTAGCAGGGACAGCGACATAATTGGAAAACAAATGATCAGACAAAGTAAATTTGCAGTGGATGATAAAGTGTTAGACTTGCGGGGCTCCAGTGAGCAGCACCAGGCATCGGGGTCACTACACATGGCAAGAATTCTAATAATGACTAATTTTCCAGAACATTCCCCTTCGAAATTTTTTTTATATGAGCTATTGACATTTTTACGATGGGCAAGTTGTTTCCACTGGTCAACTGACCGGCTGATGTCACTTACGGTTTTAATATGAACTATTGACCGGTAAATACAGTGCTCCTTGGTGTGCCAGAGTGTGTGTTATGTCCGTGAGCGCGTGCCTGCGCGCGCGTGACGCGTGTGTGTGTGTGTGTGTGTGTGTGTGTGTGTGTGTGTGTGTGTGTGTGTGTGTGTGTGTGTGTGTGTGTGTGTGTGTGTGTGTGTGTGTGTGTGTGTGTGTGTGTGTGTGAGAGTGCAAGTCTGTGTCTAGTACATTTTGTGTGATTGGTGGAGCAGCACATTTTGTACATACTTACATTTAAGTACAGGCCTGTGGGGGCTCATTATCTACATTGTAATTATCTGTATTGGTTTCACTGACATTGATTATTGTTATTGTTATTGACTAAAATAGTACTGATAAACTTCTTACACGGCATATCGATACTTAATCACATGGTGCAGTCACTAATAATTACCCCACATGATTGTTTTCAGATAAATAAATACTGGCTACTGCAGTTGGAAATATATCAAATATAGTATCATCTAAAACATGGGATTAGCATATGAATGGTAAGTATAAATAAAATAGAGCTATTCTTCATAAATAAACATATTTGTATTTGTCTTTTGCTATCTTTCCTTGAATAACTTATTGATTAGGCTTAGGTTTACGTTTTTTTTAATCCATCGCAAGAATAAAAGTTTAAATATTTTCAACTTGTGAGAATAACTTTTTAAAACGATTGCGTTCCGGTTTCATCATTCATTGAATCGGATCGGATCATCGTAACCAAAGCTCCCAACACACTAAACGGAAACCAACAGAGCATGGGAGTTATGCAATGTATCTAGAAAATCAATGGTAAAACCAAATCGTCTCTTTCATTACAGGTAAATCATTTAATAACTAACCACTGCAAGCTCTTCTCTACAACAAAGCACTGAAAACCATTTAGCTCACTGCCAATAGTTTCCAATTGATTGTCTTCACTAATCATCGACCTAATGGCTATAGCTTCAATGAGCAGGAAGGTCATCCCATGTACACAGGCATCATCACACAAATAAATGGACTTGTTTGACCTTGATTTGACCGATGCATTGCCTTTCTTGCTGGTCACATGCAAGGGCTATGGAGATGACATGCGTGCCCGCGACTCTCATTCTCTGCACCCACACCTAATACTCCCCTGCACAATAATGATTCATCATTTATCTATGTGTTCATTCATATTTACTCCTTCGTAGGCAGTGTTTGATCACCTATTCTAAATTAGAATTGATCTGTTACCTCAGTGTTTGCCTATAAGTCAGCTGTCAGCCTTTGTTTGACCTTTATGAAAGTTTTGTTCTCCGATAAGTCAATACATTCCATTTTGTGCATAAAGACATACGATTGCAAGAATTTGCCCGACCTAATTTTCAAGACATGGCTCGTATATCTTTTTGGTCTTCTTCTACCATCGAGGGTGGTTAGAAAATATATATTTTTACCCCTTTATTGACTCAATCCAATGTGCAAAGGCCTTTCACCAAAAATTGCTTCGATGGCAAACACGCTCAAACAAATCTAATCCAACAAAGAGCAACAACACTTTCAGAAGAAGGTCAGAAATTCAAAAAATATTCTTAATTGTTCAACAAAACAACCACATTGAATATTATTATTAAGTGTACTTTGCTCTTGCAAAGTTCAAAAATGCTGCGCGAGCTTCAGAACGTGTTGTCGGGACCAATATTTGCTTCCAGCCGTTGCCTTCCTTCGAGCGAAGAGTATAGAGGAAGGACACGACGTGTGGGTCGGCCTGCGCCGCACTCTCAGGCAAACACAATTACGGCCTCCTGAGAGGGCAGAATGTCATGGAAAATCATTATGAACTCTCACTGTAGGAAGGAATCTCGCAGAGAGACCCGAGCTCTTTCGAATAGATTTCTTGTTGTTTTATTTACTGTTGTTTTTTTTCAAGCTCCAGCAAGTACTGCGAGTCCCCCCCACCCCATCTCGCCACCTTTGTGTGCCATGCTGTGGGTCTAAACTAAAGTTTTAGGCAGGCTGCTATAGCAAATGAACACTTCAAACCAGTGGGCATTTTTACCTATCTTGAGCTGAAGGCGAGAGCAGCACAATACCTCCTTTTCTCTTCCTTCCTGTCATTCAGTGTATTCGCTGCAGTGTTTAAGAGAGAGACAGTCCAGCGCTACTTAGACATGCTAGTCTATCAGTCGGGAGCAGGTTTGTGGTGTGTGTGTGTGTGTGTGTGTGTGTGTGTGTGTGTGTGTGTGTGTGTGTGTGTGTGTGTGTGTGTGTGTGTGTGTGTGTGTGTGTGTGTGTGTGTGTGTGTGTGTGTGTGTGTGTGTGTGTGTGAGAGTGCAATTGTTGTGTGTGTGTTGTGTGTGTGTGTGTGTGTGTGTGTGGTGTGTGTGTGTGTGTGTGTGTGTGTGTGTGTGTGTGTGTGTGTGTGTGTGTGTGTGTGTGTGTGTGTGTGCAAATTAATGTGTGTGTGTGTGTGTGTGTGTGTGTGTGTGTGTGTGTGTGTGTGTGTGTGTGTGTGTGTGTGTGTGTGTGCTGTGTGCGTGCGTGCGTGTGAGACTTTGCCCTTATTTTGTCATATCCGGTTCTCGCCTGTGTTTGAATGTGTATGTGTGCTTTGTAAATTGTGTGTGTCTGTGCTGCCATTGTGTGTGTGTGTGTGTGTGTGTGTGTGTGTGTGTGTGTGTGTGTGTGTGTGTGTGTGTGTGTGTGTGTGTGTGTGTGTGTGTGTGCGTGTATGTGTGTGTCTATGCTAATGGTTGTATGTGTGTGTGTGTGTCTGCTGCCCACTGTGCGTGTGTTTGTGTGTGGGTAGTCATCAGCGGTGAAGTGCGTTTGTATAACAGTCTTTGCGGATGAAAGTGTGAGTCCAGCGTCCATGTGTGTGTGTGTGTGTGTGTGTGTGTGTGCATAGCAGGGTGTGCCTTGCCTGGCCATGCTGGCACTGGAGAATAGCCGCTACTTTACAGTCTGAGCAAAGAGAAGGGCTGACCTTTCAACAATCATCCAGGGACAATCGGAACCTTTCAGCAAGGCTTCTGAAGCCATCCATCTGCTCCCACCTCCCTCGCGCCTCACCTCATCCCCAACACCTACGTTCACTTATTTTCTGCTGCTGCACTTTTGTTAGGAACCACATACACGCACACACTTACACAAAATAGGTCTACAAACACAGAAGAGCAGCAGCAGCGATATATTCATTTGGACACAATGATGTGTTATGATGAGACATGCGGATGCGCTCGCTGACAGCTATAGGGCCGAGACAGACAACCCAGAACAGCGTATGATTAGCGTTGTCTGGAGTTAGATTCCCGTTCGGGCCAGACAGCTTGGAGCTCTGTCATCATTGAAAAGTCTGGGAGGTTGAGAACACAATGTTGACTGTAATTGTTATGTTGCTGTAACTTTAAATTGGAATAAATTGACGTCTGTAAAAAGCATGTTTAATGATCCTGCCATTCAGTATGATAGCAGTGGGAGGGCGTGTGAATCTGGTATCACTCAAACCTGTAATAAGGTACGGAAGTCACACACTCTCCGACTTGTTCGGTCATAGGGGATAAATTCGCCTGAAAAGCGCTCTCACACACTCAGACCCCCACCACCCACCCACCCACCCACACAAACACGCACCACATACACACACACACACAAAAACACACACACACACATACACAACACACACACACAACACACACACACACACACACACACACACACACACACACACACACACACACACACACACACACACACACACACACACACACACACACACACACACACACGCACACAGACTGTACATGCACTCCACTGGAACCTCTGGAATCCATCTATTGTTATTGTATCCGTGAGCTGGCGATCTACCCTCACCTGTCCCAGATATTCCTAACAAGCATCGCATGTAGTGACCAACCTTGACACCCACTCACTGAGAGCCCCTCTGAAACGCCAGTCACAGACCCTAATGAACGGCTAACAAGCAGCCCTGCAGAGATCAGTGCAGGCCAAGCCTCCGACGCCAAGTCAGGTCTGCTGTCAGCTCGCCACACTTGTGCAGGGAGAGCCAGCGTTAGTGGGTGCAGAGTCTCACTGAGCCAGCCATCCCTGCCAGAAGCCTTGGCCGCAGCGTTGATTAACCGCGTTAAAACCACCACATGGTCCAAAGGAGGTCTGTGCTGTGTTACAATATCCATACTATCCGTACTTACTTAGTTTGAGTATGTAGGGCGTTCCAATTCAGATCGGGTGAAAATAAGTGTACTGAAAGGACCCGGATGGTGTACTCAAAACGGTCAAATCGCCAAATGTGAATCTGTACACTTTTCGTACCCGACGGCAGCCATCTTAGCTACGTAGCGGAAGAGGGCAGAGCCGGGCTGAGCCAACGTCTGCGCATTTTCCACAGATACTTAGATAATGCGTTCGCGTTGGTGGTTTAAAAAATAAATACATATTTGAGATACCGTCGGGACTGCATAAACAAACGGATGTTATGTGAGAATAAACCTTTTTCACCCTGGTTGCAGCACATTTCTGTGAGTGACAACGCCAGACAGCCATGAGAATAAGGGTCTTGTGTTCTTTCAAGACATGTCTCAACTCGCTCGTTGTATTGGATATTCCGGATGAGTCGAGTGGTGACGTGGTACCAAGGAAACAGAAAACGCTGAGACTAGTGGAAGTATGGCATAGAGCTCCACACAGGCGGAGATGATACAGACCATGAGTTGAGTTCAGACACTGCCCTCCACACCTGCGATGTTCCAGACAGAGCGAATTATGGCTCCGAAACACGATATTCTCCCCCTAGTATGAGAGGAATATCTTAAAAAGGACCTACTAAATGAACTGGAGAACACCGGGCATAACTCAGTTTTTACCTATGCCCCGACATCCCTGTGGAAATGAACAAAAGCGCCACTGCTTTTATCCTGTTCCCAGGTAGCTGAAATCGCTGAAGGCTGATTCTCAGTAGGTGAGGCATCCTTTGAAAACAAATCCATGAAAACAATACAGAGTTATGCTTTGGTCAGCGCAACTCATTTAATTATTTTTCCTATTGTATTTCTCCCTGAAAAAAAAATGTGTGTATGAGTAGCCATGCAGAGAGGGTAAACAAAACAATATACAGTGTATTGGTTTCTCACACTCCAATCTGCCTCAATATCGCTCAACACTGATTCACTGACGGAGAGTAAGATTGGCGATTGGATTGTGTGTTTTTCAAAACACTGTCTGTTTAAAATGATTGTGGACAATTATATAAGTCAACACAAAAGGCGTGCTTCTCTTCGCTGATCACAAGTCATATCGAGTGAGCAAGAGAGCGCGGTTTT
Organism: Melanogrammus aeglefinus; assembly: GCA_900291075.1. Classification (NCBI taxonomy): domain Eukaryota; kingdom Metazoa; phylum Chordata; class Actinopteri; order Gadiformes; family Gadidae; genus Melanogrammus; species Melanogrammus aeglefinus. Next base: position 262,079 of record OLKM01000032.1, on the reverse strand, counting down.
AACAAAATACAATTTTAACCGCTATATCCTTTAACAAAAGCCGATCCTATGCACAGTCCACACCAATACAAACGACACCACCACAACACCACAACACCACAACCCCCCAACATCACAACACCACAACACCACAACACCACAACCCCCCAACACCACAACACCACAACACCCAACCAGTCGTGCCATCGGCTGCTTTTTTCTCTTCTCTTTCCCCCTGCCAGGCCACTGTCCAGGGTGGGAGAAGATGTTGAATAGAACAGAGAAAGAGAAAAAAACAGCACACCCACCACATCTCTCCCCAGTCTGCCTTTGAAGCCACATAATGAAGCTGATGCCTTGAGGTTTTAATGGAAGCCACAATTTCCCGTTCCCTTCCTCCACCTGGTCCTGCTGTACTGCCGCTGCTCGGCCCGCTGCCCCACGCCGGAGCAGCGTGCAGAGCAGCGGTCTCCTTTAATCTTCCTGATGCTGGCCGAGGAAAGGCGTTCTCATGCATTTAAATGGGCCAATCGCGCCGACACGTGTGACAGAGCGGGTATCGACGGGGACCCCGCGGGTGAGGCCGGGGCTGCGATATTTCACCAGCTAACCAGGACAGCATGCTAAAGCATGGCTCCCTCTCTGTCCTTCTGTCTCATAGCTCTGCTCAGGCCATCCGTCAGGCAGAGGGGGTCAATACCAGCGCCAGAGTCTTTTCTCACCCCCAGACCGACCGACACACAGCACACAAAAACACACACACACACACACACACACACACACACACACACACACACACACACACACACACACACACACACACACACACACACACACACACACACACACACACACACACACACACCCCCCCCCCCCACACACACACACACACACACACACACAAGTGCACACACACAAACAGACAAAGTACCACCGCTCTGCCTATTATCTGTGTAGAAAGACACCTGTCAGTGTTGTCTTGCTAATTAATTCCTCTTCCTCTCTTGGTGATTTGTATCTGTCAGGTAGAGGGCAGCACGTCGAAACAATTTTCGGAGCCGTTATGAATGGTTCTGACGGGACGATGGAGAGGCAAGGTTAAACAGGACCTCAATCGCCTCACGTATTGGGGGAGACTAAAGGATGCTGGGGGATGTGTGGGTGTTTGTTTATGTGTGTGATAAAGGGGGAGAGGTGGAGTTGTTATGCATATGCTTGCTGGATCTGTGTGGGTGGGCGAATCAGTGTCCATTCAGAGCATATTGAACATTATATGGTGTGTGGTGTGTGTGTGTGTGTGTGTGTGTGTGTGTGTGTGTGTGTGTGTGTGTGTGTGTGTGTGTGTGTGTGTGTGTGTGTGTGTGTGTGCGTGCGTGCGTGCGTGCGTGCGTGCGTGCGTGCGTGCGTGCGTGCGTGCGTGCGTGCGTGCGTGCGTGCGTGCGCGCGCGCGTGCGTGTGTCCACTGCTGCTGCCGGTGTGTGTGTGTGTGTGGTGTGTGAGTGGGTGTCCACTGCTGCTGCCGGTGTGTGTGTGTGTGTGTGTGTGAGTGAGTGTCCACTGCTGCTGCTGTCGCGTCGGTCAATCCCCCTCCTTGAATCCTGATCCATCACTTATCTCTGTGGGCGGAATCGTAGCAGGATTTTAAGGCAATCAGAGCTTGAAGTGCGAGAGCCTCACAAACCACCCGCATCAATACCTACATAGCAGCCGGAGAATCAAAGCTATTATCCCTAATGACCATCCCCTATGAAATTCTTATAATGATGGTTTATAGGTTGAAAGAGATCGCTGTGTGACCCCTTGAGGGAATACTCCCTCATAATGCTAGCCTTTCCCAGTCTGGAAGAGCTACAATGCACATTAGGTCAGCTAGAAAATAATAATAATCATAATGGTAATGATAATAGTCATCAACACCAAGGTAGGAGTGCCCTTTGTACGTTACCGTTACAACCACTATTTCTGCTTCGTTGCAGTATAGCATTTAGTCATTTAGCGTTATACTTACAGAACCTATACAAATATTACAAGGTGAATACTGATAACTTCTTATCGGGATTGAGTTTCAACACAAAACAAGGATCAGTTTATGGCAGCTTTCTAATTGTTTTCATTGCGATGCCAATTTAACAACAAAACATAATATTGAATGATCGCTCAGTGCTTTTGCACCACGCACACACACACACACACACACACACACACACACACACACACACACACACACACACACACACACACACACACACACACACACACACACACACACACACACACACACACACACATAAACACACAGTTGACAGGGGCTGCATAGATATTGTCTCACTTCATAAAGAGAGCTTATTATAATCTAGGTAAACAACTCCCAGCAATATATTGACCCATGTCTCAATTCTATGTATTGTTCACATCATTAACACAATTATGTTTTATATCTGCCTTGCAGTTAAACCAACCTACTCTATTTCTCTCTGCTCTTTACTGCATTTTCACTTTTAAATGCAAGAAGCTGTTGAGGTCAGAGAGCTTGAATCCTATTCGCCGACATGACCATCTGATCCATTGTATATGTTAATGATCTTTGGTACTCTAAAGTGCAAATGATCTTTGTCAGGGTTTTTATTTGTAAGTCCCTTTCTTGAAACTCCATCCTAACATCTGGTGGCTAGTTTACAAAGATTGCTCTTTTGTGGGGGGGGTTTCTGTACATTTGCTGTGTTTTCCAGTCTGTATTTTACTATATGCAGCTTTTTCTTCCTGAGTCGGCTGGCCCTGCAGATGTATGCAATGTTGTTTAGTTACTGCCATATGGTCTCTTTGGCTGAGACAGGCTCTACCCACCAAGTCATCATTTTGACACGCCAGCACTCAACTTTGCATGTTGCAATGCACATTGTTTCTTTAAGCATTTACAACAGCTCTAAATGAGAGACTGCTGATGACTTAGAAAAGGAGGGAAAGGTGATGAAATAATCAAGTCATCTAATCATTTAATCAGTAAAACTAATGAGGTAATCAGTAAAATAATCTGTTCCGAATGATGTGACCTGAGTCTCTGGGATTTTAACGGCATCGGTATTCATCCTTTCAGTTCATTTGTTAATCTTCAGACAGAAGTCACACAATAGTTTATAGATTAAGTTACAACATCTGTGATCACGTCCTTCCACCTCTCTCACATGCAATACTTCCCATGCGCGTTGCCATCCAAAAATGACTTCACCGAATGTAATTCTGTATCGTGCAAGGTATTCTTTTAGGGGTGATTCACTCCACAGGGCCAGTTATTAACCAGAATTGCACATAATCTGTTTCGCACATTTGGCTTCCGAGAAGCTACGATCAAATGAGCAGGGGGATATGCACAAGCCCTATCCTTCGGTTGCACAGCTTGTGTGGATTAACAGAAAATATTTTGGGTTTAACCAAGCGGGGATGCTTGAGAATGAATGCTAGTGCGGCGTCT
>OLKM01000032.1:238631-256131 GCA_900291075.1 Melanogrammus aeglefinus | reverse complement strand
AGCTTCAGGTTCAGTCCGAATTGACTCGACCCTGAGTCAACTTGACACAAATAAGTGCATCACAACAGTGAATTACAGGGAAGGAATAACAAAAAAAGACCGAGCCACAAAGTCATCCATAACGTTACGTCAGCACTTTTGCTGCGGTAAAAATAAATAAAAAAAATACAAAACTACAATGTTGCCAGTTAATCTAAAGAAGAAAATTAATTAATGAATAAACCAAACTTTGTGCGAGTGTGTGTGTTGGCCCCGTGCCTGGGCTTGTGCGTGCGCGTGTGTGTGTGTGTTTGTGTCTGCGTGTGTGTGTGTGTGTGTGTGTATGCTTGTCCTCATGAGTCACACCAGGGTATCGATCTCGGTGCCCTTTGGTCATTAGTGTTGGAACGGGGACAGTCCATCAGCCGCTCTCTAGATTAAAATAAAGGACCCTTCGACCACAGCCCAGGTTAAAAGTTAATGGCTGCTCACCAAAAAGTCCAGGGGTCTCTACACTGGGGAGGGTCTTAATCATTAAAGCTCTGTCTTACCTACACGCAGATGGCTTTCCGGGCACATTCACAAACACACGCACATACACACACACACACACACACACACACACACACACACACACACACACACACACACACACACACACACACACACACACACACACACACACACACACACACACACTAGTACACAAGCACATACACATGTACACACACACACACACACACACGCACACAAACACATGCACACACTCAAGTAAACATGCACACACACGCACACACACCCAAACACACATACACACACATATTACACACACACATCACAGACACACACATTCGACACACACACGCAAACACAAAAAGACACATACACACACATAAACTGAAACGCAAACGTATAAAACAAAGTTACCCACATTCACCCCATTATAGAGTGCACTTTGCGAATGCTAGCAAATGGAGGCCAATCAGGAAGTATTGATTTTTTCGACCACTAATTGCAGGCTTTCTTCCCAGAGAGTTGGTTTGGGGGCCTTGAAGGATCAAAGGCCTAATGTGGATTGGCTGTCCTAATGCCATGATAAGTCATGTTGTAATTTGTTTGGCCCTTTGAATGCCTGATTGACCAGGGGGACAGCTTCCATTTTCAGTTGGACATATTCACATGTAATATAAAGTGGCAGTGGGTTTTGTCTGCCTCATGTTTTGCAAAGTTTATTGAGTTCATGGAGATGCATTCATAGACTTCCTGTGGTATGGAGGCAGAACATTAATAAGATGAAAGATCTGGATGTTGTTAGAGAAAATAACACTTAGACATGCACCCTGCACATCTGGCCGACCACCAGCTGCTAGTGTCACGTCAGTTTATACATAGCTGGAGGCCTTTTTAATTACATTTCATTCCTAACTGAAGTTAAATTGGAAAAGCTTTGTTTTGAGTGCTTCACATGTATACATTATCAATTCAATTCAATTTTATTTGTATAGCCCTTAATCACCATTACAGTCTCAAAGGGCTTAACAGGCCAAATATTTATGACACCCCCCTTCACCAAAGCCCCCACAAGGGCAAGAAAAAACTCCCTTGAGTTTAACAAGGAAGAAATCTTGTGAAGAAACGCATAGTAGGGGATCCCTTCTTCCAGGGATGTTCAGGAGTGCAATGGGGGCCATAATTGACATACAGGTAAATACATGCACATCATATTAAAATGGTGATGGGGTGATGGGGGCCGGTTAACCATGAGGAGTGTCCAGGCATCCAGTCCAGTCACCCCAACACGCTGGAACAGACAGAATAGTGAATTAGAGCGGAAAAGTACATAGTGGGAATGTATACTGTATTGACAAAAACACAAGCAAACAGAGTTTACGTCCTTTGGTTTCACTTTTGCTTACTCCAAATACATATTGTGGCGTATAGATCATATCTATTAATGAACCTTTGGAACAACAGTCGAGACAACTCTGCTGGAGTGCTTGGGGCCTCTTGGATGGAAAGTAATCACAATAAATGAATGCAACGCAGCATCATTTACCTTGAGTTCAGTGTATATAACATTTAGCTGATATTGATAGCAGAGGAAATATTGCTCCGTTCACATGAGTGTATGTGTGTTTCAAGTAATGTAAGGCACAATTCAAAAACAGGTTTGAGGCTGTATAATAATAATAATAATAATGTGGTTGTTATTATTCAACTGTTCTTGACCGGGGTATATTAAGTTAAACGTGTGTGTGTGTGTGTGTGTGTGTGTGTGTGTGTGTGTGTGTGTGTGTGTGTGTGTGTGTGTGTGTGTGTGTGTGTGTGTGTGTGTGTGTGTGTGTGTGTGTGCGTGCGTGGCGTGCGTGCGTGTGTGCGTGTGTGCGTGTGCGTGCGTGCGTGTGCGTGTGCGTGTGTGTGTGTGTGTGTGTGTGCATGTGTGTGTGCGTGGGTGCGTGCGTGTACTTTCCCTTACCCCGGCCAGGAGCAAGTGAATTAATGACAAATGCAACCGAGCAACAGGAAATAAAGTCGGCGGAAGTCCTAGATGGAATCCACGGCTCCGAGCCTAGCGTCTCAGCCGTCTTATCGTTACCTTGGAGTGGGCTTGTCTAGCCTTCTTTGTTTGGCTTTCTCCTCTGTGTGTGTGTGTGTGTGCTTCTGTGATGTCCTCAGTGTGTGTGTGTGTGCCTGTGTGTAGTGTGTGTGTGTGTCTGTGTTCTGTGTGTGTGTGTGTGTGTGTGTTTGCTGTGTGTGTGTGTGTGTGTGTGTGTGTGCTTCTCATTATCTACCTCAGTATGGTATCATAAGCCTGTAAATCATCCAGAGGAGTGAATACAAAATCGGTTCTGCCTTTTGCTCGCTGGCAAGCCTCCTTAGCGCCTCCCAGACTGTTAGAGCGCGAGGAGCACAAAGCTATTGCTCCTGCGGAGGCAGAGCGCTCACCTCCGCTACGGCCCCGATAAGAATTATAGCTCCTGGGGAATATCTAAACAGACCCATTTCTCACAGAGGCCAAGGTCTGCAGTTTATTTGGATGGCAAATCGGAGTCCCCCACCCCGCTTTACCTTTTTCGATGCCAAAGGACGACAATGCGTCGAAATGTTACCTCCTGTGACCCCACGTGGCTGCCACCGCAGAGCTCGTTAGCCCCCACCCACCGCTCCCGCACTTTAACGCCCCTCCTCAGCACTTCCTAGGGCTCTTGTTTTCTCTCTCTCTCACTCTCTTTCTCGCTTTCTATCTCTCTCTTTCTCTCTCTTCCTCTCGCTCTCACTCTTTCCCCCCCTCTCTCTCTCTCTCTCTCTCTCTCTCTCTCTCTCTCTCTCTCTCTCTCTCTCTCTCTCTCTCTCTCTCTCTCTCTCTCCCTCTCTCTCTCCTCTCTCTCTCTCTTCTCTCTCTCTCTCTCTCTCTCTCTTCTCTCTCTCTCTCTTCTCTATCTCTCTCTCCTACCCTCTCCCGCCCCCCTCTCTCTCTCTCTCTCTCTCTCTATCTATCTCTCTCCTCTCCTCCTCTCTCTCTCTTCCCACTCTCTCGACTGTCAAAACCCATCCACACCGATCATACGTGTGTGCGTCACTGCGTACAAGTACGAGTCGTCGTCGCCGCGGAGCTGGCACCCCCGCGGCTGAGAAAAGATGTCTCAGGTCTGGGGACTCATGGGCTGGCAGGGGGGAGGCAAAGCGAGACCTTAATTAGACACATCTGTGGGAGCACCGCGGGAGCGTGCGCAGACGTAGGACTGGAGTATGAAAGGGGGAACCTCCAATGCCACCAGCAATGTGCATCCAGGTGCGTGCAGCAAGAGAAACCCCCCCCCCCCCCCCCCCCCCGCTCCCTTCCCCTTTTTATTTGAGAGTTCTCCGCTTTCACCGGAGCTGCCCTGCAGGGCGGCGGTGTCTGCCCTGCTGCTCGTGAAAGAAGCGGCAGCTACTTTCTAAGAGAGCCCCGCCGCAGCCGTAGGCCGCAAGTCGAGATGAAACTGGAGGAGGTTGGGAAGAAAAGTGCCAGGTCTAGAGCTCTCTCTCTCTCTCGCTCTCGCTCTCTTCCTTCCTTCCTTCTCTTTCTCCTCCTGTTTCCCCAGCTGCTAGGACTGAATGAAGGTGAAGGGGGCGGGGGGGGTGCCTGCTGGCGTCTTCAGCCCAGCCCGCCTCACTCCTTCCTGGGGAGAGCTAACAGCAGCGTCAGGCTGCCTGCCTCCCTCTCCGGCTACCTTTCAAATCTGCACCACCACACTGATTCTTGTGTACAGCATTAGTTTGTATGCTGAATGAGTATCTGTGTCTGTGTGGGTCTGTCTGTGTGTGTATTTGTTTGTTTGTGTGTGTGTGTGTGTGTGTGTGTGTGTGTGTGTGTGTGTGTGTGTGTGTGTGTGTGTGTGTGTGTGTGTGTGTGTGTGTGTGTGTGTGTGTGTGCATGTGTGCAATGTGACTCCCAAAAATTGGCGATGTACTGTCACATTTTGCATTCTGCCGTGCCATCACCATGAATAATTGAAGGGATCAGGAAAATATATCAGCAATCAGTCATGCATTATAGTGACAGAATAGTGGCTTCAGCTACATAACGTGTGTGTGTGTGTGTGTGTGTGGTGTTGTTGCTGTGGTGTGTGTGTGCTTGCGTGTGTGGTGTCGTGCGTGTGTGTGTGTGTGTGCGTGCGTGGTGTGTGTGTGCGTGTGCTGTGTGTGTGTGTGTGTGTGTGTCTGTGTGTCTGTGTGTGTGTGTGTATCCCTGTGTATGTGTGTGTGTCTGGGTTTATTTAGGGTGCTGCAGTAGATGGGTGGGTGATTTAAGTGTTTACAAGAGTTCCCATACATTCTTTACAGCTACATGGCTTAGCGTTAATCTATATTGATATGCTTTATCATCTGCGCCACATTTTTGGGGAAGATGTAGCGTGGTGATTGCATAAAGCTTGGTTTACCCCCCTTCCCTGCTACTCTTACGCTTTGAGGCACTTTACTTTTTACATCTCCCAGACACACTGGAAGAGCCCGAAACAGCCTTGTCAGCCGTTTGTTGAGTGTCGAAAAAGATATGTGTCCCCTCAAAATTGCCTGGCTGTCTCCTCTTGTAATACATTGTCTGTATAGGTTCAAGGTATATGCGCGTAGAGGCACACACACATCTGCCCCCCGTCATGGTCAGCGCTGTGTGTTTACTTGTGGGAGAGGTACAGATGCCCGCTCGTGTCAGACTTCGTGAGTGTACGTTCCAACCCGGGATTGCAGTCGGGCCGGCCTGGTGGCACACACACACACACTCTGGATCGTGTCCTTTGAGGAGAAGTGGGCTGACCTTAAGTGAGGCTAATTGGCTGCAGTGCGTCTGAGCACTAAAAGCTAAAAGCTGCAGCGCTCGGGAGTGCTTTCTGCTGATTATCTTCTATTAGTTTCAAATTAGCCGGGCATAATCGGCTGCCACTGTTACGTACATCAGTCCTGGAAATGTCACGTCGACGGCCATCAGGGGAGACATTAGGAATGGTGCCAGGGGCGGACTTAGAGGAGAGAGTTGCAGTTTTGAAGAAGACAAAATAAAGACGTGCAAATGTTGCTTGTCAATTCGAGTTTTGAACTTTTAGTTTAGCGAAGTGTAGGAATTGAACTGTTTGAGCTACGACTACAGCACGTTTATTCTACTGGTACAGCGCTAAATGAGCGTGTTGTTTTAGTAGTTGAGCACGTACTGCAGATAAGACGTGTTGCCTGGTTACATTTCATCTGTTTAGTCCACAATTGAGTATCAGTTCTAGTGTCCACCTTGTCTTGGTTTAGTGTGAGTTCACACTCACTTGACATGTCAACATTGAGTAAGGTCACACTTAATAAGGTTATTAAGAACATATTCATGTATATTCAATATAGAGTTATTGGACTATTAACTGAATTTTCTTATGTCATCTACAACATGTGATGTTTATACTAAACTGTGGACCATGCAGGTTATGGGTGACATGTGGTTTTGCTCTTAGTGCTCTGCCATGTTTTGTCATGATATATCCTATTTTTGACATGCACGACTCACCATATTCCATGTATAACTATTTGTGGAAATGACATGGGGTTTATGTGTAAACTGCGTGTTAATTACCGAACTCCACACTAGATGTGCTGTATATGTTGGTCACCTAGCAACCCCACATAACTTCCTGTTTGAGTGTCCTCTCGCCCTGTCAGGAGCAGCGCGGTAGATCTGAAAGGAGAGTGTGAGTGGCACGGCCGGCACTGATTGGCTGTTGTTCCCGTGCCTGAGTACATGAGAGTCCCGCTGGGACCACACGCACACACACATACACACAAAAACACACGCACACACATACACATGCAAATGCGTGCACACACACACACACACACACCCACACACCCACCTACACACACACACACAAACACACGCGAACACACACACGCACACGTTCACACACTGCTTCCCTAAAAACTTTCGCTCACACTGTGTCTCGCACTCTGATCACCCCCACCCCCCCCCCCCCCCCCCCCCTCCCCCCTCTCTTATTTTTCTTCCCTCTTCAGTTCTCTACCCCTTTCAAGTTCGAAATGAGAGTTGAAGGAAAGGTTGTGGTGTGATTGAGGATTTATTGGAGATAATTATGTTGACAATCCAGGCATAACGGCCAAAAAAGTGGGATAGTGGATGGGAGAGGAGCCGGTGCTGCTGGAGCAGGCTGACAGACCCGGGGAGGTGGATTGTTTCCCACACAGCTCGTGAGCGTCACGTAATTGAGTGTAATTCCACACGGAGCATGTTCATCCGACTTTGCAGAGTCCTGAGGAAAATGAAATTAAATGAGAATAAATTAGGAAATTAATTATCTCTAGCGCGTGTGTGTGTGTGTGTGTTTGTATGTTTGTGTGCTTGTGTGTGTGTGGATATATTTATATATATATATATATATATATATATATATATGTGTGTGTGTGTGTGTGTGTGTGTGTGTGTGTGTGTGTGTGTGTGTGTGTGTGTGTGTGTGTGTGTGTGTGTGTGTGTGTGTGTGTGTGTGTGTGTGTGTGTGTGTGTGTGCTCTGCATGCATCTTCGTGCATTATTTTCTTTTTGCATGCTGTGTCCTTATCTTGTGTATATATATATATTATATATATATATATTATATATATATATATATATATATATAATATATATATATAATATATATATATATATATATATATATATATATAAGTATATGTGCTTTGCATGCATCTCTTTTTTGCATGCTTTATTTTCTTCATGCTTGATGTGTTCTAATTGTGTTTGTGTGTGCATGTGTGTGTTTGCATGTGCCTGTACGTATGTGTGTGTCTGTGTGCCTGCCTATAGTTGTAAGGTCGCTCCACGATAATGTGTGTGTGGACATATATGTGAGCGATATGATACAGAGTGCATTTCTTCGGTATTTGTCTGTTTCGCAGTTAGAGAGGTAGACCGCTTTTCAAAAAGCTGCCCTTTCCAACGCTGTTCATTGAGCGTTGACCTATGGCTAACAATACAATTCCCTCCATTCTTCATTTCTCGTCCTGACAGCTGGAATCCGGGGGCTATGAACTCCTGCCTGTGTGGGCTGAAATGGCTTTCACACTTCCTTCCTCTGCCCTGGTGCTCACTGCTTTCTTCTCGTGCTTCTCCTACTCGCCTAACCCCCCCCCCCCGGCTCCATCCCATTGTCACCACTCCTCACCTCTCCTTGCTCCCACTCCAATCCTCATCTACTCTCCTTCCCCATCTCCTCCTTCTTCCACTTTTCCTCTCTCACCTGTGACACCCGTCCTTCCCTCCCCCCTCTCTCATCTCTCCTTCCCCCTCTGCTCTCTTCATCTATCGTCACCTCCTGTTTCGTTTAGAGCCTCTGCTCTTCATCTCTCTCTCCCTTCTCTCTCGTCCCCTCTCTTGAGTCATCTCTCCCACCTCCTCTCCCCTCTCCCTCCTCCCCTCTCCCTCTCCCCCTCTCCCTCTCCCCTCTCCTCTCTCCCCTCTCCCCTCTCCCCCTTCCCCTCTCCACTTCTCTCCCTGCTCTCCACTCCCCTCTCTCCCCTCCCTCCTCTCTCCCTCTCCTCTCCTCCTCCTCTCTCCTCTCCTCTCCTCTCCCCTCCTCTCCCCTCCTCTCCCCTCCTCTCTTCTCCTCTCATCTCCCCTCTCGTCCTTCTCATCCCTTCTCCTCTCCTCTCCTCTCCCCCCGCTTTTCCCTTCTCTCCTCTCCCCTCTTCTCCCTCTCTCCTCTCCTCCCTCTCCTCCTCTCCTCCAATCTCCCCTCTACCCTCTCCTCCCTCTCCTCCTCTCCCCCTCCTCCCTCTCTCCTCTCCTCCCTCTCCTCCTCTCCTCCAATCTCCCCTCTACCCTCTCCTCCCTCTCCTCCTCTCCCCCTCCTCCCTCTCTCCTCTCCTCCCTCTCCTCCTCTCCTCCAATCTCCCCTCTACCCTCTCTTCTCCTTTCCTCCTTTCTTATCTCTCCTCTGCGGGTCCTCTGGTTGTGCTTATAGAACTGACCAGGTTATCAGTCTTGGGAGCAACCCGTTTTTATGTCAAACTTTATTAAATTTTATCAGTGTACCCTTTGGAGTAATATTTCCATCATCCATTCTATGGAGAGCCCCTCCAACCCGACACTTTCCTCTATAACCTAACCTTTGTGTTTGGTTGGGGATCTGCTTTTATTTTTTACGAAACAAAAATCCAATTGCATTCGTTGTCACCTTGATCTTGTTGCCATGCACACACACACACACATCCTCCCCACACGTTCCCACATCCACAGGCATGAACACAAACACACACACACACACACCCCACACACCCCACCCCCACACACACACACACACACACACACACACACACACACACACACACACACACACACACACACACACACACACACACACACACACACACACACACACACACACACACACACACACACACACACACACATTCACATAGCCATCAACCCCCCTTCTAACCATATCTTGGTAAAACATCTTCATTTTGGCTCTGCCATTTGTTGCCCGAGAATAACTCTGTATATTTTCATTTAAAATGGTGTTGGGCCACATCGTGGCTCAGTTGTCAGTTGGTATTAGAGAGATGGTTCACCTTAAACACTGAAAGTAGACGGTTACCCTATTTGTGTGTGTGTATGTATTTGTACTAGTGTGGGCGTGCCTTTGTGAGCGTGCATGTGTGTGTCTGTTAGACATTAGTGGGCCTGCCAGCGCAGCTATAGCAGACACATCTTTATAATATCTTTGCTGGCAAAAGCAATCTGAGCACGACAGTGAAATATTGTTTTTCTGAAAACCATGTCTGGTACAGGGGGACGAATGAGGCAGCTGTTTCAATTCAATGTACCCAGGCTTATCACGTTTAAATATGTTTCCTCTATCCGCTGGTGCATCAAACATCTGTAACCCCCCCCCCCTTCCACAAACACACAAACACACACACACACACACACTCCTCACTGGTTCAACCTGGTTCTCTGGGCCGGGTTTCACCTGGTTCTCAGGCCTTGTTTCAACTGTTTTTTGGGGTCTGGTTTCACATGGTACTTCGGGCCTGGTTTCACCTGGGTCTCGGGCCTGGTGAAACCTGGTTCTTGGGGCCTGGGTTCACCTGGTTCTGGGCCCTGGTTCCACCTGGTTCTGGTTTCACCTGGCTCTGGGGCCTGGTTCTCCTGGCCTGGTTTCACTTGGTTCCCGGGGCCTTGTTACACCTAGTTCTGGTTTTACCTGGTTCTGGGCCCTGGTTTCACCTGGTTCTGCTTTTACCTGGCTCTCCTCAACAACGCCCTAGACAGTCGGTGCAGGCGGGCCTGCAGTCAGGGGGGGCCATGTTTGTCCGTGCCACAAAACCCTGAAGGCTCCAACTAGCTATTTAACAAGTTAATCCCCATGAAAGTTTATGTGATTGGTAATTTTCCACAAGTGATTTTGCACAAGAACAAAAAACGAAAAAACATGATAATTCATGGAAAGAGTCTTGCAATATCTCTATACCCTTTTCTATTTTATTCCGTTTTTATTAGGCTTTCAGCCTTTTAAAATGCTTTTCCCTTTTTTATATTGTGTGGAAGTCGTAGACATCAGCTCCCATAATTCAATGTTAGAAAGTCAAGGATTTTGGCTGTGGTGTGGCATACCCTGGTACAGCTTTGTAGTTGGCAGTAAACAAGATTTGTTTATTGAAGGCGATCACGTTTCCTTATAATGATAACCCATATTGTGTCTGCTCCTGCTTTGACTGTGCCTGGTTTTCTTTGATCAGACACTTGTAATGTATCTTTCAAACGGTGGAATACAAATGAGGTCCATCATTATTTTGAATTGTTACAATTATCATTATTATTCATAAAAATGTTAATCATTATTATTGTAATTATTGAGTAAATGTGAAATATTATAGATTGGGGAACAGCCGCCAGCACTATTACACCCATCTTAAGTAAAGACTGAAATCATCTTTCTGTTAATCTTTTAGTAGGTTCAGGCACCTGTCCCTAGTCTTTAGCAACCATGGGATTTAAACCAGTTACAATTGCTATTATACGAATACGATTGCTATTCACGTTGCAGTGCTGAGATAGTGCCTGAGTCCTAGATTGGTAGTCATTCCCATGGTTATTAATTGGCAGTATTTTAACACTAACTGCATCAGTCCCTCTTTTGAGAGCTTTTATACATATTCAGTAAGAAGGGAAAAAACTTGCAACGGACCTATAAAGCAGTCTTAACTTTAATGACATAAAAGCATAAATCCTCAAAGAGGATACAGACTGTGAAGAAGCTACTAGTGAGAACATAAAAGCCCTTCATTTTTATTAAATGGTTGTTGAATAAAAAGGAGTTATTAAAGAGTTGTTTAATTTGCAGAAAGGTGCGGTTCGAACTTTGCTTTTATGATTGGCGAATACAAAAAGTTTGATTACAGACTTTTGTTTTTGCAGTTGGAAATATGATTATAATGTTACAGCCACTGGCAAATTCTTTAGCTAGCATGTCTGTTTGTGATTTTCAGTCACCTGAAGGGCATACTACCTAGAGATACTTGGAGTGAATCAACGGTGTAGTGGCGATTTCTTTCGTAGGGGGACTGACTGTGTGCACAAACGCATATGCACACACATTCAGATTTTTTTTTTTAAAGTTAGTTACTTAAAATATTGAAACTGTAGCTAATCTCAATTGTAAAAATCAACATGTTTAATAATAATGCTTCTTTCTCATTACGCCACATATTAATTCAATAGGCCCACCTACAGGTTTAGACAAACACTCTATGGCACCCAAAACATTTATGGAGCAAATTCAATATATCAAAAGCTCCTTACATCGCTATGCTACCACCACTTTACAGATAAGCTAGGCCTGCACTCACGACAAACTGAGCAGATGGCGCAGACATAGACAGCAAAACAGTCAATACAGTGTTTCTGTGTCCACAATGTATGTAGTGTAATATTAAAAAGGACAACCCCGTCCTCCCTAGCTAAATGTATCTAATGGGGCCCAGAAAAAGCTGCTGGGCATGCATGGGGTTCAGTCAGCAAAAATCATATACTACAGAGCGACCCAGATCGTTTGCATCTGACTTGAAAATGACCACATTTCTCATCATTTGCTTGATAAATATCCGCTCACATTGGCTGTCAATGAAAAATGCACACGCTAACTCGAATGGATTGCGGTGGTCCAAGATTGTCTTTAACAAGAGAGCTTTTCTGCGTTGAGCACACAAAGACACAGTTGTGTTGTGTTTGTTGAAATGTGTGGCACGGGGGGGGGAGAGCATTTGAATGAAGGAGCAAGTGTCATGTTGGGTGGATTCAACCTCTGCCAGCATTGTGTGGTGTCTCCCACAGTGTATGTGATCCGAGTGAAATATGAAAGTAGTTAACATTTGTTATACCATTTCCCCGCTCCATATTTCACAGTGTCCTATGAATCATATTTTGCACGGTGATGGATTATTATTTACACTTCTGCCCACTTGCATCTTCATGGGAGAACTTTCACCGTTTTACCACCTCACCCCTCCCTCCTCCCCCATCGCACCACCCACGGTCTGGGAGGAAAACTTTGTGATGTATGCCCTTTCTTCTCCTCCAGGATTGATTGCATCTCAGCTGCTGACTCGCTTTAAAACGGTGTGCTATGTACCTCGTGATCTTAATTCAACTGAGGTCTTTTTTATTTATTTTGCCAGGGTAGAGGCTTTCCCTCTCATGCCTCTTTATCTCCGTTCTCTCTCTCTCTCTCTCTCTCTCTCTCTCTCTCTCTCTCTCTCTCTCTCTCTCTCTCTCTCTCTCTCTCTCTCTCTCTCTCTCTCTCTCTCTCTCTCTCTCTCTGCCTCTGCCTCTGCCTCTGCCTCATTATCTCCCTTCTCTCTCTCTCTCTCTCTCTCTCTCTCTCTCTCTCTCTCTCTCTCTCTCTCTCTCTCTCTCTCTCTCTCTCTCTCTCTCTCTCTCTCTCTCTCTCTATCCCTCTCTCTTGCTTTCTCTGTCTTTTTCTCTCTCTTCGCTCCTTCTCAGACTCACTCCTTCTCTCACTACTTCTCTCTCCTCTCTCTCATTTTCTCTCCCCTCTCTCTCTCTCTCTCTCTCTCTCTCTCTCTCTCTCTCTCTCTCTCTCTCTCTCTCTCTCTCTCTCTCTCTCTCTCTCTCTCTCTCTCTCTTGCTCTCGCTCTCGCTCTCACTATCTCGCTCTCTCTCTCTCTCCCTCTCCCTCTCCCTTGCTCTCTCTCTGTATATTTCTAACATGTACCAACACAAACACACACAGCGTCTCCCCCTGTTTGTTTGTTGGTTTGTGGTTGCTGGCCGTTTTGTTGTGTGTGTGGGAGTCCACTCTTCTCATCTCCTTTCCTTTTAAATATTTGTTTTGCACACGACAAACCAACCACATACACATACACACACATACACACAAACACACACACATACATGCATAGTCACAACTAATACGTTAAATGCTTTTTTATGGGTCTCCCCATGAAATGCACAAAGCTCTCATGAGTCTGGATTCTGGGAAGAGGAAATAAAAGTCATTTAATCCCAGACTTAAAATTCTGGTTTGTTGTTATTCCCAAAATGCTTCCCACAAAACTCGTTCTTTATGATAAATGATCAGTAAAGGCACGGATTAGCCTTTTTTTCAGACATTACTCATTTTGTTGTAACTAATGCAGTGACCTGTTCGGAGCGGGCAGAGTGCATGGCCTCCAGTACTGCTGCTTGCAGCCTTCTCTAGAACCACACCCAAACAACCCCACACTACACACTGACGTCCTTGGGCCCTCAGCAATACACACACCAAGCGTGGAGTCCGTCGGGCGAACGGTTGTTGGGAAAAATCAGAGGACAAACATGCATCCATACATATACAAACATTATTGTATAAGTCCTTTTATTATAGTAAATACATTTCGATATATTTCCAACAAATGTATCAGCATAGGGGCAGCATGTGGCTCAGGAGGTGAAGCCGGTTGTCTGATAACAGGAAGGTTGATAGTTTGATCCCCGGCACGTCCGAGCTGATTACGAATGGGTGAATATTAGACAATATTGTAAAGCACTTTGAGTGACCACTGGTTAGTAAAACGATATATAAATGCAGTCCATTTACCATTTAACGTCCATATTTCTGGGTTGACACACTATTAATTAACTGCTATCAATTCAGGTTATGTTCTGACTCCACCTTATCTCTGATCAGCCTCCCCCATTCCGGTGCGACCACCGTATGTTGATCTCAAGGTAACGTCGGACAACACGACCCTGTCACGGCCACACCACCTCATCCGCCTTCTCTCCTTCTTTCTCGTCTGTCTCCAGTTCCAGCCAACATCTACAAGGTGTCGGAAGACATCACGGTGAACGAGGGCAGCAACGTGACGCTCAGCTGCCTGGCGTCCGGAAGGCCTGACCCCGCCATCACCTGGCGACTGCTCAACCCCTCAGGTGAGGCTGCAGGCTGGGCTGCCCGCCGGTCGGTGCCCCTCTGATGTGGACACAGGCTTTTTCACAGCGATATTATCCTTAAAACCAACAGCTTTCAGGTTTCGTTGATTCGATCGAGGACAGGTGTGTGGTATCAACAGCCAACAAGAGGTGATGCATACGATTGCATGTGTGTTTAACCTACAGGGACACTCATCTAACGCAAAACCCATCTACAAGGGTCGTTTGGCTTTTCTTTTCTATTCGCGGGAGATTAGATTCGATTTTTATTCTCCTTCGGAGAGGGAATGTATCACCACGGGAGGGCCACACAGAACATGAATTAAACAGGGAACACAGAGAACGCCTTGTACAGACACACGCAAAACAACATGCAAACGAGACGCCAGGTAGTGATCTAGTGGAGGGCGGTGAGGGCAGAGAGTCCCAGAGGTCCCCATAGCAACCCACGTAGTGTATGTAACCGCGGTAAAGCCCCTCAACGTTAGGTGCATATAACTCAGAGAAAGGGGAGCAGAAGTGAAATATGTTCGTTGGGTTTAATCTTGGATGTCAGCGGGGGGATTGAACATGTGCCGGACGGCTGATAAGCGCCGAGTGTGATGGATGGAGACGCTCCGACAGACAGCGCTCCGGCCCTGATAACATCCGGGCTCTGATTGAAAGTCGTTCTTCTTCAGTGTCTCTATCAATTAATGTGACCCCCCCCACTTATCAGATCTCCAAAACTGTTTTTTTCAACTAAATCCGCCTGCCACACACGGCAGCCCAATAAACCTGATATGTAGGCGCGTCTGCCTTTTCGTTTTCCGTTTACCTTTTGCTTGTGGATTCTAAAGGGAGTCAGTTTGAACAGCCTAATCCTGTCCACCGCTTTGAATCCGTCCCTGTTGCTTTTATTTTCTTGATTTTTTCTTGTTCGCCTCACAGCGCAAGTCGCAGTGATCTGCGTCCTTTCTTTGTAAGAAGAAGAGTCAACAACAAACACAAGCAATGGGGCTATTTAGTCAAATCACAAAAATAATTCAAGGTATTGAGTTTACATGTGCCCGGGGGACACGTGTAAGCTGAATACCTTGAATTTGTTTTCTGATTTGACTAAATAGCCCCATAGCTCCTTCTATTCTCAATCTTTCTCGTACCATATTTGAATGTGGGCCGACCAACCTCTATAAAAGCTTTATGCTTTACTGGGTCTGGGCTGCATAAGCAGGGAGTAGGCATACAGCACAGCATCCCACCATTGGCCTGGCCGGCACATTATGTGTGTGTGGGTGGTTGTGTCGGGGGTGGGGGGGGGGGGGGGTTGAGCGTGTGTGTGTTTGCACAAATGCAGGCATGTGAGTGGGGTGTGTGTGTGCCTGTGGAGAGGCGGTCACCAGGCAGTTTGTGAGTCTTCTGGACCGTTGTTATTTCTTTCCTCCCGCTTGTTTCTCAGGTGTCCAATCCCCCAGAATGCATTGTCGAAGCCCAGCGTTGGGGGGAGGGGGGGGGGGGGCATGCGGGACTGCTGAGAGAGATAATGATGTCTGGCAGCCCGCAGACTTACCCCCCCTCACACACACACACACACACACACACACACACACACACACACACACACACACACACACACACACACACACACACACACACACACACACACACACACACACACACACACACACACAGACACACACACACACACGCTCCTCGCTTGAGCCACCTGACATTTTTCTTGCGCTAGCTAGCTGGTAGCTAGTTAACAGCAGCTAGTCTCCACTCTTTTTCACAAGGACGCTCGCAGACAAGGCAAAGGTCAACCTGCTGCATGCATGCGCACACCAGCGCACGCATGCACACGCACACAACCACAACACACGCACACAGGCACGCACAGAAACACACATTTGAGTTGTTAATACACAACTCGTCTGACACTGAATAACAGTCATTCTGAGATAAACTCAAATAAGGTTTTATATGCCAACAGTGAGCCACCCATCGCAACCAGAGATAGGCACAGGAATAACTTGTAGTAGTAGTAAAAC
Source organism: Melanogrammus aeglefinus (assembly GCA_900291075.1). Classification (NCBI taxonomy): domain Eukaryota; kingdom Metazoa; phylum Chordata; class Actinopteri; order Gadiformes; family Gadidae; genus Melanogrammus; species Melanogrammus aeglefinus. The sequence continues at coordinate 240,157 of OLKM01000032.1, read as the reverse complement.
TAGTCGCAATGTCACTTTTATTGTGAGGGACTTTATTCTGGAGGCCAATAGAAGGAGTTGCCTTTTTAACAAAAAATAGATTGAGATAGATTTACTGTGCTACGTGAAGAATATCTGCAAAACAATGAGAAACAACCCTGTGACATCTTTGGGTTGTTTGTGACAAGAATATGTTAGCATAAAGTAGTGTATCTGTATTTATAGATGTGCGATAGATTTGTAGTGTTCTTGTTTGTGTTTGTGTGTGTGTGCTTGTTTACATACAGTATGCATACAATAAATACACACACATACACACAAAAACATACACATAAATACAGACACAAACATACACCTTATGGCCACCATTGTACACTGTAGTGTATTGTGTTGTATCGTATTGTATTATAGTACTTAACTGTGTAGCAACTGCAGTAGCTGCTATCATTGTTCTAACACAGGGAACTGGTTAGCCTAGCGATTGTTGTACTTGCACTTGGTTCTATGAACATCCTTTCTGTACCGACAGCGACATATTATTGCACTTCTTATGACAAATGTACTTATTGTAAGTCGCTTTGGATAAAAGCGTCCGCTAAATGCCCGAAATGTAAATGTAAATGTAAACACAGCTTTGCTATTACTTCAGAGAATAGCATTGTGCATAACACTAGTGTTAAAATGAAGAGAAGCATATTCAGAGAAGGACTTAATGGATGGGGAGATGCTATCCAGCAGTTTCTGTAAAGACTCCACTTCATCATTTCATGTTTTTCATGTTTCAATGCTGAGATGTGTCATTTGTATTTTCGTCCTGAACGAAAGACAGAGAAGCGTATTTCCTCTGAAGGCGAGCATTCATCTTCACGTAGCTTTCTCCTGCCTTTCCATCACATAACTTGACTTCAATTTAGTAAAAAATCTCCAAATAAGAAAGGACCATTAAAAGGCAGTCAAGCCTGAGAAGCAACAAGCCACAGCAACAGGGCTGAACAGATCATCCTTTGCGTTGCCGTTGTCCACTTAGAATAGTTTCTTTGTTTTAATGAGAAAGAAAAGATATACTTCCCAGTTCACCAACCCGATAATATTATACGGTTGTTTGTGTGTGTGTGTGTGTGTGTGTGTGTGTGTGTGTGTGTGTGTGTGTGTGTGTGTGTGTGTGTGTGTGTGTGTGTGTGTGTGTGTGTGTGTGTGTGTGTGTGTGTGTGTGTGTGTGTGTGTGAGACAAACCTTTTTATAAAATGACTGGTTTTATATTAAATTAAAATAAATATCTGCCAGTCCTAGAAATTTGCAATAAAAATAAGACAAACGGTCCGCCAAGGCTTATTGGTTTATTTATCGCAGTTGTAAACAATCTTTGAGCATTTTTATAATAGGAAAAGATAATGCTAACGTAGCTTCACAGTCTTAAACAATATCACAATAATCCCCGCCCCTCTACAGGTTATCTTCAAATAATTATAAAATAATCAATTCAACATTTCAAAGACGCTTTACTATAAAAAGCTTAATGCATAAGAACAATGATATACATATATTTT
>OLKM01000032.1:221131-236131 GCA_900291075.1 Melanogrammus aeglefinus | reverse complement strand
TCACTCGGAGGGCTGATGGGGTTAGGATGTGGATGATCTGCAGCTGTTTACATGCTTTCTCTTTCGTTTTCCCCTTGGAAGGGTCAAATAAGACAAGAGATTTTTCCCCTTCAATGGCGGTTTTAATCATTGATTTAAACACGCTGTTGTTTTGGAATTGTAGAGCCATGGAATGTGCCGACGGCCTGTTCGTTCACATGAAGCGCTTTAAACCTTCACTGCGGACTATAAATCTGGGGGCAGCCGCTTTAATGGCACCGGGGACAGCGGTGCACCAGGTACATTGGTCCAAACGCTGTTATTTGGACAGCCGCCCACCAACCGAGGCCTTGGGGTTTAATCTGAGGGGGAAGCCATAACATAGAGAGGCCAGGGTTGGAGGGATGGGATAAGAGCGTGAGGGAGGGTAAGATGGTTGTGGGGGGGGGGGGGGGGGGGGGGGGATGAACACTATGTTCTCCTACACCACTCTTGCAGTGATATCGCTGCTCAATCACGTCTCGGCCCAGACAGGTCTCTCCCTCTCGCTCCTTGTCCCTGTCCCCGTCCCTCTCCTTTGTGCTCCCCCCCCCCGCCGCTCTTGTCCATCTACCCAGTGTGTATCCGGGTCCCTTTCCGCCCTCGCTCTCGCTCGCCCTCGCTCTCGCTCGCCCTCCTATCACTCCCTGCAGCACAGTGTGACAGCAGCCACTTTACTGTCCTGCGCCTCATCTCTCACTGTCTTGGGGAGATGGAGCTCAGTGTCAAACACCCACACCCACACCACACACACACACACACACACACACACACACACACACACACACACACACACACACACACACACACACACACACACACACACACAGACAAACCCACGCACTGAGACACGGGTCTGTGTGTCCATAGGGGTGCCATAGTGAATGGAGTGGGCGGTTGAGACGCATGTGCACGCCGATCACACCCACTGGCCTCTGTTGGGTGACACAGGAGAGAGAGAGTAACTGACAGAGTTGCTGATTCTCCGAGTTACGTGTGACAGCTCCTTGTAAGCTCCACATTCTTGCTTTGCGTGTGTTTGTGCACCTGTGTCCGTGCGTCAGCGCCTGGGTGCACGCTGGCAGGTGTTGGCTTCTTGCGTGCGGGTTTATGTGTAATAACTTCATCACCGGCCCATTGGGGGATTGCAGGACAGCTGTTCCTCTGCCTCTTGACTGGCCCCGGATCTGTTTCCTGTCACCATTGAATTGTTTGTTTGCGTGCGGCGGCATCAGCAGCTGGCCCTGGATCCGTGCGCTCACAGCCACTACACAGAGCACCCTGTGCACAGCTTGGCACCGTGTTCGCCTGACGTCATTACATCCACTCACTGCTGGGCTGGCAAACGCAGAGGCAACCTTTTTGTTTGAAGTTGCCAGTCTCCAGAGCCTCAGCACTTTTTTTTTTACAGCCAATAGGCACTTTCTTTTTTATTTTAAGTACACAACGTTACTGCATTACCCACCCTGCACCTGTGGCTGGAGCGTGTTGGGGCTCAAAAGCTGTGGACAAAGGGACCTCTGTCCCCCAAGGAAGGACACTCCTCATAATCCTGTGTTACACTTGCATTCAAGATGCTATTCTAATGAGGTAGAATGGCATCTTGTAATTCTAATGAGGTGCTCATTTGATTTACATATGATACTATGCCCGTTTATCAAACGGTTTGTTTGCTTGATTTCAAAAGAAGATACTTCAAATGAAATCCTTAGGAACATGTAAAAGCAGCACAGCCCACGATCCAATAAGATACATACAGAACATCAAATGACATGCTCAGAGAATATTTCTTCCATAACACCTTGAAGCCACACAGAATATTCAGATGGGGCCAAATGGAGGGATGTGATTTGATCTTTCCGGATTCAAGAAAGCAAAATCATCCATCTTCCTGTCTTGTTTATATAAGACCTCACACTGTTTACATCATCACAGATTTAGAGTTTTCATCTCAACCCCCCCCGATGTCAAGTTGCAGCTTGCTGAAAGCTAAAGGCAATACTTGCCATCCCATTGGCTACAGCCCTGCTCACCGGCGGGGAGATGGGGTTGATCTGAGTTCTACAAAGAACCCCCCTGAACGAGGAATGAGTGTGACTTCAACCACAGAAATGTGCATAATACATATAATTTGAGCAAGGATAGCCGGCTCAACAGGCCACCTGCAGCATGCCTTTGAGACAAAAACCTCCTTCACGTTCTCAAATCATTGGCAGACTTCCATATCTCTTTGCGATGGGAGCACATGAGTACACGGTTCCACAACCTGGACAAATACCAGATTGAATCCACTGTGGTAAAGGATTTTGCCTCAGCCTTTGGCCCAGTGGCCAATAACATTTGTGGTCAGGGTTGGCATTTCATTGCTTTTGCTGCATTTTGGTTGATGGGATTGTTTCCTTTCTGGATCCTGGAACGGTTTGTCTAAAGCGCCTCAAGGTTATGATCATCAATACAACTATTGTTGTAATAAGAGATGTTTATGGTGGTCACCTTTTTGTCTGGTTTTGGAACACTCTGATTCACTGTCTCCCTATGCTGTTCCTTGTAAATATGCAATTATGCGACCTCTTAAAACAGTGTATACAACTGTGTTCAACAAAGCTGCCCTTGAAGCACTGTAAATATTTTTGACATCATCGCAACTTTAATATGAGTTGCACACACACACACACACACACACCACACACAAAAACACACAACACACAACACAACACACACACACACACACACACGCACACACACACACACGCATGCTCTCACATTCACACAGTCCATTGCCCGCTCAACATTCTTCTGCTTTTTCCACATAAAGCCCCTTTCCTCTATGTTAAAAAAATAAGCCTATTGAATCCATATTGACTGGAATGAGCAATCTTGCTATGACAGAAGGCTTGAAAAATATGTCAAAGATACAATCTTGGATGGAAATTCTGTCATTAGAAGCTGTTTGGTAATTTCATTCAAAATAAATCCTCTCATAAAGTGACGGTCCCAAAATAAATTGACAAACAAATAAATTAGGCTTCTACCCACAGTTTTAACCGCAATGTAAACTAGCTAAACGACGCATCCGCCAACCATGGAAACGAGTACAAGGGGAGGCAAGAGGATTGACAGCGCTTGCAAAACAGCCAGCTGTGCCACTTGGTTGTGCGTATCTTTGCTTCGGCTCAAGAAGCGGCAAATAAACAGCCATTTTGTTTTAGCTCCCAGCACCTGTTTTTTTCTGCACGGCTAGCGACAGCAGTGGCGGCTAATGGTTTGTGTCTGCCTGTGAAAGTTCTTCCTTTGTGATCAAGCCACTGGAGCCTTACTGAACAAAATAGGAGTTATTCATCAAATATCACACTGCCGCTTTTACCACTTGCTCATTCAAAATCCCAAAATGTACTTGCTTCTGTTATTAGAAGGTTAAGTAGTTTCTTCTTGTTTGTAAAGTCGGATGTATTAGATTGGCAGGTGAATCTAGATCAATATTTTGAAGGGTGCGTTTGTATTCTAATCATCTTGGCTTGTCATTTTGTACTGAGTCACCAGAATATAGAGTTCCGGGCTCATAATCTGTTAAAAAGAGTAGTGTGCTGTGGATGAAGTCTGGCAAACTGCGGTCAACATGAGCCATAAGTATGACAAAGACTCACATAGTGTGTGATCTCATGCCATTTATGTATAATGAAACTCATTTTCTGCACTGGAAGAGTAACTTTGACCAGAGGTGTTGCTTACATTTGTTCAAATATATATATATATTTGATATTGTACTGACCCTTTGTTCAAGTCTCACCTTCTCTAAAGAGAAAGGTATACCTGTTATTCTCATGGGCCTTTGAATCTCAATGCCCTCACTGACTGTTGAAACCCACATAAAACGCATATGCATTCCTGCCTGTACTCCTAGCCACACATTTGTGCCCACAGCAAAAGCTAGACGAATGGAAGGGATGTGCACCTACACACACAAGCACACACACATGCAAACATATCATACAGTCAGACTTGGCAACAAAAATCGAAAAAGACCAAACAAAATAATTGTTGCAGGATCTTTCATGCTACGCAACTCTGAATTTTCCCCAAATCAAAGGTTTAACATAAATTAGCATTTTCCAAAACATGCAATGTTACGCAGCGTGGTAAAGTGACGCCGATGAAAGATGCATGAGGATATTCAAATGAGAATTACCCAGTTGCCAAAGGAAGTTGGCTGGCTGTCTGACTGCCTGCTTGCCTTTCTTTATTTATTTATTTTGGTGGGGGTGCTAAGTCGGTGCTTATATTTACCTCCTCCCATTGCGGTCCTTCCGTCTTGCTGAGTGGTATGCTTGACACAGAAAACTTGTTGACACAAAATTACCCGTACAATGCAAATCTCCACAGAGCAGGCGTGTGAGCAGAATGGGCTGCCTTCCACCCCCTCGCACCGTTAAATCCCTCACTCAAAACGCCTGGTATCGTCTCCAAAAGGCAACCGAGGATTCAAAAGTAGACCGTCGGTGTTTGAGAAATATAGCAATTAAAATCCATTGTCTTGTGCAGGGTGGGCCTGCATCGGGCGGCTCCTGAAAAAAATAAAAAAGGAAAAGAAGCAGACAGCCAGAATCATGCAAGGCGACTGGCAAAAGTTTGAGTTCCAGAAGAGTTTTTCAAAGAAATGTTTAGCTCATGATGTGTCTACTTCAGGTGGTGAAAGAATCCAAGAAAGATATGGAAATGTACGTCTTGGACGCATTAAACATCTCGAGAGCCACAAAGCCAACCCAAACTTCCTCCTCTTCATCACAGTCTGGTAGAGGATGAAAATAAGCCTCCCCCCACCCCCTTATCCAACTGCACTACTCATTGACGAGTCGACCAATCCCAGCCCACTGCCACCGGGGTCAGTATGACCCGATGTGCCCGGAAATGCCAGGAAATCCTTGAGGGGATCATACTTAAACTCCATATGAAACCAGTGGAGCAGCAGCAGCAGCAGTCACAACACTATAGCAATTACAACAACAACAACAACAACAACAACAGCAGCAGCAGCATCCGGCCAGGGTTCTCAGATGACACGAGCGTCCCGGGTCTAATGGTGACTGATGACATGGATGTGATGTGCCTACTAGCAGGCGGGGGTGCACGGCTGTGTGCAGCGAGGCGATGAGCATGTGCGCAGACCAGAGGAGGAAATGTGTGACAGTTTGAATACCATGATGACCGCTCGTCCCCCTAGCCTCCTCCCTAGCCAAAGCCAGCTCCCAGAATGGTATATTGTCATTTTTACTTTTTATTAACTGAGGAGCATACATAATTATTGAAATATTTGAAAATAATTAGATGTTTTGAAAAACAGATGTTATTGAACACTGGGGAAACTTAGAAGTAATCAGTCTTGCACTTTATCATCACACAATTATGTGTGGATTAACTGCTTTTATAACAGGGCTTTGATGAATCCTCGATTCTCATTGGTCAACCACATCATAGCGTTCTATTATTTCTGAATAACAGGCTGCTGCTATGGAAAACTGACCATTGCTATGGTCACTACTTACAATCTTAACAAGTAAGTATTTTTAAAATCAATACAAACCTTTTTTTTTGCTCTCTCTTTGTATCATAATATATATTTCTTGAGTAACTAGCCGTGTAATAAACCCCTTCAGGGTTTGTTTTGTGACAATGTCTGGCACACTTGACATTATCCCTTACTTATTGAATTTTAAATGCAATGAGAGCCGGCCAGCCTGATCCCTAAACGACTCGATGACAGCAACGTTCAGCAGTTGATGGCTTCTGCTTGTTAGGTGAGCAGCTCAAGACATATCTATTTTTAAATATTATGGACCATGCAACCCTTAAGAATGGCGCTTTGTTATATTGCTTAGTTTCCTTAAGCCTAATACCAGCATTGTGGCCGGTTCTCCAATAAGTGTGATTAATTTATTTACAACACCATTTTATTCTATCTTGTGGCCTGCTGCTGCTCCATGCTAATTACATTAGTCTAGCAGGTAATAAAACCGACGTTTTGCTCAATATTGTAATTGTGTTCTTCAGCGTAGCTTGAGGCCACTGACTTGTATCTGGACCTTCCCCCACAAAAAGCAAAAAGGAAAGTTTCAATACAGATTACAAAGAAGAATGGTTTGTTTGTGTGTGTGCGTGCGTGCGTGCGTGCGTGCGTGTGTGTGTGTGTGTGTGTGTGTGTGTGTGTGTGTGTGTGTGTGTGTGTGTGTGTGTGTGTGTTGTGTGTGTGTGTGTGTTGTGTTGTGTGTGTTTGTGTGCATGCCTGTGTTTGTTTGTTTGTGTGTAGGTGTGTGTGTGTGTGTGTTCGTCTGTGTGTTCTTCTGTGTGTGTGTGTGTGTGTGTGTGTGTGTGTGTGTGTGTGTGTGTGTGTGTGTGTGTGTGTGTGTGTGTGTGTGTGTGTGTGTGTGTGTGTGTGTGTGTGTGTGCGTGTGTGTGTGTGTGTGTGTGTGTGTGTGTGTGTGCGCGTGTGCGTGTGCATGTGTTTGTTTGCATACCTATGCTTTTGTGTCCAACAATACAAAAATCGAATTCTGAGTAAGACAGAAGTGCACATGAGGACGCCCACCGACACACAGACAATCAAACGAATTCCCACATCATCAGCGCCTGTTTCAATTGGTTATTTCCATGTGCTCTCTTTCTCATTTTCATGTATCTCTTTTTTCATTGCTTAAATTTGTACTCTGTTTTGTACAGTTTCTCCTCCTTCTTAATTCTCTCTCCACTGCAATGGTAGGATGATGCAATAACTTGTAATTGCAGTGTGTGTGTGTGTGGGGGGGGGGTTCTCTGATATATGAAGACACCCTCTTGTCGCTTTCACACATGTTATAAAGATTGACAAGCTATAATTGCCGGAGACACGCCACCGACAATTGTGTCGTGGCTACAAATGCATGCACCTGCTTACAGCCTCTCGGAAGCAGATGAAGGAGGTCTCCAACACTTCCGTTTCGGAGATCACATGCGAGGCAATATGCACCCATTGAGGACCTCACACCGAATCACAACAAAGTTATTATAATAAATAATAAAATAACAACCCTATGCATTCGAAAATTATTGGTACCTCAAGCGACAAATCACATCCCCTTCATGACTGAGTTGCCCCGTGTATAAGTGTGTGTGAGTGTGGCTCACACCCATCTGTGCACGTGCTTTTGTGTGTGTGTGTTTGATCGTGATCGCTTTTGCCTCCGTAACTCCTCGTCGAGCCTCTCTTCCTCTCGTCCTCTCCCTCCTCTTTTTGTCTTCTCCTCCTCCTCCTTTTCTTTATCGTCTGCCTCCGCCCATCTGCCTTTTTTGTCCCTTCGTCCTTCCTTTTTCAATCTCCTCCTTCATATCTCTCTCTCACTTGTGTGTCCCTCCTTTTTTGTTCTCCAAACTCTGTCCTGTGCCAAAAACCCAATGGAGCAAGATGAGAATTCTTCAATAGGGATTTCCATGGCAACTGGTTCTCAATCAGAGCCCTCTCTGGTTGGGTCATGCAGGCAGTTGGCATGAGTCTGCAGGAAATGGGTCTGCTTCTGCCTTTGATTGTGATCTCATAGACCGTTCTGTCATCACCAAACGACACCACGGAGCTTTACGATGTTCTAAGGGAGACAGGGAGTCCACGGTGGACGTTCACCTGAATCACAATTTTGGATTGGATGACGATTGGATGAGGCGTGCAGAATCTCTGATAGGAAAACTTTGTAACAAGTCACAAGACTTGTTGTAAAAAGTTTGGCACAAAAAGTAGGAATTCAGGAAGATTTAGGACACCATACCTGCAGATTTTCAAAGTGCCCTAGGCAATGTTAAAGATAGCACTGAACATCCTGGCCAGAATGTGTCACTAGAGACTATTGTTTTGTTTTTTTTATTCTTACACTGCATAGGATTCATATCCTGAGGTAAAATAACAAAGAAACTCAAACGCGCTAAATATGAAAACATAATGCAACATGCAAACGTAAACACACTCCGATTCCCTATAAGGGTTAGCCTGCTGGGTGGCTTGGATGGTTTATTAAGAAAGGTATTGCAGCATTAACTCTGCCAGGGCCTTATTATTGCATAGGCTTGCAACCCTAGAGACTAGGACACAGTGCTACGATAATACAGACATGCTGCAGTTGGTTTGTTGTGATATTTCGTAGTTGTCTTACAGAGATACTTTATGGGACATGGCTGGGCTGTGTGTGTGCGTGTGCGGTTGCGTTGGCCCTGACAACCAAAGCAGAACAGCAAGGTTTTCAACTAACCTCCCATAGTCCCAAGCCCCTGAAGTTGTTGGTTCATTTCCCTTGGCACTCTGCCTCAGCCCGAGCTTAAGGCCCCTCAGTTGGAACACAAGTGAGATCACTGACATTTACTGCAGTGAGAAAACTACTGCTATTTACCCCTCGCACCCCTGGGCCCCGGGCTGCACTGCATTTCTTGAGTATGGGAGTGAAGAAATTAAGGCAGATATATATACAGTATATATATGTGTGCCCTCTGAGGCACCTGTTGTCATTCACAGGAGTTATTGTGTATCCAGAGAAAATAGCTGCAGAGTTGGCTTTATTGAAACACGTTGTCATGTTTTATTACTCTTTATCAATTCGCACACACATCATTTGAAGAGTGTTTAAACACTCTTCAAGGCCAAACCATAGAAATCCTGAATACATAAAATGGGTATATTTTTTTCTAAGAGTTAACTTAATTTCACAGACTTGATTTCAACCTCTGCAACAGCCATAGTAAAGATCATTTGTAATGCATATTTGTTGACATTTAACAAAAAGAGAGGCTTTTTGTTGAATGTTAGTTTCAACATTCAACTTTCAGCAGAAAAGTGAATCGTTCACATGAAAATAACCAACCTATCATTGTGCTGCTGCTTTTACCTTTGGTTCAGTCGTGATTAATATCCCGCCGTGAATGCTGGGGGCGGGGCTGGCCTTTTCTTCCCAGTGACATATCCGTAGATCACCAGGACGCCATAAACGTTAATAAACGGTCCTTCCAAATCAAATGAGACAATGAGACTGCTCTGTGAATGGCTAATGGGTGCATAATATACAATTAGCTAGCCCTTTTATCCGTCAGTCTCCCAAGTTCAGTGTCCCCTGGTTCCAGTCCAGTCCAATCAGTCTGCTGCTACTGTTCATCTTGTTAATAAAACAATGGGAGCCATTACCAGACTGTCAAACGTGTAAAGGAATGGTTCTCTAATCTGCGTCCTTTGTGTTCCTTCCTGTGTTCCCTGTGTTCCTCGGTGTGTTCCTTGGCGTGTCCGCGGGGCAGCTGAACCGCTGGATGGAGAGGAGTACCTGGACATATCGGGGATCATGCGAAACCAGGCCGGACGCTACGAGTGCAAGGCCAGCAACGACGTGGCCACGCCCGACGTCAAATACGTCAACGTGGTCGTCAACTGTAAGTGTGGCTGGATGGCATTCTTCCTCGTATCATTATAGAATAGATAACTCTGTCGTCAGCTGTAAGTGTGGCTGGAGGACATCCTCATCCTCATTTCATTGCGTAATAGATATTTCTGTCGTTTACTGTACACATTCCATGGCGTAGCATTTCCCACAATGCACTTCGCTGCAACATGAGCATGCTTATTTAGTCTGCAACGCCATGTGTGTGTTGCGCTCCCATTGATGGTGTTGGGTTGAAAGGTAATTTAACTCAAAAGGTCAACGGATTTGAGGCTTTCAGTAGGATTTATTATTTCTATGTTCTGTTCTTTCAGAGGAGCTCAATTGATCCTAGGACACCGTATACTGTAAATATGGCGGCTTCTCCTGAACGTAATATAACTTCATGTGCAATAGTGATTTCCCGCCAGTGCACTTTTGGGTAGATCAGACACTCATAACGCTTTGATTGGCGAGGCCACTTCCAGGCCTAGTAGCGACTAAAGGTAACAATCTCACCCCCTAAAAAAGTCCTCTAATGCGTCCTTGAGCCTATAGAAGGAAAAAGGTACGATAAATATAACCCGTTAGAGATCCGACGGCATGTCTGTGTCTGTGAAGGGCACTCAAGGACCACATTGTCATGATGAATACCTTAACTCCTCACCCTCCTCTATCCCTCTGATTGAAATTGCCAGAGTGGTTCTTGATTACCAGCCACCAGATCTTGGCCTATAGGCATCCATCCCCCTCTTCACGATACAATAACACCAAATGACACCCTGTCGAGGGGTCTGTGCTGAAAATTATCCCCCCGAAGTGCTGCTGGCGTGCGTGACGCAACTCACCCAAAAGTAGCCTAAATTATATACATTTATCCCTGTGTGCAACACAACCCCGGGGCCATCTTCACAATCTGGTGCATGAGGGTTGAGTCAACCCACAAAAAAGTGTTCCTGTTAACGCAACCCAAGGGGGGGGTGTTGTTTCGTCTCGCGCGGAGGGCCGCCTGACCTGCGGGCTCGCGGACCACGCTGTCACTGGAAGCTGCAGATTACAGGCGATCTGCAAGCAAGCATTCCGGAACAATGTCTTCATTTGTCAGCAGTAGCGTTCTCTGGGCTACGGCTCGATGCTGGTGTGTGTGTGTGTGTGTGTGTGTGTGTGTGTGTGTGTGTGTGTGTGTGTGTGTGTGTGTGTGTGTGTGTGTGTGTGTGTGTGTGTGTGTGTGTGTGTGTGTGTGTGTGTGTGTGTGTGTGTGTGTGTGTGTGTGTGTGTGTGTGTGTGTGTGTGTGTGTGTGTGTGTGTGTGTGTGTGTGTTGTGTGTGTGGTGTGTGTGCGTGGATGTGTGTCTGCCTGTGTGTGTTTGTGTGTGTGTGTCTAGGTGTGCACACATGTTTTATTATCTGTGTGTGTGTGTGTGTGTCCTCAGACCCTCCAGCCATAAAGAAAACCCAGAGCTCGGAGACCCAAGTGGGCCGTATGGGGATGCTGCAGTGCGACGCCACAGCGGTGCCCACGCCGGAGTTTGAGTGGTACAGAGACGACAAGAGGTGAGACCCCATGTCCAAGTCACCGCTAACGAACCCAGATCCATGAACGCCCACCGTGCACACACGCGCTCACTCGCACACACACACACACACACACACACACACACACACACACACACACACACACATGCACACACACACACACACACACACACACACACACACACACACACACACACACACACACACACACACACACACACACACACACACACACACACACACACACACACACACACTGCATCACTTGCGGTGCTGCAGGCTCTGACCCACGCTCTTCGAGAGTGAGAAAGGAGAGCAGCACACATCATGTTGAAACAGTTTCTCTCCAGGACAGATATAGTACAAGAGCAACAAATAGCCCTTTGCAATAAAAATCCCTGAGCCTCTCTTGATAAATATGCTGCACATATACAAACATATACAAACACACACAAAAGCACACTTATATTTGCGTATATATTTATCACATTCAATCTGAACTCCCAGCAACACTTTGGCGATGTCATCAGAAGATAGCGTCAATTACTAAATCACCTGCTTACTCATTCTTTACACACTTTATCCCACAGGGAGAGGCCGGTGTAGCCAGAACATAATTAATAACCATTATTACCCTATTAATTATCATAACCCCTCACACCACATCTTTTCTCTTTTATAGTTTTTTGTCCCTCTTTCATCAGTTACCAAAATAATTTGCTTATTAGTCAAATAGGTACGATTAAATACTTTTTTTTCTGACCTGCTGATCAGTTCCTTACAACCAATTGTTGAGTTTGCAAGACAAGAGCCATTACAGAAATTGTTGGTTTTTTTGCAGCAACATCTTTCACCATAGAGGGCGCTGTCTCTGTGATTTGATTCAACTATTAGTTCACTCATGTGTGCTCGTGTGAAAACTATACACTCCAAACGATGGCCTGTCCGTTAGATGGCTGAGGGAAAGGAACCCATGTTGGCCACGCAGGAACCGAGACAGCAGAAACAGAGTTACATCAAAAGATGGCCCCCTACCAATTTCTTACTTTCAACTCTTGTCGTTTAATAACCCGAGAAATGGCTTCTCTTTTAGCGACCGCGGCGACCCTATTTGGGGAATAGGAGCTTTGAAATGGAATGGCACCTGTAGAGTTACGCAAGTAGTAATTCCATTTCAGATTAAATCACGGCTGCAAAACTCCAAAAAATTGCAAAGGAGGGACATTAGAGAAGAGGCACGGGCCTTATCAAAAGTGTCGGCCTCTGAAGTAATGGGCCTATCAAGGCAGCTCTTGAAATGAGAGATTAATGGTGGTAGAAGTATTTTGCATTATCTGTTGTTGCGTATTTTTCCCCAGCCTCATATATCTCAGTTGTTTTGTCCCCTGGAGAGTTTTGGCTCAACGCCTGTTCATGGCCCCCTCTTTTTCCTCTGTCTCTGCGGGAAATATTATCACGCTTTGTCCTTGGACGATCGTGTTAATGCACCATAATATTATCACTTATCCTTGCTTGGCCAGTTAGTTTTAGTCCCTCTCCCACAGCATCCTTTTTAATAAGCCAAAGCCTATCGTGGGCTTTTTTTACTCAGTCGTTGAAGTGCGAGAGCTGTTTCCGGGCCTGGATCCTGAACCGGCTAATCAGCCTAACCTCGATGGCACACACCGAACAGCAGCTCTTGCAGGTGGCCTCGCTCAATCTGCTTTTTGTTTGAGCCCAGCCTCCCTTTGATAAATAGGAAACAGCCCAATGCACCACGAGAGAATCCAGAGAACCACCATGCTAGGAAGAAAACTAGAACCTCCAACGCCTCCCTAGAGACGCTCCAGCCCCTGCCAAGAACTCTGTGTTCCACCCCGGCGCTCCGAGTGGTCAAGAGTCAGTCACAAAGGAGACGTTAAGAGAGTGGCAGTGCCCCCAGGAAACTAGAAAACAGCCCTCAGACAAAAGAGAAGTTGCTGCAAAGCTTCAGATCTGCCCGGGTCGCCCCCCCTTACCCTCCCCCCCCCCCCCCCCGGGGATACTGGGGGGGGGGGGGGGTTGGGGTCCTGAACAGGAACAACATGTTAAACCCCTTGAGCGAGGTGCCAACTTGGGGGCATTTGGCAGGCGGCCCCTCAAAATGAAGAACCCCCTGCCCAAAGAGTCCTCAACTGTGGAGCACCGGCCCCCCACAGCAGCCAAACATCAGCTTGCACCACCAGGCAGGGAGGGGAGGTGGACATTCGGGGGTATGGCTCAGATTTGCCTCTACATCCATCAGAACATGGTGAAAAACCACTTGAGCCCCTCCTCTTCCCCCAAGCACGTGTCCTCGGCCAGCAGACGACACCTCTACAGTGACGGGGACACACTGGGCAACAGCGACAGTCGTAGCAGCCTTTGAACCCAATTAGCCTGCAGTCCAATGTGATTCATCGCAGACACTCTCTCTAACTCTTTCTTAGTGCCGGGCCTGTGTGGCCACATCACTGTGCTGCTCACTCCCGGTCCGTTCAGAGATGCCCCTTTACATCTGTTGTTCTGGAGTGTAGGATGATGAAACACCTCTGTTCTCCGCTTGGTCCGCCGTACAGGGCTCTAGGCGCTGCTGGCGCTAACTGACCGTGGGATCATAGATCAGCTGTTGATTTGTGTGTTTCAGAAAAGCCAGTGCCAAACTGCACATGATATAACCTTGGTGGAGCGTTTTCACTTCATTTTTCTCCGGCCCGAGTGAGAAATCCACTGAGATTTATACTGCGAGGTTTTGTGCCCTCTTCATTTTTGCTAATTAGCTTTTTTCCTCTTTTTTTTCTGCAATCCTCCGCTGACTTGATCCTCCCATCGTCATTTAAAGCATTTAAACGAGATAAATATCCACATTTCTGCATAAAAGAGAGCAGGGTTAAGTCGATGAGCACGTTGTATCTATTCCCGTCTGTTTTTTCTTGATCAACTTATCTTCATTACAGACCACCCCATCGATCCGTCGTTTGAGATTGTTTGTTTAAACGAAAGTCAAAAGACCAAAGAAAAATAAAAGAAAGGGAACACTTGACAATTCCCTGTTTGGCAAATTAGAGTCCGCCCCCTGTTGTGCGGGCGTTCCCGCCCATCTGTACGTCAGGCATGGGGGGGGGGGGGGAACAAGCAGTGAGTTGTCAGCCAGCGTGACAGACAGATGTGTTTGTTGTTTTGTCAGCCGGTGCATGATTGCTGTCCCAGCCGCCCAGTTCCCTTCAATCATTCCCAGGTTACACATCTCAGCAGGACTCCCTGCTTGATTTCATTTATCATCAGCCTCCAAGCATAACCGGCCTGTCACTCCCCGCCGCTGATAACCTACTTTAGCTGGCCCCCGAAACCACATGCCCACACGCTACAGAATCAACACTGTGTGTCTGTGTGTGTGTGTGTGTGTGTGTGTGTGTGTGTGTGTGTGTGTGTGTGTGTGTGTGTGTGTGTGTGTGTGTGTGTGTGTGTGTGTGTGTGTGTGTGTGTGTGTGTGTGTGTGTGTGTGTGATTTCACCCCCCTGCCCCTCTCTGCTCCACAGCGGTGGTCTCCTGCAGCGGCCGGCGTTCCCACCGCCGCCGCCTGACCTCCGATAGAATAAAAGGGTCAAATAATTTCAGTCGGGGGTCCAAGGTTACCCTTCTGTGCGGCGAGTCGACTCGGAAAGACAAACGCAAAGCGTGTCCCTCTCCCACACACACACACAGACGCACACACACACAGACCAACACACGGACACACACTACAGAGCATTGCTGCCCTCTGTCTGAGACATTGGATAATAGCACGCAGAATTATTATTATTAGCCCTTTTCTTTTTTCACTGCCCGATTTATTGCAGGTAGACGGAGGGAAGAGGTGGCTGTATTCCTGCCAACTTTTTGATAATGTATTCTAGCCTTTTGTGCTTGGAGAAGCTGGCACGGATAGGCGTAGTCGAGGATGAACTTCAGCGCCGGAGTCTGGGGAGAAAAGCTTTTGGCCCGAAAAGCTTTGATATGCCAAAGGAGGGTTAAGTTAAAATGAACACTTAGAGATT
>OLKM01000032.1:153631-216131 GCA_900291075.1 Melanogrammus aeglefinus | reverse complement strand
CTCAGTTCTGCTTGCACAGTAATTGCGTTGTCAAACCCATAGACCCCAGCTATACGTCCTCTTTGACATCAAAAATATATAATCTTCTTATGAGTCAGTACTTCCCTATGGCCACTAGATGTCGGCCATCCCTCATTTATAAAACCTATTATGAATTGCAGTTGCTTGTCTGTAAAGCTAAAGATACATCACAGTTGTTGAGCTCTTACAATGAGTTCAGGCCTGTATGCTGATACCATGACCGAAATATCTTTAATTCTTTATACGATGAATCAACATGACCCTGTCCTTTCACTCTCTGTCACTCTGCAGGACCTGGGATGGGGCAAGACAACGGCTCTGCCTCTGTATCTCAATCACTGTGGCTTATGCTGGCCTGCATCACCTGCCTTTTCTTCAAGTGTTAATACCGTCCTGCTTCTCCTCTCCTCCACCTTCTCCACCTCCTCGTGGCCTCCATCCGTCTCACCACACCGTCCCCCATCAAGTCTTTACTGCTCCCCGAGTACCAACCGACACCCACCACGCAGACTCCTCCCTCCCCCCCCCCTCACACACACACACACACACACACACACCTACAAACACACACACACACACACACACACACACACACACACACACACACACACACACACACACACACACCACACACACACACACACAAACACACACACACACACACACACACACACACACACACACACACACACACACACACACACACACACACACACACACACACACACACACACACACACACACACACACACACACACACACAACACACAACACACACACACACACACACACACACACAAAAACACACACACACCACACGCACACACACAACACACACACACACACACACACACACACACACCTAAAACACACACACACACACACACCTAAACACACACACACATGCGCACACACACACACACACACACACACACACACACACCTAAACACACACACACACACACACACACACACACACACACACACACCACACCACACAACACACACACACACACACACACACACACACACACACACACACACACACACACACACCTTATAGCCTCCCCTATCCCAGACTGTTTGCATTATCTTGTTCAACAAAACCTTCATGTACTACAACAATGCACTGCTTAGATATTAAGAAACATAAAAGGGTATGTTGGGGATTATTAATGCTACTAATAACAATGATGTTGGTGGGGGGACAGACCATGTGTTTTAGTACAGAAATTAAGTGAAGTTAATGACATGAAGGTCATCACTTGCAGTGCTCTTTTTAAAAAGGACTGTCATGGTTGCTCTTTAATTTAGATTTAGTAAGGGATGGGGGGGGGGAAGCGAATTCGTAAGGTTTGGAGCTCTCTCTACTCTTTTTAGTGTGTGTTTGTGGATCCACTCCCCGGGTAGCCAACGGGAAGGAACTCAAACGATCACCGCGTCCCTGCTGGGGCCTGCAGCTTCAACCAGCTCCCCCTCCTTCCACACGCCCTACCGTGAGGTCGCAGCTGCCGTCACCCAAGCTCATCCGTGAAAAACCACAGTATCTGCCAAATATCGATCAAGTGTATAGGTTTGAAGTTAACACACACACACACACACACACACACACAGATGCAAACGCAAGCACACATACTCACACATTTACACCCACAGACATACGCAGACTCATGCACATGGGAACACTAATCAAAAGGTATCATTGAGTGTGTTTGAGTGCTCACTAAACTAATTGAGCAGCTTCTGATTGCTACTTCCTTTCCATTCGCACACACTCATTTAGCTACAGCTAGTGCTCTCATGACTCAATGGCCTTCATTTCTGGACTCTAATCTTTGTGTTAGATCAGGAAAATCCATGAAATCCTACAGTTTCTAGAATAGATTTGTGGTAAAGGAAGGGTCACCATGATGGTATGATGTACAGAGTTCAAATCGTGTGTTGCAAAAAAAGAAAAGGGGAAAAAAATAAACATTTAAACCGACTCCCCGTGGCTGAGGTAAAACTGGCACGAGGTGGTGCGTTTCCTTGGCAACAGGGTATTAGGGAGGAGGGAGGAAAAAAAGTAGGCGATGATACATAGTTTTGTGTACATAGTTGAATTGTGTATTTCTCTACAGTCAGGCCCCCTTTGTTTTGTTGCTGCGATCAGAGGAAGGCACCTCAGATCGTTACAGTGTCCATCACCTTGTCCAGCGACGGCCCCCCATGCACCCCCCCCCGCCCCCCATGCCCCCCCCAAACCTCCCCTACCCGCTCGACGTGTGTCTCATGTGGACTCAATAGTATCTAGCTCTATCTACACATGGTAAACCATGTACTACAAATATGGCGTTTTGGCTTTTTGGATTATTTTATAACGATGCATCCATGAAAGAACCGTCTTTTCTGCTGGAACTTGCATTGAAATGTATGACACCAATGAATGACTTTGCTTTTAACGTAATCTCATCTTAAAAAGCTATGTTTGTTTTCATAATGAAATGATACCGGAAAGTTCATAATATATTGACTTTATGTTGTTTCCTTTATGAGTCTGTTATTTCATGTTAACAGTATGTGTGCGTCTATAAATGGTATGTGTATACTTAAATTCAAAGGCCTGATGATCAATGGTATCATATTTAAGGGGTCCATTCTTCATTTAAGACAATGGTTGACGTATGGATTACTTTTGGCCTGTTTCAATGAAGGGTTAAGGCATATTTTCTGTCACTCTGGATGACGTTTGAGAAATTAATTGAATATATATGAATATGTTAGTCAACTTCCTCGACACAGGATACAACAGAAAAACAAAGTTTCTTATTTTTTCGCTTTCAATTTTTTTTTATCCCCAGAACTATTTTAACCTTGTCTTACCTTGTGACTCAAAAAGTAAAACAAATGTTCAGAGTGCCCATATATTTTAAATACAAAAACGTTGACATTTAAAGATACCCTTAGACTCCCACAGAGAAACAGATTTGAAGTCTACTGCCTCCAGAAATAGATCAGAATTTGTCCATCACTACACTTCGCTGCAATTGTTGTATCCCCCGGCAACAAGCTTGACGTGTATAGCGTAGTCCTCCTGTACACGTCTCAAGTTGAAGTTTAAGAAGAACAAACCGTAGATTCCCCTGTGAAAACACACACTTCTAGGTATGTTGTCTTCGTCCCAACATTGATAATTCATCCTGAATTTTTTCCTAGAGAATGCCTCTTAGGATGAGAGGATCAGTGATGACCCTGCCTCTGATCAAGTATTAGCTTTCACAGAGATTAAAGGCTTTTTGGGGTTTTTTGTTTGTCGTGCTTTTACAAATTAACAGACCTCAAGGTCAACCGGATTTGTAATGTGAAATAACAATTAAATTATGTGTTATCGATCATGATCTAAACAAAAATCTTGCAATTTTTTTCATGGCAAGTTGTCATCCATACTTGCAAGCAGGTGCTTCTGTAGAGATGTATTAGATATTTTAACTGTTATTCTTTCATAAACATCCAAATGTATGTGTTTACAGATACCAAGCTTGGAACGAGAAGATTTGCAGTATAGACCCCATAATGGCAGTAAAGGGGCTGCTGGTTAAGTCTACCCTTACACATTCTTTAGCAAAACGTTTCAGTGGAGAAGGCTGTGTAACTTCAGCTCCGTTGAGTTTTCCTAGCAACACTGTTGGGAGGGTGAACAGTAGCCAGCACTAACAGTCCTAGCATGTCTTACCAGTTCCTCCACCCATCTCACTGTGTGTCGAATATGAATGCTCAGGGCAAAATTGGACTGGCTATTGTACAGACTCCCCACCACCGACCTAAGCATGATTGGTGGAGATGGGAATTTATGTGATTTGATAGTTTTGTTTACACAAAATAGTTGACTTCTTTAAAAGTAAATTATAACACAATCCAAAGTCTCACAGTAGGTGTAACCAAAACTTGGAACTTGTATACATACAAATTAGCAGCTGTGATGTTAAGTTCAGAGTTGCCATATTTTCTAGTATTGAGACCAGCAGACAACCTATATGTGCACAGCACTGAATCAATTCAGAAAAATAACTGCATTGATAGTGTTGACTGTCGTTGCCTCCATTCAATGTACTACTTCCAAGCAGTTCAAATCAAGCTTCAAATAGGTACAATAACCCTTTTACAATCTGACCCTATTGTTTGCTTGTCCTAGCGTGTGTGCTTGTGCGTATGCATGTGCGTGTGTGTGTGTGTGTGTGTGTGTGTGTGTGTGTGTGTGTGTGTGTGTGTGTGTGTGTGTGTGTGTGTGTGTGTGTGTGTGTGTGTGTGTGTGTGTGTGTGTGTGTGTGTGTGTGTGTGTGTGTGTGTGAGAGAGAGTGTGTGTGTGTGTGTGTTTCTGTGTGTTTTGTCTGTTCGCCCTTAATTATTGATCTATTTCATCATGTCACAAGTTCTATGAGCCATGGGATCTTTAAAATGAACATTAAGTCGGCAAACCGGTTTGCCTGTGTACAAGGAATAACATTGTTATATTTACTTTTCTTTATTAATTTTTTTGCCCCTCGCTGCGTGATTAACAGACGTTTATATAATATGTTTAAGTCAGTAAATCCATCTCCAAATACAGCACATGGTTTGGAAATAATCTGATTCCTTATGATTGTAACCCTGGAAATCAATCACCGAAAGGAGCTTTCAATCATGGCACCTAAATTTCCCGCCCTTTTCTATTTTAATTTACTTTCTTAATGCTTGAAATTATTGCAGTCCGTTTCTAAAAAATATATATGTAATAAAGGTAAATGAGAAAATGTTAATAACTTGAAATAAAGTTGTTTGGATTCAATGTTCTGTATTTGAATGTGAATTAAAAACATTTTTTGGGGGAAAGCTTGGGGCACACGGATCCTTAACGGTACTGTTGTGTTTATAAGCCATGTAACAGTTAAATAAAATCTTATGGTTACATTGTATTTGGGGGGGATTTTGTTTGTGTTAAGATTTGACAGTGATTTCCAATAGATCTTCTAACGCTCTTCTAACGACAGGTGTTCTTACAGAGAGGAAATACCCACAAATACACCACACTGCCGTTTAGTCACAACTATCTCAAGTCTTACGAAAGCGTTTGATTTCCTTGGTGATGCTGCAGTTCAACCTTTTCCCACAAGATGTCAGAAGAGACAAAGTTATTTCTAACGCGCGAGGTAGCCTATGTGTCAGACGAGCATGTTATCCTCTTCATGACGATGCTATTATTCTCACTTTAATCCATTTTTCAAACAAATCAAAGGTATTCTTTTGTGGAAATCAATGTTACTACACATAACATCACGTTTTATGTTATTACGTTATGGAACCTGTAACTACAGTGACACAACTTGTAGTGTAATATGGAAATATTGCTACACGTGTGTAATAATAAAAGTTAACATGACACGAGAAACCTTGTTACCTACATGTAACAGTTGAATATTGTTACATAGCTTGGTTGTGTAACAACTCGTGTAACCCATAAAATTAGCCCTCCAGACACTTTTTTTCATTGATAATGGAGTATATAGCTTGCCCAAAGTTGCCCGGAGCAATATAACAGCCCAAATGGCTTCCATGTTATTGGCTAGGGGCATAGTGAACGCTTCCAAATTCAAATTCCAGAAAACATCTTTTTTAATAAACTCCCGGTACGCTAACTAAGTTGTTGATGCTTTGGTTTATGTGTAGGGACCCTAACCATGCTACTTTGAGCAATATCAGGGGATCGAAAATGCCGATTTGGAAGCGTTCGCTGTGCCCCTAGCCAATAACAATAGAAGCCATTTTGGCTTTTACATTTGGCTTGTACAACTTTGGGCAAGCTCTATTCTCGATTATTAATGAAAAAAAAGTGTCTGAAGTGCTTAATTAATTGGATATATGCCAAAAAAAGACCCTGGGTTAAATTTTCACCGGAATTACACTTTAAACTACATAACAACTACATATCTGAGAAAAAGATCACTTAAGCGTAACACAACCATGTGAAACTAGCCAACCGTGCCCCTCCATTTAAATCCAGAGATAGAAATTGGTCATTAGCGTGTTAATACATAGGTAGTTACAATAATGGCCTCATTATTCCATTGCAGATTGTATGTTATGTCATTAATTAATTCTCTGGAAAATAAAATATTCTTAGGGATAAATTAATCAAGGTTTTGTTTCAAGAACCATAAGATCCCCCCACTTTGCAACTCTTATGAGTAAAAGGTCACTTTTCTAGGTTTCCCTCACCCTGAGAGATCACTGCGACAGTTGAATGAAGGAGAATTTATTAACTATGGCACAGTGTAAATCAGCAAATGACATACAATGTTTTTCATTGCTTATTTAGTTTAACGGGTCTTCAAGGATACTTCCTTGAGAGTTCATTCACATCAGAGTAGTTGTATTTATTGAGACCACAAGCACAGCATTTTCAGAAATGATTTGAGTTGCCACAGGTTTTTGTAGCCTTGAAAAACATCAATAGTAAAACAGTAAAAAATTAATTTTACAATTTCATGAGGATTGAAGTCATTAAAGGCCTGACAACAGAAATATACGAGAAAATGATTATGTGTTGGCAAAACTAAACCAATAAATGTACCCAAAAGTCATTGCACCAGTGGAAATTTCAATCTTACGTGCATGTATCGTAATATTCAGCTTGTACAGCTATTCTATGGTTTTTATTTGGCCACACAATTGGTATTTACTGGGGCTCGCAAATACAAAATCTGACTTCTCTAAACTATGGGGGAAAACATAATAACACAATGGCATCCTTGGGGGAGAACAGTTCTTCGACCACAGATGAAATGATACATGTATTATAAATACAGCTCAATATATGATCCTCTAACATAAAAAACAATTTGGACTTGATGAAAAGACAACGACACAAGTTTTTGCAGTTGAATTCTCGCTGGTTGCCAGGGTGATACAAATGCTAAACAGGGCTAGTAAAAGTGCTTTGTCAATTAACAAGCAGTAGGCTATGTTACAGAAAACATTTACAATGTTTACAGTGATGATAGGAAATCAACCATCAAAATATTAAATAATTAAAAGGTAAATATACAAACAAGTGTTTTGACATTTACACGATCCTAACCCTTATAGTGGCAATTCTTGATCTTTATAGAGAAGCAATAGCATTGTTGTATTTTCTTTTTACAACCGTAAGTAGTCAAGGGTCATCCGGGAGGAAAAATATACTTTTATAAAAACTAAAGTACAAAAAAAGCAGCAAAATGCCCTCAAACTGAGATCAAAGATATCCGACATTGGGACTTTGGTAAACAAATATATTGCTCAGCACAGGTATATGTACAGCACTTGCAGATTGCAGGTTTATAAATTCACAGACTACAGCAACACATATCATGAGACGGCTTCTTCATAGGATTTCAGCAGCCATACATTTATACATTGTGCATAGGCCCCAACCTTATCGATGTTGAGCCACTGCATATGTATCTTAAGCTGCCAGCTGGGATACTTGAATTTGCCTCAAAATAAAGAAGGTACTCTGTATTGTACACAATCTCTGATCTACCCTTTACGAGAGGTTAAATGCATAATGCCTCCATACCCTTCCATCCCTGTATTTTTAACAGCGGTATAGCGGCCACTTTATATTTTTTGCTGGACAAAAGTTTCAAGTTTTATGATAATCCGTGCAGTGCACTCCATCACTCTCATTGCTACCTCCGAAGTGAATCTGTCGTTGGGAATCTGTGGGAAGGGCAGCAGGTCAGGATAGCGGGTTCTGAGACTGTCTACACCATATCCCTCAAGGATTTGAACATCGTTGGTAAGCCCAGTTAAGTTTGGGTTGTACTCTTCCACCTTCTGTGCCAGAGAGGTTGGTTTCACATCTTTGTCTGACTTTCCTCTAACTGCATAGTCAGCTGCTATCAATGCTAGTTTTGTAGCCAGGTAGCATTTGAAGCACACCCACTCATTGGCGTTCTTATGAAGGTCATTCCTGGCTGCGGAAAAGTTTGCCCTTGCTTGCCTCAGCCACCTGCGGGCTTCTACGGGATTTCCGACTGACTTGAATGTTGGGGGCACAAAGAAGCGATTTGAATGCGATGAACCTGCGAAGCTGGTGGGATAATGATCTCTGAATTGTTGCCTCTCTGACTTATGGCTGCCTGCCTCTTGGTTCCATGAGGTGTAGAATCTTTGGAACGAGAACTTTTCTGACTGGAACCGTGTAGACGAGGTAGAGAAGGGCCTCCTGGAGGTCCTTTCTGTGTTTTGCTGATCACTTAGAGATTGCTTTTCCATCCTGGTGATCTCGCTCTGTAAGTGCTTGAACACCTCTGTGGCGATGTCAAGATTCTCTGCGTTTTTGTCCGGATGCCACTTGAGATACAATCGTCTTATCATTTTCTTCCTTTCCGTCTCTTGAAGCTTCCAAGCTTGTTCCACTACTAAGGTCACTTCTTTCAGAATTTCAGGCAACGTGTGAATCTTGATCTTTTTGGGGGAATGCTTTTGCGCACTGGGTCTCTGATTTTCCTTTCCAGGAAACAGAGGTGGTGTCATTCTGGGACTCGCTGAACGACTTGGGCTTGTTGGAGTTGACGGAGCACCGCTGTCTTTTACCTGAGAACTGTCATCGTGTCTGGAGAATTTGTACAAGTCGAGAGAACTCACAACTTTGTACTCGCTATAGCCAATGTCAATCTGGAAACATTTCGAGCTATCATCTTCACCCTTTTCCACTTCTTGAACAATGATGGCATACGTGTATGTTGGCTGGTAGGAACCATAGATGTCTCCCCCCTCGGAGTCTACCAAGTACCCTACATACTCCCCTGGATAAAACACATTCATGGGGTCCATCAGGAGTATGTGATGTATCTCAGCTGGTATGGGTGTTCCAGGGAGGGGCAGCTCCAGTTTGGAGGGTTCTGTTGAATCATACTTTACACCAAGATTATCCAACTTCTCTGTGATTCTATAAATGTCGTTGCAACCTAGCATTGCGATCAGATAAGAAGTGTCGGATATCAAATTGTCTGTGGCTGATTTCAGTGTCATGGCCAATGCCAAAAGAAAATTGATGTCCTTACTGTCTGAGTGTTGGATATAGAGGTGGATGACAGATGTCCCATATCTCTTCAGAAATGCGAGTGTTTCACTGCGGCTGTGTGGAATGGGGCTGCATCCTTTGACTCGTAATGTTGTTTGGAGTTTCTCAAAACACGAGACCTTCAGTCCCTCGCAAAGTGCTTTACAGAGGCGTATGGCTTTTTCCTCATTCACAAGGAATGTATTGTCGTTTTCATGTTTCATGATTCTGATGAGTCCCGTGATGAACTGCTCCGAGGACAGTAATAGCTGTAGGCGACCTTGGAGGGAACAGAGGGCTCCAAACTGGCACATTTTAGGAGAATCTTCGTCTAATTGCTCTTCGAGGATGCTGCTTAGAAGTCTAGGCCTCAACTTCTGCGGGAGTAGCATGATCAGCTTTGTATGGAAAGAATGATCTTTGCCTAGATAGCACTGGCTCATATCTACGAGCATTTGAACACCAACATTACCCTGGATTCTGCTCTTGTAGTGTGGGGCATCATCAAATACTAAACTATTTGATTTTGCTAGTCTGCCGTCATGGCTTGGCAGATAAAAAGTAATGTCTTTGAGACTGTCCAGATCCTTGCGAATTTCCACTGGATCATTTTGGAGAGTTTTGAACAGTCCAGAGACAGCCCTTTTCACAGTTCTCATCTCATTGGGATCAAGCTGCTTGCCCTCAGAATTTCTATGAATGCGGCACAATACTTCAACATACTGTTTGGTTGATACAATATCTTCTGTGCCCAGGAGCTTGAACAGCTGATGAAAGGTGCCAAGCTCTAATGGTAGTTTGTATAAGTAGGGCTTGAAGTCAGATTCATTGTCCAGATTGATGACGACCTCCTCAGGTTTCAGTAGTTTCCAACCATCTTCAACCATAACAAACGACACCCCACGAAGCTGGTATCGGAAGTCTCGCTTGTCACCGCTTAGAAATTCATAGGTGGACCGTAAAACTTTGTTCCTTGTTTTCACCATGTCATCATCTGGATTGGAAATGTTGCAGATGTTCTTGCAGTTACATATGACCTTGTCCAATGGTGGATCCAAGTTCACATTTAACATGGTAAGCACTTGGTCAAGTTGTTCTTGTCCAGTGAGTGTGCTGCCATCCTGGTCCTTTATGCTTGATGGTGTGGCCTTTTCTGGTAGAATTGGACAAGATGTCCAGAGCAAATGGATAACATCCGTTTGTTTGAATTTGGGGTTCAATTGAGATCCACTGAATCGAATCAGAGGAAGCATGCCGCTCATGTCTTGGTATTGTGAATGAAGAAAAATAAGTTCTGCAGGAGCTCTTTCAGAACACAAAAACTGAATCATCGACAGCTCTTTGAGGAAAGAACCAGCAAAAAGATCTGTTCTGTCATTGAAAATGTGATTCAGGAGAGCATCGACAATGACTTGCACCTTCTCTTTGGTCCAATTTTCTGTTTGTGCTTTGATGCTGACTTCTTTTGCAAACTGGAGAACTTGTTGCTGAGAAACAGCATGCTTCAGTCCTATGTTTCTGAGAAATGTGATCCATGATGTGACAAATGTTGTCACATTTTTGGGCTTTGTTATTTGCTCAACCTTCCTGAAGAAGTCGTTAGGGATGAACGACTTGGTAGGGAGCATTACTTCAAACACGTGGATCGTCTTGTCAGAAAATGTTTTGGTGGTCTTGAGTCTGTTTGTGTAGTCATAGATGAAAGCAAGTCCCTCTAGCTTGTCATAAAGCTGATCTTTGATTCCACATGATTCCTCCATTGACATGAGTCTCTCCTTCAAATAAACAATGTGTTCAATTTTTGCCTCATATGAAAAACTTTCAAACTTCGGCAGGAGATGTTTGAGGTACACCTCCAAATCATCAATTGGGATACATCCAAGGAAACTGTACAGCTCCTTCAATTGTGGATTGTCTGCAAGAAAGGCGCATGCTGTTGTTTGAGCCCATTTATCCATGTCTGCGGTTGGTATGTTTTTTCCTAAAACATAGCAAGACCCATAGTTTGCAATGCTTATGTGTCTCCCACTTACTGATTTGAAACATGGAAGGAGTTTAAGGCTTTGTACATCCTCCGGTGTGAGGTTAGCCAGGTTGCAATTAAAATACAACAGAAGAGCCTCAAAGTCCTTGTCATTCAGGCTGGCCGGTTTGAATGCTGACGTCTGAATCATGTATTCTACAGCTTTTAGAATGCTTGGTGGGTTATCAATGCTTGCTGTGTGCTTTGCCAGAAAAGGCATCATTGGGTTCTCTTTGACACAAATTTTGTTCACTGCAAGCTGAATGCAGCCTCCTTTCATTAATGCATGAAAGGCTTTGTCATTTTGGCCATGTGGAAAGATGGCGATATTTATCAAACTCAGGGGCAATAGCACATCGTGCTCTGGAATGACAAGTTTGTCTCTTGCCATGAATTTGATGCCAGGCAACAGTGCCCAGTCTTTTAGTATTTCAAGAACATTGTCGAAACTAAGTTTGCTATCAGCCTGTTCCTCCTTAACAGCAATGTTTTCGCTAATGAAGTGCCATGCACTTTTTAGCCAAGATTCACTTGCAAAGCCATCTCTCCACTTCACAGGGATCCGTGTGCGATACTCTCTTGGAAGTACAGAGCAGAGTAGGTCACACAAACTGCTGATATCAAAGGGCTTTGCCACACCTGCTTTCAACAAGAGGTCACTATACTTGATGTACAATGTGTTCATGAACATTTCTTTCCTTGATGAAATCAGCTCGTGATGTCCTGTCAAGAACTTTGGTCTCTTGGAGTCAAACACCTGAAGCATGTTGTCCATAGTTAACAAAAGAGGCAATCCCTGGATTTGGATTCCATCCACCTCAATCTCTTTGAAGCAGTAGTCCACAAGAAGTTTTAAACTGTGGAAAAGCTTGTAGTTGGACTGCTGGAGTCGACATGGGAGTTTCCCAATTTGGCACGATGAGTCTGGCGATGAGAATGTGTGGAGAAAGTTCCGGACATCCTCTGGAGTCACATAACTCACTGGAATTCCTGCATCTTCCAAACAAAGGTAAAGATCTGAAGTCTCATCACAACTGTGGACCAGGTGAAAGCCAATGTCTAGGAGTAATGTCTTCAGTCGATACACATTTTCAGCCACAGATTTCCTTGTGGAGATGTTGTACTCTGTAGTTTTCATGTGGTGAAGCTCATCTTGGAGCAAGTTGTCAAAATAGGCCCTGCCTTTGTTTGCAATGGACATGTTTACCCATGATATGTAAATCACTGAGTGCATATCAGAATTGTCCATATGTGGGGTTCTGACCACAGGAAGCAGACGTTTCAGGTCAGCATGAATGCAGTTGTAGAGTGCTTTGACCAAGCAATACCAATCTGGCTGTATATCTACTCTGTTGACAGGAAAGAAGTACATGAATTTGCGCAATGTTTCTTTTACAACATGAATTGGTGTTGCTTGAATGACAGTCATGGTGGGGTCAGGACCTGGGAAGTATCTGCGCTTTAGCTGGACCAACAGTTCCACATAGGCAGGTGCAATCAGGGATGTCATCAGGTTGTAGTTCCAATCACTTCTTACTCCTACTCCATTGTCATCTCTCCATAGGTTTCTTCTCGCAGAATCTAACGCAAAATGGCCATTGACGTGAAACGGTAATCCAGTCTCTAGTGAGAGCGGTAGAAAGCAGAAAGCTCTGTGGGGTTTTTTGTAGTTGTGGCTCACACATGCAGCTACACCTCCACGAGGAAATAGTGTTATGTCTTCATTTTTGTGGGCTGAGATGACACTTTTTGAGACCTTTTCCATGTTTGGGAACCCAGAGCGATTGCAGATCATCCATGTGGTCAAATTCCCTTCGGTGTCCTCTATATCCATTGTGTAGGTGATCTGTTGCACTGGAATAGCAGGAAGGGGCTTCTTTTTTGTCACACTGTCAACGACAGAGGCATGAAACTGTTTGCGTTTAAGGCGATCACCGTCTGTTATTTTAGCTGCAACTGAGTATAAAACTTTGAGGTCACCCGTTGAATTTTGGATTTCACAGATCGATATTTTCTCCATGTGGTTCAGAAACATCAGAAGCTCGGCACCGTCACTTTTCAATTTTTCCAAAAGGTTTTGCACCATTCTGTCAGACGCAGGAACAGAGCTGATCTCAGATGACTTTGCCATCTCTTTTGAGCGTATGGGGAAGCGGAACATTGTGCTGCGTTCTAACTTAAAATGGTCTCCAAGGTAAAGACCAAGAACGTCTGAAAATTGAGATCTGAAGTCGGAGTCCAAATCCCTGAACATTCTTCCAGGACTTGCAGATGTTGCTCCAGGTGCAAATTGTGCATGTGGATCAAAGATACAGAGAATATCATTGTTTGAGATGAAGGAGGGGCAGTCTGTGATATGATAGACAGAATTGAATCCTATTCCATACTGTCCAGTTTTACCTGGATTGGCCTCTTTTGTTCCTCTTCCGAGGTTCTGTATACCTCTGACATCATCCTCTGTGAAAGGTTGATTGTTGAATACACAGAGTGATGGGCCTTGCATTGGCACCCACTTGTCATCAAAGATTCTATCTGTTGGGTGGGTTCTTGGATCAAAGATGAAGTAAATCTCAGTTGCTTTTGCATCATCTGCATTTTGCAAAAGTTCTTTGAGCATTTCCTTCTCTGATGGATAAGCATTGAGTATACTTTTAATCCTGGTTGTAAGCTTCTCTTTCTGTCCAAACTCACTCCCAAGTGCAGTGAAACAAACATTAGAGGCATACCTCTCCAACGCCTTGTGACGTTTGGGAACTGCTCCTAATTTCACAGCGACTTCTCTCGGAATATCTCCATGACAGTACTTCACAGTGGTGTCCCTGACTTTAATCCATGGACAGTCGTTATAGCACAGGGATTTTGATGTCTGTAGCGTCAGATTAGAGTCAGGTAGAAGAATCTGGCTGTAATTAGTTTGGCAGAATTCTTGGCTTTTGTCACGGATCCAACTCCAAATTCCTTCACTAATGATTCTGCGAGAGAGCTGAAAGTTTTCTTCACTGAGTGCCCTTCGTCCACATTCTTGCCTTACTAGTTCAAGGACGGCAGAGAAGTCCTCAACTGTGAAGTTTGAATGAACGCCGACATTTTCAAAGAGTTCACGACAGCTGTTCCTGTACTTGTTTGGAAGCTGATACAGATATGGAGCTGCATCAAAATTCAGAGAGAAGGCAACTTTGGAAGGATTAACATATGTGTTCTCTACCAGAATGGAGTTGAATGTTTTGAGATCCTCCACTATTTGCTCCTTTGAATTTTCCTCCTGTAGCATCTCCTCATGTAGGTACTTGTAACAGGCATTGGTTATGTTTTCCTGATACAGAGTGACACCATCAAATGACTTTGATAGTTCTTTCAGTTGACTGACAACTAGGGCCACGGTGGGCTTTCTGATCAATCCAAGAAAGTCTTTCACAGCCAAGGAGATTGGGCCACATCCTTTGAAAGATGGCGAGCTTTCATTAAGGATTGGCTTCATGAGACATACTGTGTCCTGATGTTCAGTAGTGAAGAGATCTCTAGCACAGAACATAGTTGTTGAGGAGAAGTTATTCCCATGCCATGGTAGTGAAAACCCTGCAGGTCTTGAAAGGAATGGAAGGAATGTTATGCCCTGAAGCTTTTCTGAAAGTTCAGCTGCTCTTGGGTCTTTCATCTTCATCTTCTCATCTATGAGACTCAGGAGTATACTGCTTCGGAAGCATGCAGCAACATGGTCATTTTCGTTCAGATCAGTCACAGACTCTGCACGTTCAACCAAGTCTTCCCATGAGAGATCATCCTTTACCATGCCCAGTTGCACTAGCTTAACTAAACACACTGGGTTCAGGTAGTCATTTGAAGTTCCTCCAGGAAACCTTCCATCACTTTTATTGTAAAGTTTAGCAACCCTTCCCTCTGGGTGGATGAGCCTCGAAGGCAAAACTAACTGTTCGGAGACATCAGAGCACGGAATGCATGGAGTGACTTTGAGAATGGCTGCAAACTCATCCAGTTTTTCATTCAGTACATATTGCATTAGTGGATCTCTGAGCTCCTTTTCAATGTCTTGGATATTCGGAAAAAATACCTCAGGGAAGAACTGCTTTTCTGTGAGGGTGTTTTCCATCAACTTTCCTTTGCACCCTGCATCATCAAAACCCTCCTTCACCCAATCGGGCAATTCGACCGCACAGAGGTTTTGGGAGCCACTCATCTTGAGGTATTTGAAGAAGATCTTGAAAGCAGCTGGTCCAATTTCTGGTCTGCAAAGTAATGTGTCATCAAGGAACCTGACGTATTGAATCGACACCCAGTTTTTTCCATCGGAAAACATCCTTGCAAGATCACTCTCACCTCCTTTGGCGATTTCCTGGTAGACCCCCTGACTGATTAGTGTGAAGTCATCATGCACGAGACTTGGATCAGGCCACGTTGCATAGTAATTGTAGTCAAGCAGTTCTCCGCTTTCTGCCATCGACCGTAGCATACTGAGTGATGCTAAGTATGCCTGGACAATCACATGTCTCATGAACACAGCATTCCAATGGCCTTTAGTGTCTGTCTTCCAGATCTCTTTGCGGTTCGAAGTCACAGCAAAGCAACCATTGATGTGGACTGGTAGGCCGGTCTTGATCCTCAGGGGTAGGTAGCAAAACACCTCCCCCACAGGGTTTGCGTGAATCTTGACTTTCCATTTCCGATTCTCCTCCTCGGAAAGTAGCACAGCCACCCCTCCGCAAGGAACGAGTCCTAGTCTTTTCCCACTCTCTCCCAGGGAAAACTTTAGTGCTTCAGTTGAATCCATGCATGAACAAATGAGCCAGTTGGTGACGTCAACTGCCTTTTGGGGCATTTCATCTGTGAGTCTTCTGGTTTGGATTCCTTTGGCAGCCATCTCAAAGTACTGGTTTGGATCTTCCTCAGAGCCTCTGAAGAGCGGGGACTGGAGATCTACAATGCGCTTGAACACATTGTGAAACTCCTCCACCATGATGCGTATGATGCACCCGGATTTGGGAACATCGGCAGGGACCCTGTTGGTGGCTGCTACCTTCTTCATCACTTTTGCAGCAGATTTCAAGATGCTCAGAGGTCCATATGAGGCTTTGCATGACCACACACTTTTGTTGATGCAGACCACATCTTGGGCCAAAGCAGGGTTTGGCTCTTCGTATTTCAGGTACTTCAATACCATTGTTCCAACATGCTGAGTGAACAAAATGAGACGGTGGCCGCATATGCTGAACTCGTCAACAAGTGAATAGATGTCTGTGGTGTTGTAGTACATAGTGCTGATTTCACTTCCTGAAGCTTCCTGCTCTGTCCTGAATGGGAGCCTAAAGAGTGTCCCTTCGTATTTGTATGGAGATTCCTGCGCCAGTGGAAGTTGACAGTTGAATACATTGATGAATGGCTTGAATTGGTTTGGGAATTTTCTCAACCTTTTTTGTTGTTTACTCCAATTGATTTTGATCCCAGGATTTGACTTATCTGTAATGTGCTTGCTGATGTGGTTGATATTCGGATCAAACATGATCATGAATTCTCTGCTCATGATGATGGGGATATCAGTAATGTGATACACTGAATTGAAACCCAACCCAAATTTGCCCACTTTATCTGCTTCACATCTTTTCATTGAGCCACCCAACCTCGTTATGTTGAGGAAATCCGTATCAGAGAACACAGAGTTGTTGAAGGACCACAAGGAGGGCCCGTGGCAAGCGATCATACCTGGGTCCAGCAGGTTCTCTCGGATGTCAGTGTTCTTTCGCATGTCAATCAAGAAACTGCATTCTGTTGCATTTGCGTCATCAGCATTCTGGAGAAGCTCTTTGAAAATGTCTGCTACAGATGGGTATTCCTCGAGGATGTTTTTTATTCGCACCGTAAGGGGTTCACGCTGACCTGATTGCTCAAAGCCAAGGTTCTCTGGATTGATCAACCTTGTGCTCAGACATGGTACTTTTAACCACTCTGCCGTCTTCATGGGAATGTCATCATGCACTAATATGATAGGCTCTGATGCATCTTCAAGTAAGTCATTCAAATCATCCACTTTGATGTCACAGTAGGTGCATTCATGAATGGGCTTCATGGCCAGTTTACTTGGGTCCTTGTAACAAAGAATTGGCACATGCATGTCGATGCTGACCGGTATCTGATTGCTGTACAGCCACCTCAAAATGTTAATCAAAAGCAAAAGATCATGTTTGCTTTCTCCTTTGGTCATCTCTTCTTGGCACCTTTGTTGGACCGTGCGGATGACCTCAAACACATTGCTTGGCACAACCTCTTCAACTGAGCCACAGAACTTGAAGAGTTTGTGAAACTTCCTTATGGTCTTTGGTAATGAGTACAGGTAAGGCTGCAAATCCAGGTCAGGGATTGGCTTTAGGACTGTATGGCCAGGTGATGAGAAGGTTTTTCCTGTCCACACCCAATCAAAAGGCAATGATTTCATTGCTTCTCTCGCATCCTCAAGATGAGCTTGCATGAAGCCGTAGATCTCAAACAGGATCTGTTGGAACTGATACCAATCCTCTGTTGTGAACGCTTGCGATTGATGCCAGTCATTCACAGCTTGTAGATGTTGTAGGACTTGGTCGACCTGAGGTTCTATGCATAGCTTCAGTGCTTTCTTCATACCTGCAGATGTGCGCTCAACATGTGCTACTGAAGATCCCACAAGAACTGCATGTGATATGTCACACATTTCAGATAGACGTCCAATATGACTTGTGTCTCCCATCCAAGCAAGAGATTTGGGGTAATTCAGTGGTCTTTCTTTGCAGACCGGAACCCATTTTACTTTCAGCAATGTAGTCTGTGCTTCTGTAGACTTAACCAACTTAGTTTGTCTATTAAGTATTTGCAGAAGGGTTTGGGCTTTTTTCACAACAGAGTCCCACTCAGGTTCTTTGCCTCCTTGTAGCTCCTCTATCTTCTTTGCCACTTGGACAACATCTCTTTCAGTAAGCTGCACTTCATTTTTCAGTCCAAGCTGTCGGAGTGAATGGAGGATATCAGGTGAGGTTGTGAAGGTACTTGTGGGAAACCTGCTTTTTTCCTCCATGTAGAACAGATTCTGTAGAATCTCTAATTCAGGATCAAAGAGGTCTGTGGCAGAGATAGGTTTTCCCAGAGAAGAATGCATGAATTTTAGATTTGAGAGCCATCCAATCACAGAGGAGTTTTCATTTTTAAGAAAGGAAAGATGTTTTAGTGCCCAGAGCATGATTTTAGTAATTTCATCCTTGGAGTAGACTCCCTTCTCGATATCTTGAATAACAAGTCTGAAGAAATCACTTGTTTTCACTTGCTCTATTTTGGCCATCTTGACAAGGCGCATGGATGCCTCATCGTTGCAGTTCACAACATTTAGTGAGAGCTTCACATCTGGTGGGTACTTGGCGGTGTGGTGTAAAGCCCTGGCTCCTCTCAGTGATGTAAATGTCGGGGTGCCTTTATCTGAGCAGGGCCCAACCTTCTCAAAAATGCTCAGTTCAATCAGCATGCACCTTTCCTTCTCAGTGATGTCAGCAAGCCCTGCCAGAAATTCTCTAAGCGCAACCTTTTCCTTGACTGAGAAGGAAGAAACTTGGTTTGCCACTCGCTTCATTGAAGATCTATCCATAATTTGAAGCAGGTAACTGGGTTTTGATGGATGGATGTAATTCTTAAGGAGGGGGTGTTGCAAGCATGGGTCCATCTTTTTTACCACAACTGCCCCGAGCTTTTTCATGATTTCAAGAAGGCTTTCAGAATGCAGGGCCCCCTCATCTGTGAGGATAATGGGGGATGGGATTTTCAGTCGCAGGAGCTCCACATTATCATTGCTTTCCTCCATTGGCACATTTGGAATCAAAGGCAGGTCTTCAAACATGCTTAGGTCATCGGAAAAATGAATGTACAGATGCTTCCAAACCAGTTTTAGCCAAGAAAATGAAGGATGCTTCTTCTCTGGGTTAGCTGGTTCCCAGTTAACCGCAAAGTCTCTGGTCGGCCATGTTCTTGACAGGATCTCCTTAAGGAGTCGAGCCGATCTTTCAGGAGTCAGCACTGCTACCTGAGTGCAGGCCCTTCCTGTTAAAAAATAGAACAAATGTTTTTTTTAAATAATACAATCTCTCAGCCAGATTCTTAACTCTATTATTATTGCACACACAAAACAGGTATTATACACGTCCAATATGAATGCTGTTAGGCTTGTTGTTAATATAGTCACACTGGGGCTGTTAACACTACATCTATTTGGTGAAGACCTATGTTAGAAGGTTGCCTGGATGTTAGAGAAAACCTGGGGTTAGCTTGGATGCTTTGACATTGAGAACAACACTGCTTACTTTGCAATTTTTCATCAAATGAAAACTAAAGATTCTTCAACCTGGAGCCTATTTTCCCATCATTTTGGGTCCAAGGGACACATTTCTTTTGAGTTTGGTCTGAGCGACAACACTGCAGGCATTTTACTCAAAAACGGTATGCCTTGAAATCTCTCCGTCTTTTAAAGTGCTTGTTTTTGTCACTGGAAGATTATATTATATCATTATGTGAGGATCCCCATAGAGAAATTATATTTTTCTTCAAGTTTTGCTTACACCCAGTCTGTTTCTTATGTGTCCAAACAAATCTCGCTCAAACCTCGTTGTAGCAGGGTATTTCCTTATTGTCAATACAATTTAAACTGTCCCTCACCCAAATCTTTTACAAAAAACTAAACCATGCTTTCCGTAGTGCAGCAACTCAATTTGTGAGACATAGTGGAACACAATAAAAAACAGACCGTGATCAAGCAAAAGGAATACGTTTATTTCTTTGTGAGGATCCTTTCCATAATGATAGAAAATAATCTGAGTGTCAGTGGCAAAAACAATCGATTTTAGAGGATGAACATTGACAGGCACTATTGCCCCATAGGACGACAATGCTGCCCATTTTCGAAGATTACTTTTTAAGTATTCTCACTCAACACTTCACCAATTTCCCAAAAAAATGGTCCTCATTTGTCGCTTCAACCAAAAAAGATCAGAAAATTCGGTCCAGGTTTAAAATCCAAGGTTTTCTTTTACGTATGAAAACAAACATGAAAACAGGACATTTAGACCAAAAAAACAATGCAGTTTTCTTGTTCCATTGAATTTGCAAATCAAAATGAGGTAAGAAGAATGCTGAGTTCCTTCATGTCAAACTACTGTTGGAAGTACAAGTTAAAATTAAGAATAGATTTTCTTTGCTTCTCCAATCAGTTTTTTTGTCCATTATGTGATTGCCATTGTGTCCATTTTGAAAACACTGCATTGGTTTTCGTTAGACACTTTACACCTTGGAATACCTACCAGTACACCCCCAAAGATATTGTGACACTGTAATTCAAATAACATTATTTTAGTATTTTGGCACTTTATTAATAAAGATAATATAACTATAAATTAACCAAATTTAATTATCTGAATGAAGAATTGGTAATGATTTATATATGCTATCATTGTATATGTCGAGTATACTTTAACTAACAGAGTATATTATTAATGTTCCATCTTTATATTATTGAGTCAGATGAAAAAACCTTCAGATTAATTTCTGCATATTTTGTCCCTTTGGCTCTGGCAGTATAGCCTCTTTGGCATTATTACAGATGAGTGAGGGCCTGAATGTGCCCATGATTTTCCAGCTGAGATTGAAATGTGAGTCAAAGAGTGAGATCTACCGTGTGCCTGAGTGTTCACCATCTCACACTCATTAACTTTTACAGAGAGATTTAACTTGGTTTGGCTCACTGCAGGAGAGTCAAGTGGAGTGTGGTTTTAAAAATGAAGTGTTTTAGAGGATTTATTTGATTTTGTTTGGTCTGAAATCCCTTTGGATCCACATTATCAAGGAGACCTATGCTATTAGGATAGAGGTGTGATATATTTAACATTACCTCTACTTTTGGCTGCATTCTTCAGACTGTCCATTACTGAGGGACTAATGCTCGCCAAGATGAATCGGTTGTCCAGTCCTGGAAACAGAGCTCTGAAAATAAAGAACAAAAAACATATGCAATAATTATAAGATATAAATGACACGACCAAATATATTATATGCTATGTTCCTAACATACAAACGATATCATTTCTTAAACAATGCTATTCTCAAAATACAGTTTTAGCCCCATGATATCAAGAACAGATAGGATCCGTTTGTTTTTCTTTACCATTTCATTTCTTATTTGAGGCAATATATTTTCTTTTGTTTAAATTACATAAATTCAGTGTGGTACAGAATATATTAACCACCAATGTATCCCTAATTGTAGATATTTTTTTATTCAATTATTTAATTAATTAATTAATTAATTGACATTATTCATTGACAACATGTAATAACTTGTGTACCTGGGGTAGTCATCAGATGCAACATAAACTGCATCCTTTTCACTGATGGAGGAGGAAAACATCACAAACGTCTCATCTTGTAGTGGAAGCAGCTCCAGCCCAATGAGGTCCCCGTAGCAACTGTCACTCAGCACAAACTCCAGAAGCAGGAGCTTCTCCTGGGCTGGGCCTTTGTGTTTGGACTTCCGAATCACCTGCCTCACCAAGTGAGGGCTCACCTTCCTCACCTCGCTGGGACGAGACACATGTGTAGCCAACACTGCATCGATGGCAGCGGGCACCGCGGCCACCTGCATTCCCGTGCTCTGAAGGTAGCTGATCACCGTGTCCGAGACGTTGTTTCCTGAGTCCAGCTCCGAGAAGACAGCCTCGTCTGCCCGTATCCAGCTCTGACTCAGGGAGTAGATGACCTGCTGCTGCAGCAGCTCCTGGAGCAAAGGCTGGAGGATGGGCTTCCAGCGGGCCTTGACTCGGTGGGGATCCGGCCAGGCTAGGTACGTCTCTTTAGGGGAGAGGGGAAAGTCTTGGTCTTTCTTTATCTGTACCCTTCTAATGACTTCCATGATGAGCGTGAAGTAAGCACTGGGAATGATGTTCACGATGAGCAGCTCGTTCCACAGGGCTGCCGGGTCCCTCCACTGATCCACCTCGCGCCACTTGATGCTCCGACGGTTGTCCGTGAGGCCGAAGAAGCCGCTGATGTGCACCGGCAAGCCAGTCACGCTCTCCTCTCCGGGGGGCAGAGGGAGGAAGCAGAAGGCTCTCCCTTCGAAACCAGAGGAGGCCCCTTCCTCTTCCTTGATTACGGTCAGGGGCAGCGCGATGCCGACGGCAGGGATGAACTTCAGGTCTTCTGCCAGAGAGTCCAGCTCCGTGGACATCCCTCGACCCCCGACCCCGTTACAGACCAGCCAGGTGGTCCTCTGGGTCTCCTTGACCATCTCGTCCTGCGTTTCAATGTTTAGCTGGTACGTGGCACACGTGATGTTTGAGCTGGGCACCCCGTTGCTGTAGCAGTCTATGGCCTGGCCCAGCGTCTTCAAGGAGTTTGGCTTCTCTGACTTATCCTCCGCATTCTCCATGGCGGTGACCTGAAATAGCATTCGCTCCGTGCCGTCCGACTCGCGGATGTGTAGAGACACCTTCTGGACACTCTTGAGGAAGAGCAGCACGGTGTCTGCGTCGGCTTTGAAGGACTCAAAGAGCTCAAGGATCTTCTCTTTGTTGTAGATGTTACTGCTGAGCTGCGAGGGTTTCATGCGAAGCGGGAAGCGGAAGAGTGTTCCAGGAAAGCTGCCGTCCTTGATGG
This sequence comes from Melanogrammus aeglefinus, assembly GCA_900291075.1. Lineage (NCBI taxonomy): Eukaryota > Metazoa > Chordata > Actinopteri > Gadiformes > Gadidae > Melanogrammus > Melanogrammus aeglefinus. The sequence continues at coordinate 193,353 of OLKM01000032.1, read as the reverse complement.
CTTTCTCAGAGCTCCCGAATATTCCAAAGTAAGGTGCAAACTGGTCAGCGAGTTCGGTCACCTCTTTAATGTCTGTCTTTAGATTCCAGCACTGGCCTGACTCATGCACTCCGAACAGGGTCTGGTGTGGGTCCAACATGCCGATCTGTTCGCTACTGAAGATACTGGGAACATCTGAAAGATTGAGAGAAGATATAAAACAATACCATAGTACCATACCAAGACCATCCATACATTTTCCATCTGAATTATTGTCTGTATTAATTAAAATGGCATAATCTAATCATAACCAATGCTAGGTATGACTTTGGTTAATCTTCAGTTGCTACAGGTTGATATTGGAAACTAACTGAGAAGAAGGCATATGACTGAACATTGGATCATACATTTACATGGCTATACAACTCTCACCTGTAATATGGTAGACAGAGTTGAAGCCAATGCCAAATCGGCCTACTTTCAATGGATCTTCTCTCTTCCTGCTTCTGGCAATCTCCTGAATTCCGTTCCAATCTTCCCCCGTAAACACTGCATCGTTGTACACATACAAAGCTGGGCCTGCAATTAATATATAACTGTAAGTACAAGCCACATTCTGAAAATACATATATTATTCAAATGCATTTGTGATTACCGTATATGACACTGATAGCATACCTTGATATTGAGCCATATCAGGTGACCACAGTGATTCCACTCCATACTCTGTCTCATCAAACATGAACTTGACCTCTGTAGCTCCAGCATCCTCTGCATTCTGAATCAATTCCTAAGGAATTCAAAGAACAGCTTCACACCAGACAGTTCATACCATGCTTTTATTTGTAGCAATGCATTTGGTGAACTCAGGATGTGTCTTCTGTGGTAGGCTCTGGTAATCTGGTAGGTAAGGATATTGTTATAATTATACGTGGTAACAAACCATTGTATGCAAGATGTGAACGAATAGACCTTTGCTCTAGGGAAATTAATTCAAACCACAACAGATGGTTCAGACTTGAACACCATGTGCTTGTTGTTTAAGGTTTCAATTGATAAATCTACATTAAACTACATATTTTCCAAAACGATTGACTCAAACATGATTCAGTGCTTTATACTCACTTTAAGAATCTGTCCACCTTCTGGATACCTTCTCAGGATGTCTTTCAAGAATTCCACCAGTGGGGGTGTGGTCTGGCCAAACCTCCCTGTAGAGAGAGTAAGCTTAGCAGGTTAGGCATCGCTCTGCAGCAAGTCATCTTTCTGAGCAGGACGACGTTGCGAGTGTGGTACGGACCTCCTCCCTTCAGACCCATTCCTTCTAGCGTGACGGAAACTTCCGGACTCCCAGGTAGCAGAAGGGTCCCAATCTGGATACCATCATCCAACTATAACAAGAGATGAGACCAAAAAAGAGGAGAAGGAGAGGGATGGAAAGAGGGAGAGGGGTAAACCTGTTTACAGATGGCATCTTGTATCACATCATATATACAATGGGTTACTTAGGGATTAGATGTTTTATGATTAGAGTTTGCTAATATAACGTTCTATATCTATTTCCTGATTTATTTTTAAGGGGGGGGGGGGAGCCCTCACCTTTCTAGTCACCTGACTTGGAGAAGGCTTGCCTTTTTTTTTTTTTACTGAAATTAAAATTTGTCCTATCTTTGCAACAGAAATATTGCATGGGATTTTTAGATTGGCACATTAAAGTATCCAACACAGTACATTTCAGAAGATAAGCTTTTTCTGCTGAAGTTATGAAATATCTACATATCTCTCCAGTGCCACCTATGTTAAAGCTTTCTGTTTGAATCAGCACTCTAAGTACTCGACTGACATATCTAGTTTTGTGGATAATGCAGCACCGATTCTGGAGGATCAGAATATATGGGAGCCCATGCTCTCAGTGGACGATCCATTTTATCAGGCTCTTCTGGACTCTGAAGAGGAGGAACATAGAGACAAAAACAATGCCTCTACACAGTTCACATCAATGCTTGCCTTGCAGGTAAATCCTGACCACTATGATATGGCAGATCTGTTTGTGAGAGCTAAAATGGGGCAACACATTTCATTATGGATGTAAGCTTTGAGGAAGTTAGAAAAATAGCCTCTTCCAACCACTCATCAATTTGGATAGTGGCCAATGGCTCCTCCCATACAAATCTGGTCCATTAGGACCAGCTTATCTAACTGGACTCAGAATTCCTCCAATTGAGTCTGAGGAGAACAAAGAGGTGGAGATGGATGCAACGTCAAAGGAGGCTACATCTGGTTGATTCATGGTGCAAGCAGATGCCGTACCGGCCACCCACTGACCTATAAAATCACTCTTTATATGCTGCCAAAGTGGATTGACCCTAATAATAAATATAACACATCATAATTCACACAAACACACACACACACACACACACACACACACACACACACACACACACACACACACACACACACACACACACACACACACACACACACACACACACACACACACACACACACACCAATCCAAGCAAACCAAACTAACATAACATTTAGACACAATGATACATAACGTTAAGATTCACAGGGTCTTTACAGTAGCATCATTAGACTGCAGCAGCACCAGTCCTTGCTTCTGCTGCTGTTGTTTTTGTTTTTGGCTCTCAGAAATGAAATCCTCTCATCTGCACTGTCACCCTCTGCGCTCAGCACTTCTGCCAAGTGAACATGCTGGTTGGCCGAATGGCCCAGGCACAAAAGTTCCTCTCATCATCATAATGATTGTCATGCTTTTCAAATGGATGCCCACATGGCATTCAATCATTTGGGGAAAAAAACAGATTTTATAATTTTGATTTGATTTGATTGAACGTTAGTTGAACTATCAGTGGAACTTGATATGCATTTGCCTAACTGCAGAACTGACATATGCAGATCACATATGTTATACACATGTTTTAAGCTTTAAATCTTTTGTGTTTTGGGCTACCTCTCCAATCAAATTTATACTGATTGTGGGGTGAGCATTTGTAATTTGTAAAAGAGTTGCGCATACGCAATCTGTCAGTGATAAATCAACATGACCTTTTCCCCATTAAGATATTAAGCATTGAACCATTTAAGATACGGTTATAGCACGCTGCGACTCAGTTGTTGTTCTGTACAGTGAGGAATGTGTTTGAAACACAAGGGGAACGGATCAGCTTGTTACTGCAGTCCAGGGTCCACTAAAGCATCACGTTGCGGGGCTAAGTACAGATGGTGGCACGCTGCCACCCTGCGTTTGAAGTGCACTTCCATTCTTAAATAACATTTCTATGGGATTTACTGCAACACACAGACATCAATGCGGTGGTTTGTGGTTAATCTAAAAGATGGTTCTCTCCCTGTATTAAGAAAAAAAGGACAGCATAGTGCTGGGATGTCCTTGCGTCCTGGTCTTTTTTAAGTGGGTGAATCACAAGGCTGGCTGTTGTAGTGGGTATTTTTCCCCAGGGTCTAGGTCTGCTGCTATGTTCCTGTGAGCTTAGAGGATCATTCAGAAGCAATGTGTAGGCGTGGTGTGCTGCTAATTTTACAAACATGAGTTACGAAGGGCTTATGGCCCGCAGGGGCCACCTGTTCCTGTCCTTCAGCCTAGGCCAGAGACACGGAGATCAGTCCATGTCCTATCAGGGCCATAACATAAACAACCACAAAATAGACAGCCTAGGCAACCACAGATCCACTCTATAGCTCTGACGGAGAAAAAACTTGCAGATGAAGCAAAGGCTGGATTTAATTCTATAATACTTGTATTGCAGTTATAGCCCAAAATAGAAAACAAAAATTCATCATTTTTCAGCAATCAACAAGTATCGTTCATGTAGCATTATTCCTCTTTGGAAGTTCCCCATTATCAATGAAGTTCTTATAACATAATTAAGGTCTGTTTTTTGCCTTGGTCAGCAGATTAAATTGGGACAATAAACAGACATTGTTTGCTTTCTTGAACAGCTTGACAGTAAAACACAGTGGAAATCTTTTTTCGATCGATAGTTAAGTAGACATAGACAGCATATACCCACAGACCGATAAAGAGTCAAACATGGTGTCTTGTTCCCAACATTTCCTTCAATATTAAATTAACCTTGATGAAGGGAGTGGAATGGGACACTAAGGATAACAATCTGTGTCATGAGATCCATTTGAATTTCTTGCCACAAAATGAAAACAACCCATAATGCGGCATTCAGCTTGGGATACAATTCCTTCAGTCTACACGATTGAATTCTAAAACCTAGAAATTGAAGTGGAGAAATGGAGCTATGGCATGACGTCAGTGCAGTATAGAGTTTAGCCAAGCTAAGCTATCCCAATACATACACGTGACCAAGCGATGAACCAAAGAGCACAAAATGGAGGATAATAGTAGAAGAAAAACTATGGAAACTAAGAACAAACTGTCTAAAAATAGACGCTAATAAACTCAGTAGGAATGATTTATTTTCCCCCCAAATGGGCTCTGGGAAAGACATTGAAGTGGGAATCTGATTTGTCCCAAAGACAGGGATCACAATGATGCTTAATACATTTCAATGAAATGCATTGCAAGGGGAGACGGTTATGTTTTTATTTAAAGGGGCAGGGCCAAAATCGTTTTTGTGTGTGCTTTGAACAAGGTAATATCTCTTATATGTTCTTCAACATAGTAATATCTAAAATTTTGTTAGTAAACTACAAAAATAAAAGACCAATAATAAATTAAAGATTTTAGTAACAAACTTGTATCTGACGACAAGTTTGTTAATGTTGTCCTCTGCTCTGAACTTAAGTTGTGTCCTTTTTTTGTGCAAAGAGTCTCTGAAAAGGCACTTTGACGTCACAACGCACTAGGGACACCGGTCGCAAGGTGTGTGTAAACGTGTGGAGCTCCGTCAGCTGTGGATTTTGATGTCCGTGTCCAAGAGAGGGTTTGCTTCTCACACACTTAAGAGTATCCTATAACACCTATTATCGGTGTTGCGCATTTATAGGCCACACCATGTTTTATATCGCTCATTATAACGCTCATACACGATGAAAGCACTAGCTTAAAAAACAAAAGTATCACAGGGTTGCCTTGCGTCGTACGGCAACCCTTACGACGCAAGGCAACTGTAGTTTTTAACTATAGTTTGAATTCAAGCAGATAGGGGGGTTAAATGACACTTTAGTACACCCACTTCCTACCACTTACCGCTCTTCCGTTGTGAACCAGCCGCTGCTCTGTGACAGGCAGGTCGGTATCCTCATAGAGCCGTTGCTTCACATCTCCCACAGATGTGGAGTGGGACAGGCAGTAGGACCTGCATCCCATGTACTCATGACGCACTGTCACCCTGGGCCACCTGGGAACACACACACACACACACACACGCACACACACACACACACACACAACAACACACACACACACAACACACACACACACACACACACACACGCAAAAAACCCTCCCTTAAGAATTTTTGAGATAAATGGGATTTAAAGCTACTGGGCTCTATCCCCTATGTCCATGACATATCTGGAGGGATTCTTGAGCAAATACCTAGCAAGCTTATAGACTTGTATCGCAATTCACAGCAGGTCGCTCTGGATGAAAGAGTCTGAAAAATGATGCACTAGATCAAATAGAAGAAAAAAAGCTAGATCACATAGTAATGAATGAATATTGCTTATACCACTTACCTTGATTTTTATTAAAAAAACAGTCAAAAGAAGTACATCACTAGTATTGCTTACATTATATATTTTGGGTTAGGTTTGGATGCAGTTTAAGAACGCACCATAGGCACATTAGTTGCATATATAGCCCAATACATGTTTATGTATTGGGCTATATATTTTAGTTTTTTAATGAAGCATCTACCTCCAACACAACAATCGATTGCCATATAGTATCCATCACTTTCAATAGCTGTATCTGCTTCTACTTCCAGGAACACCCTTTATGTCTCAGATACTTTGTCAAGACCATGAGAGTTAAAGAGTAATAACTTTAGGCAGTCCACCGCCCCAGAAGGCTCCACCACTGGCATGGTAGGTGTGGCTCTACAAAGAACCATATGCCTATAGGCCAATAGGCCAGTAGCGAATACAGTTCGCAAAACGGAAAACTGTTGTGCTGGCATGCTATAGACATATTATAGACATGCTATCTATAGACATATAGCCTTCTTAAAATAATTACTTTTTCCCACGACCTAGCCTACTAGCATCAACATTGCAATAGCATTACCCGCATACAGCAGGTGTCCGGATGGATGGAGAACTGTTTACCGTTCACGGTTAGACGGACCAAGCGTTTACTTTGCTTATGATTCTTCCGTTGAGTCACCGTGGATCACAAGTCCTAACTCACCAGGGGTCCGGACAGCAGGCCATGTCTTAACTTTTCTCTATGTCACCGGGTGTACCGCGTCATTGGACCGCTTCTGTCCTGTCCTGCACCGAGCGCAGGCCAACTCCACCCAGAGAACCACTGTGGCGAATCAAAGAGCCGTCGCGTTTCATTCAAACACTGCTGGTGCTGTCCTCCTGGGAATGGATGAAAAGGGTAAACAACAAGCGTTGGCGTGTCTACTGCGCAGTACCGGCCGAGCCATAACTACTGCGTTAATACGCTGCTTGGCATCATTCCTCTTGTTTTGTTCAGCCTCTTTAAGAGTGTTATCCCTTGTATCCCATTCCCAGCAGATAGCCGACCCGCCGGCACACCACGACGGTCCTCCACGTCGAGCTTATTCGATCAGCCTCGCTATTATTGTGGTCGTTCACGTTTTTGAGAGAAAGGGTGACTTTATTGGCTTATTGTATTAATTCGATAAGGCAACGGTCTACGTAACTATGAACTACACTGCGAGAGAGAGGGGAGGCTCCTCGCTCACTGGTTGGGTGGACGATGCGAGGCTATGAATTCTGGGACTTGTAGTCCTAAAACCCATAATACGATTGGACGCATGTTGAGAAAGGCCACCAATTGCGCAAATCAGCTGCGTCCTTCAAAATCTTCAACATTTCTAGAAATATCGCAGCAAAACTAATATTTCAGCCGTATACTCAAAAGGCTAATTCAGTTTTTTTTTCCCCAGCAGCTATCTGCAGCTCTAACACTTAAACCTGTATTGAAGTAAGATGAATTGTGTGAACTTTACTGAGGGGTGGTTTTCTTTGTTTTCAAATGTAATTGTCACAAAAAAAGTGATGTATGAATATTAAGCCATGCTGTTTAATAGGTTTCCATTGCCATGTTATTGTATGTTTCATTGTGTTCTCTATATGGGCCTATGTAACGGGAGCCTATGTGTGCGCACTCATCTGATCCGGATAGGCCAATTTTACACAACCAAGTAGAATGACATCATCATGTTAAAGTCAAGGACTTTTAGCAATGCACATCATACAACAGTACAATCAAGTCACAAGTCCTCTAACGCTTACTAAACCAATTACTTTTCATACGACCGTCTGCTGAGGACAAATCGGCAGGCTGCAATACACTGAGCTTCGCATCAACATTGCAGATGATGAGACACGATATCAAGGGTCATACACAATATAACAAAGTCAAAGCATCGCAGGGTGTGCAAAATCGCCACAGACAAAGATGCCGCAGTGATCAGAGAAGTCTACTTACAGGGGGGGGACCGCCGTCAGCATCCTCGCTCACGCACAGTGCGGCATCTCTATTCTGTCCGCTTCCCGGAGAGACCCTCTCACACCCACCATCAAGTGCGTAGCTTCAATTGCACCCTGTCAGCAGAAAGTAGTGTCCTCACATGACCGTCCTCACAGTCGATATAATCATCACCATTATTATCATCATTATGAATCATACATGATTATCTATTCATGAAACGCACCCCACAAATGAATTGTCCACGGGTGGTCCCTTAACGCTCTCCAACTCAATGTGTGTGTCTGCTGCAGTTTCAGCAGGTTGAGGTTCACGGCTCTTAAAGCGACAGTAGTTACGGCGGATGCGAGATAGAGACACAGCGGCAATGCGATCTGCTGCAGCTGATATTATGATATTCAGAGACCAGTAGAGGATAATGTGTTGTTTGCGGGTGCCTGGGCCTTTAAACGATGCGCATAAACTGTATTCCAAATATTTTATTTTACTCAGGATTGTAGTTCAACCAAAGGTACAGACCTAAAGGCCTGTAACAGGGGACGTCTGGTTTAGTATCAGAACATTAAAAAAAACATGGTAAACGCAAATAAAAAGCCTGAACAACTGACACCGTTTCACCACTAGATGGAGACAGGGTCATTCAAATATATGTTGTTTTAAAAGCGATTACACGTAGACCTCCAAGTCTCAACACAACTTGATTTATATGGTTTATCACAGAAGGTGTATTTTTTTATGGGAATGTGGACAAGTAGGCTTAGGTCTACATTCAACTAAGGTCTGTGAACGAGCGGTCTGCCATTTGTTCACATCTAAAAAAGTGAAAGTGCAAATGTATAAGTGTATCCCAAGAGCGCAGATTGACTTGCTGAAATAAGACAAAGCATCATTTGAAGAAAAATGCCAAATCATTTGCGAAATCATTATCACACACATGCCTTTCCCCTGGAATTGATTTCTCCTGCATGCCCAGACATGTTCACTAATTGGCTTGAACTCCTGTCCTATTTTCGCCTGGTACAGGTAGGCTGCGCTCAACACTCAAACATTCTCTTACACGCCGCACGTAGGCACACAGAAACACGTACACTTAATAAATATCACAATTAAATATTTATAAAAAAATAAATAAATAGGAATCGGTACTCCGTAAGTCCTTATATTCTCTTAATATATCGAAGGGTATACCTCTTTAATATCAGGGGTGAGGGACCCGAACCCGTTACATTCTCTGTTCGCTAAGAAAGAAGATTGTGATCCCAACCAATCCCAGAACAGTGGAGTGACGTCATTGCATGTGCAGCTCATTGAGATGAAAGGGATCGCGAGGGGCTGTGCTCAAACTTCAAAACCGCGTCCCGAGTCCCGCTGCCGGTACAGCAGCTTTCAGCGAACCGAGCGAGCGGCGCACAGGAAGAGAGAGAGAGAGACTATATATAATATAAAGACTTTATATGTGTTTGATTTTTGCATCGCGTTTTTGTAGCGTGCCCAAAGTTATGATCACAATATTTAGTTCGCAACGTTAGTGCCTGTTGCATTGACGCAGCTTTGATGTGTCTTGCTCGCTGATCATCGGTCAGATTACATATTTGAGATCATTACCCTTCCCGTGCCTTTGATCTCTGCGCTGTTTTTTCCCCCCCAATCTGGTGGTTATTTTGGAATGGAACATACAGTACGCCGGACTGTGAAATGTTGCTGAGACTGGTGCAGAGAATACTACAAGGGCTCTCACTGGTGTAGCAGAGCCTTTGAACTTTGTTTTAACAAATTTGGTGGTCAGCATTCTAACAGGTAAGACGCAACACTTTAGGTTTGCTTATTAACTATTCCTCAGTATCATTGTTTTATTCTGTCAGTTTGAACCGAAAGTTTTCTGCTGCGGTCTGTTCTGGGTCACGAGTGTCTCGATTTGATTTGATTGTGTACCGCATGCTGAGATGAACACACCATATAGAATAAATAGGAAAATGTGAAGTGTGGGATCCGATGGATTTAAAGTAGCCTTCTTTGTTCATGTTCATTGACTTCTGAATCATTCAATAACATTTTAAAGATGTTTAACTGTAAACGGACCTCATAATCTGTCTGGAGTGGAGAGATCCTTTTATTTCAGTAATGAAGACCTTTATAGAAATGTCCAATACTTAAGTCAATACATCACTTTATCCTTTTTCTTAAAATCTTTCTTTCCTTCGTATTTCCACTCATTATTTACTCATTGTTTATTTTTTACTTTTGATTAACTTTTTGTTTACTCAGTTGTATTTGTGTATTAGATGACATTATGTTTTATATTCATTTCTGGATCTATTTTTTTATTGTTTTATAGCTGCTGTACATCATTACAATGGCCCGGATGCTACGACCCATCTCCTTATTTATATTGACAGTTCAAATCATATTCTTACTCCTGGTGAGTGCATATATTATCCTTATCTCTTTTTTTGCCGGTTTTTGCCTCAGTTATTGATGCATTACAAACCCTTTCATCAGTAGAAAGCGTTTAAGATACTTTTATTTGACATCATAAATTACTTTTTTTGACATGGGGTATAATTTTGGGGGTGCCATATCCCTTATGAAGTGACAGCCACATTATCAAACTTTGTATTCAGGACGAGTCAGAAGCCGGAGCTGCTGAGACACACTGAAACTATTGTTGAGGGATTATTACTCGGCCCGGCCCTGGCCAGCATGTATTATCTGGTACTGATGAAAGTGGCGATGAAACGCAGGAATCCTTAACAGCCCTTCACCAGAACTACTCTCACCCTTCCCCTCCCTCTCCTCCCTCCCTCTCCTCCCTCCCCTCCCTCCCTCCCTCCCCTCCCTCCCTCCCTCCCTCCCTCCTCCCCTCTCCCCTCCCCTCCCCCTCCCTCCCTCCCCTCTCCCTCCCTCCCTCCCTTCCCTCTCTCCCTCCCTCCTCCCCTTCCCCTCCCTCCCTCCCTCCCCCTCCCCTCCCTCCCTCCCTCCCTCCCTCTCCCTCCCTCCCTCCTCCCTCCCTCTCTCCTCCCTCCCTCTCCTCCCTCCCTCCCTCTCCCTCTCCCCCCTCCCTCCTCTCTCAGTTCCCGTGGGAGTAGCGGAGGAGAGCAGAGCTGCCTCCCTCTCTCAGGTTCCCGTGGGAGTAGCGGAGGAGAGCAGAGGCTGCAGGGAGCAGGAGTACAGGGACCTGTTTGGAACCTGTAAAGCCTGCCAGCAGTGCGATGCAGGACAGGAGCTATCAAAGGTGGGACTTACAGAGTGATTTATAGCGCACTGCATCTCACACTGTAGGCCGGGAGGGGGGGAGGGGGAGTTCCAGAAGCAGGTATGGTGTGGAAAATAATCGTTTGAAAATTTTGTATGATGTACTAAGAGGTTGTTGGTCTTCCTGTCATGGAAGAGAAGGAGTGACCTGCAAACATCAAGTGCGATGGTAACGTGCGCCACTTCCTTTGGATAAATCACTCCCTCTTTCCTTTGCTGAGAAAAGCAAATGTCCCGTTGGGGAGAAGAAAGAGGAGCTTTGTTAAAAGCACACACAGTGTACATTATTATTTATTACTTCCTCTCTTTCACTGTGGGAGCAGCCAAAACATTATTAGCTTTTGTCAAACACCGATCTGTCTTTAATCAGTCACACCCACACTTCTGACCTTGTGAGCTGAATGGTAGCCATTGTTTTTCCGACCCCCCCCCCCCCCCCCCCGCCCTCATGCATCCCGTCCAACCGTATTGTCTGCTCCGTCTGAAGCAAGCCATGCCTAAGCTTGCTGATCACAGAACGCTGAGGAGTCACACAATTTTTTCTTTCTTTTTTCTCACTGCTCGAGAGAGCGTATGTCTGCGTTCGCGAGGCCCAGCATTTGGGAAGCATAGTCTTTTCTCTGGAGTTGTAATTTATTCAACCTACACACACACACACACACACACACACACACACAACACACACACACACACACACACACACACACACACACACACACACACACACACACACACACACACACACACACACACACACAAGTATGGTTTAGAAAGAGGGCCTTTTATCAAGTGGTACATCTGTTGCAAACATGCGTTTAAAGGCTGCTCTCCTTTAATCCGGGTACACACAGACAGGTTCTCTGCTGCTGTGGGTAATACGCTCCAGTACCCCTTCGTGGGTCCCTGCCAGCTCAGTAGGCATGCTGTATGCTGCCCAACGCCCAGGGGTCCTAGTAAATCATTGGCTGCTGCCGGATTTGTTCTCTGAAGGTATTGAGATGGTGAGCCGCGCGAGGAACCCGAGACCCCCCCCCCGCCGGGGAGTTCAAACGCTTGGCGGGTCGGACTCGGAGGAGGGAATGCAGAATGTGAAGAGAACTCTCCGTCGGCTGTGAGCGTGAATGTGGATGAGAGATCTTGGATCTCAGAGCGTTGGTTCTATTCCGAGAGGGCCTCGTAGGCAACAGGGCAGTTAGTGATTTACTGTGTGTGTGTGTGCGTGTGCGTGTGTGTGTGGCCGCTACCATAGAGATTCGGGTGGAATGTGGCCCAGTTTGTACTGGAAGTTAGCCGTCTGGCTCCCTCTTCAAGGCGGCCGGACAGACATACAATTTTTCACTTCCCTTTTTCTGAGGATTTTGTGTTAATTAAAATACACACGCAAGCACACAAACAATCCTCAACCATTTTTGATTATTAGCTTTCACATGAATGGCTTTTACTTCAAGGGTCTTGAAAATGTGGCCACTGGCGATTATCGGTAAGATGCCTTTTGATTTGTGAACAGCGTTGGAAGGCTGAGGCATTTCCCTTGCCCGAAAGACTTTGTGGCTGGCAGAGAGAGAGGGAGAGGCAATTATAGGTTTAGCCGGTGGATTTATTCTGAAAAAACAGGCAATGGCTATACGACAGTGGAATAAACGCCACAGTTGCAGTAGACCCCCAGAGCTGCCAGTGACAGCCAAATAATATTTGCTTTTCTATAAATGTGTGGCTCCATTTGGAGGATTTCAACCGAGGGGGAGAGGGGGAGAGGGGGAGAGAGGGAGAGAGAGGGAGGGAGAGGAGAGAGGGAGAGAGAGAGAGAGAGAGAGAGAGAGAGAGGAGAGAGAGAGAGAGAGAGAGAGAGAGAGAGAGAGAGAGAGAGAGAGAGAGAGAGAGAGAGAGAGAGAGAGAGAGAGAGAGAGAGAGAGAGAGAGAGAGAGAGAGAGAGAGAGAGAGAGAGAGAGAGAGAGAGAGAGAGAGAGAGAGAGAGAGAGAGAGAGAGAGAGAGAGAGAGAGAGAGAGCATCTAGGTTGGCACAGCGCTCCAACGAACTGGCTTTGTTTTGGCCGTAGTTTTATGAGCAGATCAGATGACTGGTCACCCTGGGAGAGAGCCTTGTGATTCGCCGCTAATCTCTCCAGTATCTCTGGGTCTCAACATGCTCCAGGGCTCCGCCAGCTCCCCCCCACACACTTCCTTGCTCTCTCAGTCTCTTTCTTCCTCTCACTCGCTCCTCCTCCTGTTTTTTTAACCTCTATTTGGTTCCTTGGTTCTCTCCCTCCCTCGTCTCCTTCTGCCCTCCTCCCTCCATCTTAATCAGTCTCTAATTTTCCTTCTCCACTTCTCTCACTCCCTCTTGCTAAGTCATGTCCTTCTCTCGTTCCCTCTAATTTCTCTCCCTCTAAATCTTTTGCTCTTTCTGTGTGTTCTCTCCCCCTCTAAGTCTCCCTCTGTCTCACTACCTCTCCTCTTTTGCTTTGTGTTCTTCTCTGCTTCTTCATTTTACCATCTGAATCTCTTTAAGATTTGAGGTTTTTATGCTGACTTCTTACCTCCCCTCTCTCCCTCTTCTGCTCTCACTCTACTCCTTCCCATCTAAATCTTTTTTGTTTTTGCTCTCGCCCTCTCCCTCTCTTTATTTCTTGTCTCCCTCTAATTCTGTCTCTTTATTTGTCTGCTCACTTCTCTCGTCCTCTACTTCCTCCATTCCTCTGCTTCTCTTCCTCTTGTTTGCTCTCTCTCTCTAGGTCTCTATCTCCCCTATAAATCTCTCCCTCGCTCTCTATCCCGCTCTCTGTCTGCTCTCCACAAGTTGTGTTTTGCTTGGCAAACCCGATCAGCCGATAAGGAGGAGCGGGGGAGAGCTCAGCTCGTGTTTAATCACAGACATAAAGCTCAGTGTGTACACCAACGACAAGACACGCTCGACTGATGAATTGCCACGATTCTAACTGTTATTATTGTCCATAGGATGCCGCTTGGAGCCATTCAATATAATCCAGGAATGTCTTTATATTTTTGGCGGGAAGCGATTCCCTCGGGAGAAATTGTGAACTTCAAAACCAAAAAGCGTTCTTGTCTGTGTATGACAGATCCCAGAGAACAGAAATAGTCTTGACTCAGGAAAGACGTATTGATAGTGATAGTGACATTCATTTTGTAGTGGCAGCAATCCACCCCCCCATTGCCTATCTACCCGGCCTCTACTTTTCCCCACGGCTGATGAAGGGAGGCCCGTGGAGGTGCATCCACCACGCTTGGTCGGGTCTGCATGCCGGCTAATCTGGGGACTGCTTTTGTGTCCCCGATAGGGGACAAAGCCGTGCAGGGTTGAAAAGGACATTGTCCTGCCTTGGATGGAGCAGGGGAGGAGGGGAGGGCGCCCGCCGGTGGAGCGGTACATCTTGGCTTAGGCTTCACCACGGCCCACCCAGCCCTGGGAGCCTCTGTGTACGTGGCACAGCAAGCGTGGTGCCTCATGGGCAGAGCATGTGCCCATGGGCTTCAGTGGTCCTGCCCCCCCCCCCCCAGACGCTCTGCAGTTGATGATCTCAACAGGAAGGCAGTAGCATAGCTCCCAGCAGCCAAGGTCTCTCTGCTGCTCGCTGGGAGATCCTCTCCCTTTAAGGAGAGCTCACAACAACAGCTGCAGCCGGCCAGCCCGGGCCGCTGCCCCTCCGGACAGGCCTGGCCCGGGGCTCAATGTCAGCCTCATGTGATTGGGAGGGAGGGAGGAGGGAGGGAGGGAGAGAGGAGGGAGGGAGGGAGGGAGGGAGGGAGGGAGGGAGGGAGGGAGGAGGAGAGAGAGAGAGAGGGAGGGAGAGAGGGAGGGAGGGAGGGAGGAGGGAGGGATTAGTTGTCGTCTTCTTCTTCTCACCGACTTCTTTCTGTTTTCTTTGCCAACCAACTTCAGCAATGTACCCTCCTCCACCCCCACCCCCCACCCCCCATCCCTCCAGACACACTTACACCACCACCGACCCACACCGCTCTCACCCTCTGCCCACATTCCAGACCAACGGCATGCCCAGGCGGTGTAATGGGACGAGAGAGAGAGAGAGAGAGAGAGAGAGAGAGAGAGAGAGAGAGAGCGAGAGAGAGAGAGAGGAGAGAGAGAGAGAGAGAGAGAGAGAGAGAGAGAGAGAGAGAGAGAGAGAGAGAGAGAGAGAGAGAGAGAGAGAGAGAGAGAGAGAGAGAGAGAGAGAGAGAGAGAGAGAGAGAGAGAGAGTAATGACATATTATCACACACATAAGCACTCCATCATCCTGTCGTGGCTCGGGAATGCAGTCTGGCCAAGTAGGTGACTGGCGGACTACAGGGAAACAGCTGGCGTGTTGTCGCTACAATGACTGATGTCATGCCCACTGGGGAGTCGGACCCAGGACAGCCCGTCACATGACCCAACCAACAAGCAGTCTTCATATCCGTCAAGAAACTCAAGGTCATTGGGTTTCTACAGCCACAATGTACGGCATAATTGTCTGTGATTGGTGGAAAATTGTTTGGGGTGATGTTCGAGGGGTCGGTGCCCAACTGCAAACAATCCTCTTTTGAATGGTGTCTCTTACCACATTTCGCTGAAATATTCAACCTTTAACTCATAGACCTGAATCATCAATACAACCCTGTCACGTTTCTTGGTTTGTCTGTGATACGTTCCTTTTTATGGGTTTTAGATTGGGATGGGAAATCACGCCTGCCAAAGCTAGTTTAGCCTTAGGTCAGTGACACACACACACCCACCCACACACACACGTACACTTTGCTTTTTAAGTACACTTCCCATTGGAGGGGCTAAACAATGCCATGAATCCAATCTTATTTTGCCTATAGACTTCTCTCTAATCCTCTTCCCTTTACAGACTGAAGCATTGGCTTCTTACACCGTCCTCTCAATCAGCGCAGTAATACACTCGGCTATAATACCACAGTGGGGGTCCCCCTCTAGGTCCTCTGTTATTCAAATGGCCCCCGTCCCTTATGCAGCTCGGCCGAGGAAGGCCACTCATTCATTCACACACACACACACACACACACGCACACACACACACACACACACACACACACACACACACACAACACACAACACACACACACACACACACACACACACACACACACACACACACACACACACACACACACACACACACACACACACACACACACAGGGGGTCAGGGACATTATTGCCAGTATAAAATGGACTCTCCAAAGAGTCCTGGCATTGTTCCCCACCAATCCCGGTGGAAGGCCAAGACTGCTGTTTAATTTCAGACCCCCTTTTGAAAAGCAGCCAACCCCACCCCATCCCCCCTCCCCCCTCCTCCTCCACCTCCTCCTCCTCCTCCTCCTCTCCCTCCTCCTCTGTCCTTCACACGAGCCGAGCCGCCCAATCAAAACACCAGAAATCTCCTACCCGGACCCACTTGTCCCGTTAATCCCCCCAGGAATGTGGCTTCGGTTACGGGGTGGATGCCCGGTGCGTGGGCTGCCGGAGCGCCCGCTTCAAGGAGGACCGTGGCCTGCAGAAGTGCAAGCCCTGCCTGGACTGCGGCCTGCTCAACCGCTTCCAGAAGGCCAACTGCTCGGCCACTCGCAACGCCGCGTGCGGAGACTGCCTGCCCGGGTGAGGCGTCCTCGTTCAGCCTGTGGGGAGAGTGGAGTAGAGCAGAAGAGAAGGCACATTGTGTTTTAGTTGTTTTTCCACACAGTATTAATGGGATCCTATTAATAATAATTTATTTAAAAAGACACATTACAAATACATAAAATGGCGTGAGCACTATAAAGACGATAGCGGTGCGCCGGCCATACACATACCGTTATAAAACAATGTGATGCTAGCATCGTGGTGTGAAGGCTACTTGTAACACAACAAACTGTGGCAGTGAAACAGTTCAGGGTGGACTGGGCTGAACCTGTCCCCGCCCGGTTCAGCCCAGTAACCCGTCTGTGCCCTGTGCCCATCCTCCCCACAGATACTACAGGAAGACCAAGCTGAGCGGCTTCCAGGACATGGAGTGCATCCTGTGCGGAGACCAACCCCCGCCCTACGAGCCTCACTGTAAGCCCACTTCTTTTTTTGTTTTTTCACCCCGCTCGCCTTCTCGACTCCTCTTCAGAAACATCTGGCTCCACATCTGTGGGAACGTCGCGGCCCCCCTTGTGTTTCCTGTAAAGTGAGGCCCTTTCATATGGCGGGCATCAAGAGAGAAAGGGAAAAAGAAAGAAAAGAAAAGAAGGCTTACCTGGGATGTGTTCAGAGGGGGAATACAGAAAAGCAGCTCAACACAAAGGGCTGAAAAGCAGAGGCTGGCTAACCACCGCGAATGCGGCGGTTAGCCAGCCTCTGCTTTTGACTAAAATCTGCTGTTGACTAAAATCAACAGGCAATTAGGCCACGACCAAATGCATCGCTTTTCTTTCTTCCTTTTTTTGTTTGTTGTGGTTATAAACATGCTGGTACAAAGTCATCAGAGGAACCAGTGTCACGGTGGTGGGGTGGTGTGTGTGTGTGTGTGTGTGTGTGTGTGTGTGTGTGTGTGTGTGTGTGTGTGTGTGTGTGTGTGTGTGTGTGTGTGTGTGTGTGTGTGTGTGTGTGTGTGTGTGTGTGTGTGGTGTGTGTGTGTGTGTGTGTGTGTGTGTGTGTGTGGTGTGGGGGGGGGCCCCATAAGCAGCAGACGAAGACTTGACATCCAAATCACGAGCCCAAGACGGTTCCCATTGGTGAAAAGTGAAGCGGTGTCGAATATAAGAGCAGCCGGTCTGCTGACTGACGGCTGTTGTCTGTATCACGGGGGCTGTCGTCACCTAGGAGGGAGACTGGGGGGACAACCTGGAATTTGATATTTCCCCTTACCCCCAAAAGAGGAAAGAAGGAAGGTGTTTCAATACATCATCACTTATTGCATCATTACAGTGTGCATTGCATCATGATTTGCACATTATCGTCTACGGGGGTCCTGTAGCATACGAGCAGTCAGGTAACTTGATGATGGGTTCTACATCGAGCCAACGGGGGCCATGAACGTAGACAGTCGGGTAATGGAGTGTGACTTCCTCGCAGCATTTGGGGTCCGCAGCTGTCTCTCTGGCGGCCGGGAGCGTCCAAACCCCCCCCCCCCCCCCCCATCTGTTCTAGAAACACAGACAGGCGTTGAGTATCGGGACCGTGGAGGGATTAAAGCAAAAAAAACAAAACATGATATATTTACACTTAGCTCAAATATCTCCCCAGATATAAATATTTTGTCAAACGCTCCACAGTTGTGTCTACGGTTAAGAGTGATTTTTGTTCACCCCACCCCCTCAACTCGCCATCGTCTGCGTTCCGCGTCCCGGGTCATCTGTAACTGCTCAGTCCGGAGGCGGTCTCACACAGAGTTCTGTGGGGCAGACCCACTCCCTCGGAATACTTCCACGCTTACACGTTTTCGTTTTTTTTGTCTTTCTAAAAAAATCAAAAACGTTTACCGTCCACTCCCCTCCGTTTGAAAAGAAGCAGCTCATCCCGTTGTTTGGGGCCCGGACCCAGACGCAGGCGCGTTAGTGTGGATGTAGCATCCACACTAGGGGGGTGCAGTCCTGGAGGGCAGACGCTCCTAATGAGCCATGCTGGAGTGGGTGGGTGGAGGTGGTGGTGCTGGTGTAACGCTGCAGCTGTACAGGGGGAGGCTAGGGCCAACTGGGTGGTGTTGTAAATCTTAACCACCTACTCTCACACACACGCATGCACAAACACGTATGCACAAACGCACACACACGCACATACTCACACACTGCCTGTGTTTCGTTGTCTGTTGTGTGTGTGTGTGTGTGTGTGTTTTATGGGGTCCTTAGGGCTCTCTAATGTGTTTCATGTGCTGGGATCTTTAACAGCCACAGAACATCTCTGATCTCCCACAGCCTGCTGCAGGAGTGGACTGGAGTCAAAACACGTGCACGCACGGCACGCACATGCTCACACACACACCCGCACTCACAAAAACAAGCTCTCACTCAGACATGCACGTACGCTGAATGTGGACAATCATGTCCAGGTGATATCTCTCCCTCTCTCACGCATACACAGAACACACACACACACACACACACACACACACACACACACACACACACACACACACACACACACACACACACACACACACACCACACACACACACACACACACACACACACACACACACACACACGCACACACGCACACACGTACACACGTACACACGTACACACACACACACACACACACACAAGGATACATTATAGTTCACATTGAATTAACTGGGAAATCAATAATAACATTTGTAACTCTAGTACCGGTAGTTGTGAAATATAAATAATACTATTAATAACAACACAACAAATGATTTATTTTATCTCAGTGAATCAGGGCTCTAAAATCTTGCTCTCAACTGCCCTTACAACCTGAAAGAAACCTTTAAAACACCACTGCTGCCCCGGACCGTCTCTGTAAACGCCTCACGCTGCAGTACGCGTGCGGGTTTCTGTGCTATTGTGTCAGGGGCTCTTCCTCCGAGAGGGCTGTTTCCATTTAGACAGCGTCCGGCCACGCCACGGAGCCACGGAGCCACGGAGAGCCCTTGTAGAGGGGCCGAGCGGTGCTCCTTTCAGCCCGGGGCGGCCCCCCGAGCTCCACAGACGGACGGGGAGCATATCAAAGGCTGTGGTTTTATTGGTGGAGTGTGGTTCAGGAGATAACATCGGCAGGTGAGGAGGCTTCAATGGGCCTCTGTGCGTCTGTGTTTGCTGCAGCTGTTGGGCCGTGATAACAGGCCCACTTTGTTGTGGTTGGTGTGAGTGTGTGTGAGTGTGTGTGGTTGTGGGTGGGTGGGTGGGGTGGGTGTGTGAGTGTGTGTTTAAGTGAGTGTGTGACTGAGTGAGTGAGTATTCTTGAATTGATGGTCCAAAGAGATGCAGCAACTACATAAAAAAGTTGTTGCTTTCAGATTAATTTCTTTAGTATGATTTTTTTTTTATCAGTGGAGACATTCGGAAATTCACAAGAAATCACAATCTATTATGGTATCAATTGCTCTGTGTGTCTTTATCTCAACCAGTTCATTATTTTTGTTTTATTCATGTCAACTATTTGAGCAGAATGGTAATAACCCCAACTTTCGAGAAATGCAGACTTTTGAATTACAGACACAACCATTTTTCTATTGGCCCCCTCTGAGTGAATTTGTGTACCCGTAGAAAAGTGCAGAACGGTAAAACACTATTGACTATGAAATGAATCATAAAAAAAGGCCAAGGCTTCCCAGAGCTAAAGTTATGTTTACTCTGCCTGACAGAAGCCAGCCCCTTCATGACTAATGTACCAAAGTAAACAGCGATAGAATTGAAATATATTTTTCATCATTTTGTTGTATTTACTATACAATCCCCTTATCTGCAAGAATTGGTTTTATCCTTGCTAGCGACCACAGCCCATCTTGATTGTGTTTACCATGCAGTTCACCTATTGCCAGTGTTTATACATTCTCGTCTTGATTCTAGTGAATTATATTCACAGAGCAGCTCTGGGTGTACCACAAATTCTGATTACACTTGTTTGTTCAAAACAAACCCACACCCATTCTGTCGCAAGGGCATTGATCTTTTCGAGTCTCACTGATACTTGATTAGATAATGATGGGGGTCCTGGTTTAAACGCTCAAACGTAATCCGCAGGAATGCACAATTTTTTTTGGAGGATTTCACAACAAATCACTAAAACAAATAATCTCTTAATATTACTTAAATAACTTAGCCAATTTTTTTTTTCATTAGTGCTATGAGCTTTATTCGTTGAATACACCCACATCATTTTCATGATTTTGTGTGTGTGTGTGTGTGTGTGTGTGTGTGTGTGTGTGTGTGTGTGTGTGTGTGTGTGTGTGTGTGTGTGTGTGTGTGTGGTGTGTGTGTGTGTGTGTGTGTGTGTGTGTGTGTGTGTGTGTGTGTGTGTGTGTGTGTGTGTGTACACAAAGGTTTGTTGGGGAGTTGCAGTAACAGCATATTTACCCCCTGGGCAGGTAGAGAACTGCAGCAGGGGAAATATGCAACAAATGCACACATTTCACATTTGTCTTCAATGCCTCTATTGAGTGTCTCTTTAATACATGTGTGAACCTGGTCAGAAACAATGCACAAGTGCACAAAAATAACCCCTGTAAATACAGTCAATCAAAGCAAATCCCCCTATTAAGACTTCTGTCTTACAAAGATGTGAGTGGAACAGTCGTGACACACACGTGTGTGTGTGTGTGTGTGTGTGTGTGTGTGTGTGTGTGTGTGTGTGTGTGTGTGTGTGTGTGTGTGTGTGTGTGTGTGTGTGTGTGTGTGTGTGTGTGTGTGTGTGTGTGTGTGTGTGTGTGTGTGTGTGTGGGTGTGGAGCCTGCAGGCAAGGGAGGGAATATGTCTGTAAATTATCGACAGAGAGAGAGAGAGAGAGAGAGAATCCACCATACACACTTTTCTCTCTGAAGTGCTGTTTCCACCCCCCCCCCCCCCCCAATTCATTCCACCTTGACCTGGGTTTGTGCTCCGCTCTGATTGGCTCAGAGTCACAGAGTGCTTTTCCCCCAAGATGACTGCAACTGTTTATGTTTAATAACTAATATAACATAAAAGCAGATTTCCATGGAAATCTTGAAATATTGATATAATCATCTGTCCACTCCTAACATCACCTTGGAATAATTTCCACCCACCCTTATTGAAGGGTAGTTTAATCTGGTTGGCACTCACAAGGTGTGAGTGAACATTTCTGTTTGAAGGTCTTGATTAAACTGACCTGTTAATTATAATTCTTCTTTATAAATGAATATAATTATAGAACTGCGGAAATGTCTGATCCACCGAGTGTGAGGTGGGATTTGACAAAGGCCCTCTTCACTTGCTCCCATGGAACCCAACGTCCGTTTATTCGAAACCTCTTAAATCTCAATTCGACTGTTACTCCCCCGTCTTCGTGGACTCACCCTCCCCCTCCTCTGTGTGCAGGCAGCGGGCGTGTGAACCGGGTGCTCCTGCCCCCGGTGCCCTCCAGCCCCCGGGACATGGCCCTGGCGGCGGTCATCTGCAGCGCCCTGGCCACCGTGCTGCTGGCCCTGCTGGTCCTCTGTGTCATCTACTGCAAGAGGCAGCTGCTGGAGAAGAAGCCCGGAGGTGAGTGACGAACGGACGGACGGACGGATGGGGGCGGGGGGTCGGCAAGTAGAGGGAATGGAAGGCAAAATAGTTAGGTGGACTTACAGGCATTGGGCTGATGGAGACCTAGACAGGAAGTGGTGCTTTTTTCTTGGTCGCTGGGGGGCTGGAACCTATTTTAGATAGCTATCGGGAAGAAGAATCATGGATGTTAGACACGTGGGTGTTAGAGTCCCTCTAATCAACATGACAAGGTTTCCAGAGTACATATTCCTTATATTGACCTTGAACCATCCTGTGTGTGTGTGTGTGTGTGTGTGTGTGTGTGTGTGTGTGTGTGTGTGTGTGTGTGTGTGTGTGTGTGTGTGTGTGTTGTGTGTGTGTGTGTTGTGTGTGTGGTGTGTTGTGTGTGTGTGTGTGTGTGTGTGTGTGTGCGCGTGTGTGCGTGCACGCACGCATGCACGCAGCCTCCATGAGGTTGCAGGACGGGCCGTACAGCGGGGCGGAGCTGTCGTGTCTGGACCGCCGCTGGCTCCCGGACTTCCCAGACCCCATCTGCTGCCAGTGTCACCTGGGGCCGGGACACACCTGTGGTACGTACTGGGCACCGACTGCTGTGAAGGACGTCCACACTTTCAAACACCTCACAAATAAGTGTGTGTGTTTTTGATGGTATGCTTCAATGATGTGTCCCTGAACTGTAATCTAAACGTATTATTTATAAATAGACAAAAGTAACTCTCTGCTCTCAGAGGCTATAGAGGAATATGTCCTAATGTCACACGTAAAGCTCAGTAAGGCAGCAGCGGGGGTCTTTTACTGGTATGCTGCAGATGATGTGTCCCTGAACTGATGGGTCCCCTGGTCCTTCAGGTCCGGTCCACCTCATCCCGTCTCTCTGCTGGGACGAGAGTTGCCGTCTGGGCCCTGACAGCCGGGGCCACAGCGCCTTCCATTCCCAGAGTAGCTTGAGCTACGGGTGAGTCACGGGTCTAAAGCATCTTAAAGAATATTACACAAATATGTGGACGTTCTGTGAATCGACATACGTTAGCTTTTTCAAAAAAGAAAAGAAAAGAAAAAACATTTTTTCCATAGGATTTGTAGCCACTCCTTTGTAATGTAAAGATAAAGACACACAGAGCAATTGAAACCATAATAGATTGTGATTCGTGTGAATTTCCAAAAAAAAACACACTAAAGTAATTAATCTGAAAACAACTACATTTTTATGTACTGGTAGTTGCTGCATCTCTTTGGACCATCAATTCAGGAATACTCACTCACTCACTCACTCACACACACACTCACACACTCACACACACACACACTCACACACCCACCCACACACACTCACACACACACACACCCTCCCACACACACTCACACACACACTCACACCAACCACAACAAAGTGGGCCTGTAGCCCTATCCGTCTGGGTCCAAACACATGAGATGACCAAGTGTGTACAACTTAACTTGCCCTCAATGATGTATATGCTTTTAGACCCACTGGGACTAGAGCCAGGCTATGGGCTATGTGTCCGCACTCACAGTACGGTAGAGAAGTTTAAAGGGTTCCCATCCAACCGTCCACAGGACCCCCAACCAGGACCAGGACCAGGACCACGATGGCTCCCCGGACCACAGCGGGTCAGAACCCCCCCCGGGGCCGGCCTCAGCAGAGACCTGGCCCCCCGAGCGCTCAGAGAGCCCTGTGACACCGCAGCACAGCCCTGAGGTGGCGCTGAGGTGCCTGGAGCGTTGTGGGACAGCAGAGGAGGAGGAGGAGGAGGTGGTGGTGAAGGAGGAGGAGGCGGTGGAGGAGGTGGAGGAGGTGGAGGAACGTTCCCTGTTGGGCGAGGACGTCCAGATGAGTTCACCTGGCCGCTCAGCTTTGGAAGGCAAGTTCAGTTATTATTGAATTATTCCAAAGAAGGGACATTTTTATTTGATTCAGGGTGATTATTATACAAAGAGTAATTATATTTTTTACATATTTTAGTGATGTAAAATTGCATGGGATTTAAAGGCAGATAAAAGCCTTGATCATTCCATCCGGTAAAGGACAGGCAACACAACTATGGTACTCCAACATTATTAAAATACACACACACACAAACACACCTCTGTCAACAAAATTGTGGAACCCTGTCAAGTGAAGCAACATGGTGGGTCGCTGGGAGGGCGGAGAGGTCCTGGGAGAGAGAGAGTTGCCTTCCTGAAGAGATTGGGCTCGATGACAGCGAGCGGGCCGAGACAGAGAGCCTGCATTCCCTGCCAAGCAGCTCTAGAGGTAGAAACATGTCACCGCCATGGCTCCAACAAACACACATAATGTTCTCTCACACATACTGTTCTCTCTCAACCCCCCCCCCCCCACCCACACACACACACACACACACACACACACACACACACACACACACACACACACACACACACACACACACACACACACACACACACACGCTCTCTTCTCTCTCTCACACGCACACTACTCTTCTCTCACGCACCCAGAAAAACAGCACATGTGGACACCAATTATTATTTTTTTTGCTTGAACATTAGTGCTGGAACTCAGCTTTGAAGGGCACCGACTGTGAGTGTGCGTGTGTGTGTGTTAGAGATGCGCGGATGGACTATTATTTCATCCGCAACCGCATCACAAAACGCTTGATCCGCCCGCCATCCATCCGCAAGATTTTTTTTACCCGATTTTCAAAACCGCACCCGCCCGCCATCCGCCTGTTGTTTTTAGGTAGGCTATGCGCTGCTGACGCGAGGCTAGGATGTGTGTGTGTGTGTGTGTGTGTGTGTGTGTGTGTGTGTGTGTGTGTGTGTGTGTGTGTGTGTGTGTGTGTGCGTGCGTGCGTGCGCGTGCGTGTGCGTGCGTGTGTGTACACCCCTCCGTTCACACTCTCTTTTTCCAGGATGACATGGGTTCCTCTGGCTGGCGTCCCACCCTTGAAGCACCCTGGACTGGACACAACAGCCGCAGCCAGATCCCGTTTCAGATCCACGCTGTGGAGAGTTCCCACAGAGATTGCGCCAGCTCCAGCCCTGTGACTGAGGTCACCCTGCCCCTCCCAGAGCGGCCGCAGCTGACCCCCGGTCACCCATCCAGGGAGCTCAGAGAGGGCCCAGGGAGGGATATGTACATACGCAACGCAACATGCGAGCACAGCAACCCAGGGCAACGATCAATAGATTCAAAAGAAAGAAAAACAAACAAGGATTTTTTTTTGGCTTATTGAGAAAATGTGAGGCCGCAAAAACTCTCCAGGTGGAGAATTGAATGAAGTTGAAATATTGAGTGACATGTTTGTTGTGTGCCATTTTATAAATATATGAATAGAAGCAGTCGCTCCTGTACGCTGGGGGTGAGTTCTGATGAGCTTTGAGAAAAGCTTTGCACCTTCACTTATAATTGAGCACGGCGCCACAAAACTAGCAGCCTTGCTTTATGAAGCTTTAGTTTGTTTTGGTGTTTGTTCTTTTTCAAATGTGATGCTGAAGATCATACTGAGCAAGTCAAGGCAATGAGGAATGTTTGATCAAAAGTGTTTGCTGTAGATACTGTACATTAGTGAATAGTTAAATATTTTTGTAACACTGAAGTTACTGACTGCATTATTGCATAATTTTTTCCCTTGAAGTTTGCGTGCGGGTGGTTGTGCCAAGGCCACACCTTTTGATATAATTTTGCATATTTGTAAATAAAAACCATAGAAATAATTATTTGATTGTGTGGATTCCGACACGTAATTATTCACAGGTATTAATCACAGTAATCGCAGGTTTAAAAAGTTACCAAACCAGTGATTTTAGCCTCCCGCTCGTAATCTCACTCCTGGCAGAGTGTGAACATTGTTATGCTAACAGCTGTAGCCTCAGCTCCTGGTAATTAGTGAGTGCCTTGAATCTGTTGAAACCCATGCGACCCACAGAGGAGGCTTCCCTACTGCCTCGTCCTCCTGCACTCTGAAAGCATGCGCACAAGACTAGCTCCTAATTGAACATCTCAAAGCCGGTTATGTCATATACAGCAGGGTCCACCCCCTTTCTGCCCACCCACAGGGAGAAGCCCTGAGACGAAACAACAGCCGCAGTATTAGCTTGAAGTCAAAACACTGGCCGGGTGACGGGAAGAACAGAGTTGGTATTCTTCCTGACTCTGATTCAATCAGGAAATAACAATGGGATGTCGCTGCGCGGGCTGAAACGGGATCCTTCAACAATGTGAAGGTGGTCTTCCCCTGAGAACGCACTCAAATTCTATTGCAACGATTTGACAAGCTTGCATAAGAAACAGTGTCAACCTTTTGTAATTCAAATAATGGAAACACAAAGCTTTGATTTATTGTACCTTTCCAGTACTTTTATTAGCAGTTACCATCTTTACCACATCTTAGATCCCAATTCTCGACAGTCAATTCTAAAGGAAACATACAAAACATAATTACGTAAAAAATAATTTTCAACTGCACACATGTCTGAAAGCGGCTTTAAATACAATTATTGAGATACTTTCTGAAGTTGTAAATGCATTAATTAGATTGAATCCACAGATGAACTCTGAACAGTTGACATTTGAGAGCAGTCAGACAACTGCAAGTGTGTCCAACCCATGTTCTACAGTCTGATCCAGCCTTGCCAGCAAAGATGGCCTTACATGTCCTTTATAACGGGCTCAGCTCTCAGAGTCCATGATGAAGGTCTCAAAGTTTGGATTTAGATCAGACACCAGTGCATCCACCAATTCCTCCATGGTGGGCCGTCTCTGCAGCATTCCTGTTGTGCAAAAGGAGATTAAAGAGTGAAACAATGCCTTTTCTTTGCCCCACACGCACGCACAGGCCAACACAGCTGTGAAGAGGAAAATAACCCATAACAGATAAGAATGTGAACAGTGGAGCGTATATGCTGCAGGTATACAGTGTACGAATAACCAGCAGTACAGCAAAAACCCACATGAATCAAGGTGTGTGTGTGTGTGTGTGTGTGTGTGTGTGTGTGTGTGTGTGTGTGTGTGTGTGTGTGTGTGTGTGTGTGTGTGTGTGTGTGTGTGTGTGTGTGTGTGTGTGTGTGGTGTGTGTTGTGTGTGTGTGTGTGTGTGTGTGTGTGTGTGTGTGTGTGTGTGTGGGGAGGAAGGGAGCATTGTCCAAGCCAAGTTCTTTGATCTTGGTAGGATACTGTTTTAACTACTGGTGTGTGTGTGCGTGCGTGTCTGTGTGAAAATCTGTCTTTCTAACGTGAAGAGTTATTTTGCAATACATTTTACAATCCCGCTGCACTACTTTGAACTAAAGTCAGTTAATTTGCACTTGTGGAGCTGCCAATGCATCTCAGGACACACAAACACACACACACACACATGAGCCCATCATAGAGCGAGAGAGAGCAAGAAGAGACTCTCATGGAACAGGCTGAGCAGGTGGAAGATGAGCCCTGGTTGGGCCCACAGTGCACAGCTACCTCCTATGATACAGGAGCCCCCCGGGGATCACCGTCTCCCCTTACCCACTGGGCGCACCCTGCCCCTGGGCTACAACACGATACCGACACACTGGGGGTCCGCGGTGCCACGGTGGACGCACAGGGCCAGCCGATCCCCGGGCAACCAGACGCTCACATCAAAGTGGAGCTCTGCAGTCGGCCACCCTAATCCTAATCAAAAAGCCACGCGATGGCGCCGCTGTCACCAGCGTGGACATGGGGCCGAGATGTGGCGCTGAATCTGTGGAAGTCAGCAACAAAGGGGTTGGGTGAAGAAATGCTACTGACCAAAGCCGTTTTCTGGAAGATTTTACTGTAGAAATATGGTTATAAAAGTGGCTATTCGTCATGAATTCGTCATGAAGCCTGCACTGATTTCTATCCCTGATTCACAGGCACAGAACTAAGTATATTTAAATGTAAAAGAATATATAGAGCACTGCAGTTGATTACACTGCTTCTTGCAGAGGGGTAATCATTTAGGTTAAAAGCATAAGGCATGTTTCCTAGTGATGTGTCCATCGCCCACGTGACCAGAGCAAATAGTTAAAAGATTGCAGGGTTCTTTTTAAGTATCTTGTTCCCTTTGATGTCATAGGGTCAGAAATGAGTCTCTTGGCAAACTGCCAAGCCACTGCCGCCCAAATAGCCAACCAACAGACAGAGAAAAAATAAAAAACCCTAAGCTTATCTCGATGAGGCTTCAGATGTGCAGCCCGAGCCGGGCTTGGCTCCTGGCCTCTGCTACGTCAACCAACCACTTTCTCCAAATTACGCCCACTTCCTGCTGCTGTCCCACAAGAGAGCATCCGAGACCTTGACCTGCCACTGGCTAGTGTGTGCTCCACAAGGCACCAGTATCACGACAAGAGAGGTGCAAGCAGAAGGAGAAGAAACAGGAAGGGGGAAGAAGCGGAGAGGCTCCTCAATGAAGTTGAGGTCCCTGGGAGAGGAAGGGAACAGATAACCTGGGAGTCATAACAAGTCTCTGGGAGATATCTGATGAGAAACGAAACAAATCTCAATCTCTCTCTCTCTCTCTCTCTCTCTCTCTCTCTCTCTCTCTCTCTCTCTCTCACCTCCTCTCTCTCTCTCTCTCCTGCTCTCTCTCTCTCTCTCCTCCTCTCTCTCCTCTCTCTCTCACACTCTCAATCTCTCTCTCTCTCTCACTCTCGCGCACTCTCTCTCGCGCACTCTCTCTCGCACTCTCTCTCTCGCACTCTCTCTCTTGCACTCTCTCTTGCACTCTCTCTCGCACTCTCTCTCGCACTCTCTCTCTCTCGCACTCTCTCTCTCTCGCACTCTCTCTCTCTCTCGCACTCTCTCTCTCTCGCACTCTCTCTCTCTCGCACTCTCTCTCTCTCTCACTCTCACTCTCTCTCACTCTCTGTGGGAGCCAAAGCCAGTAAGCATTTGTTTGTCGTGTCGCAAGTTTGCCTAGGAATTAAATAACCGCCCGTTCTTGGCAGATTTACAAAGGGAGTTGCTGTTTATAACTTCTCTAACTCTGTACATCACACGCATCCGGACAGCGCTTTTGTACATATCTAATGCATGCATTCCACGCAGAGGGCTGAACTGGACTGTTCTGTAAGTGGTGTACATGTGTGGAAAACCTGAATGTTTACTACGTGGACCGCAGTTCTATTTCAGACTGAAACATTTGTGGCTACAAAACAAGCTGCAAATACACCAGGACCACATGGGTTGCACTGCTACAAGCCTCTCAGGGCCTGGTATCATCAGAGAAACGTTACATAGCTACGATCCTTTCAATGCCTGCTAGCATCCGAGAGAACGTTACATAGCTATGAGTCTCTGATGCCTGCTAGCATCAGAACATTACATAGCTACGAGTCTATGATGCCTGCTAGCATCAGAACGTTACATAGCTACGGGTCTATGATGCCTGCTAGCATCCGAGAGAACGTTACATAGCTATGAGTCTCTGATGCCTGCTAGCATCAGAACGTTACATAGCTATGAGTCTATGATGCCTGCTAGCATCAGAACGTTACATAGCTACGAGTCTATGATGCCTGCTAGCATCAGAACGTTACATAGCTACGGGTCTCTTATGCCCGCTTGCATCAGAACAATACATAGTTACAAGCCTCTTAAGGCCTGCTCGCATCAGATAACACTCTACATTGCTGTAGGTCTCTCCTGCCAGCATCAGAGAGAACGCTACATTGCTGTAGGTCTCTCCTGGCAGTGGCAGAAGGTGGATTTCTCAGATGAATCTTTGGTTGAATTACATCACAGCCGCTGCAAATATCACAGGAGACCTACTAGAGCCTGCATGGATCCGAGATTCACCCAGAAAACAGTGAAGTTTGGTGGCGGAAAAATCATGATCTGGGGTTACATCCAGTATGGGGGTGTGCGGGAGATTTGCAGGGTGGAAGGCAATATCACTAGCCTAAAATATCAAGAAGTATTAGCTACCCCTTACATTCCCAACCATAAAAGGGGTCACATTTTGCAGCAGGATGGTGCTCCATCACATACTTCCATCTCTACATCAAAGCTCCTCAAGGTGAAGAAGATCAAGGTGCTCCAGGACTGGCCAGCCCAGTCACCAGACATGAACATCATTGAGCATGTCTGGGGTAGAAAGAAAGAGGAAGCATGGAAGACGAACCATAAGAATCTTGATGAACTCTGGGAGGCACGCTATTCCTGATGACTTCATCAATAAATTGTATGAATCATTGTCGAACTGGATGCAGTCCTTCAAGCTCATGGAAGTCGGACAAGATATTGAATATGGATCTCACAGGACCACTACTTAATTCACTGATGGTATGCAACATCATTTTGTATTTGAAGTAAATTATTTGTTCAATTTTCACATTACTCTCTGTAGGCGACAAAACCTTTGTATTGCCAAAATCGGACCTTTCTGTGTTCATTAAATGATCAATCTTTCTTCCGTGAAGCAAATTTATTTTAGTATATTAAACATCATTTGGGAGGGTTTTAGCTTTCATATGAGCCATTTCTAAAACCAACGGATTAATTAAAAGTCAGGTTATAAGCTGTTGTTTCTACAAAATCTACCAAAGTGACTGTAAGTCTCTCCTCGCAGCATCAGGGAGAACGCTACATTACTGTAGGTCTCTCTTGGCCTGGCAGCATCAGAGAGAACTCTACATTGCTGTGGGTCTTGGCTGTAATCAGAGAAAAAAGTTAAGCCGTCCGACGAGGAAAGGCTCGTCTTTGAGTGCTCTGTTGCAAGAGCCCTGGGATAGAAGCTAAGCCTTCGTGAGTCATCGGTTGGGTTTACACACTGGAACAGCATCAGGGCCCAAGCCCCATTACATGTTATTACCCATACTGCCATCTCCAGCCAAGAAGCCTGGGGAGAAAATAATGGGTATCAAACAGAGCATTAATTGCAAACACACTTTAAGGTGATGAATTTATAATTGCATGCCATTTTTGCTAACATTTCCCGTAGCACGTATAGCTGCCTTTTCTTGGTGGTTTCATTGTAGTCACGCTACATGACTTACAGTGTAGTAGTAGTACTGGTAGTGGTAGTAGTAGTACAGGAAGTGGTAGTACTGGTAGTAGTAGTGATGGTGGTTGAATTATTATAGAATTATTTGAAACAATGGTCTGCACTGCCCTTCTGCACAAATAAGCTTACATAGCTGGGCTATCCGGCACACCATGGACAAATGTAAACCAATGGAACCAAAACCAACCATTCATTACATCCAACAACCGATCCAACATGAAAACATTGAATTTGAGTCTGATCCTCATATCTGGGACACCTAAACAAAGACTAATAGATGATACATTGGAAGCATAGGTCTTGATCCAATGCTAGCGCTCACATATCAGTCAGAAGGCTGCTACGATCAACCCTTTTGCTTCAACCCCATTGTAATCATGAATCATAAACTGCATGAAATTAAACTGACAATAAGGGAGAACGTGTGGAACTACTTGTTTATTTACAATAAAGGGGTGGTTGAGCGATGGGTATCAGCTAAATGAGGGCTCAAAGCTCTGAGCCTTTGAAAGTGAAAACTCTGGAGACTAGAAGTGCGTTAGGTAACATCTTATTAGATGTCCACCAAACATACGTCTTGGAAGAGCAGTCCAATACGTCTAAAAACCTTAATTTAAACAAATCTCTTGGCAGCTCCTTTGTAACCATTCAAAGGGGCATCATTAAAATGCCCCTCTTCTTCTCTCGTCTATGTGACAACAAACTCAGCTTAAATAAAATATATAGCCCTGCTTCATAAAGTTGTAAAACCAGTTCCATGGTGAGGTTTATAAACAATTTTTCCTATCTTAAAGCGCTGTCATTGCTGATCCCCAGCCAAAAGTTGGGCTGTACAGGAAGCTCTCCCGTTACGCGAGTGCTAAAGCCTGAAATACAATAAGGGCATGGCCAAATTACTTGATGAGCCTACCGCACGCAATTGAAAATCAATTGGTTTTATTGGCGTGAATTGTGGTTGAATTAATTGTGGGAATAAAGGCGATAAATTTATGTCCTTAAAAAATTCGAATCATAGATTGACACGGCAGACGCCGACAAAGTTACGCATAGCGATGCAAAGTTTAAACAGCCCACGCCTTTTTACAGGTTAAGCTCCGACTCCATATCATACGCTTTAAAACGCATTTCTGAGTACAGCAACAGCCCTGGAGCTTATGCTCTTAACCATTTCAAACATGTCAAGGTGTAAAAAGCAATTACCTCCGCGGAACCTGGAGGCAAACCATCAGTTCCCTGCCTCTATAATTACGCCTTTTGAAGTCGAGGAAGCCTGCCTTTCTTTTTTTTCTTCTTCTTCTTCTCCCTCTCCCTTTTCTACCGCAGCATATCCTCACAGGGCAGGAGGCAGGAGGCAGAACGCGGATGATGACAGGCATTCCACTGAGCGGCTCCGGCGTTTCAGCCAGCCACGACGGCACAAGGAGGAGTTACAAGAACGCAATTCACCATGTCATCCTTTCATAGAAAGAGATGGAACATTTGCATCTCAAAGCTTTTGGAAAATTGTTTGTCTGAAAAATGCAGGCCTGATCATCGACAGGACCTGGTTAGAACTTTGTTCAATGTGGCCACAAGCTTCTCAATGAGTGATTAGACAGTGTGCTACAATATCTGTGTAAGAATTATGTGTAGACTGGTTAGTAGCATTTCAGATTGCTTTGTAGTTCTGGACCAGAGATTATAAAAAGGTACTGCGCACAAGTGGTCGATGAAAAGTTGAACTTGTGTGAAGCAGATGCAATGTGCGGTTCCCTGATTAAGAGGTTCAATGGTGTCTCTTGGTTTGTCTTGTACTCTGGACCAACGTTGACCTACTGCTAGGTTTCTCCCAACACATGAATCATCCTTTCGGGTATGCGTGCATGAACACTTGCGGTTCTGGCTATATTTATGGCTAGTAAAACACAGAGAGGCGGATGTGCCTTTAAATTTGCGAGTTGAAAGGGTGAGGGATCAAATAAGACAATTATATGTAGCAGAGTTGTCCCATCACCTCTGAAATCCAGAAGCCAAAATCCTTTACCGAAAGGAACCATAGGTAAATGTAGGTAGTTCGGACATTCTCTGATAACTAAAGAACTACTTCTTTCCATTTACTTGACTGTAATGGCAGGGTGTATTATTTTCACTGACAAAATGTTTAACCCCCTGGTAATGCTTGCTAATATATAAAGACCAAATTTGGACAATGATAAATGTTCCCCACTATCCACACCAGTGGTTCTCATCTCTATGGACTCCAGAAAAGCCTTAGAGTGGAGCGGGGTTATCTTTTCCATAACCTTAACCCAGAGCCGCCCTAAACAGGATCATTTTGGGGCCCTGCTTTGCAGTTGATAGAGTAGTTTTGCCACAGAGAAAAAACAACTATATGCATTCATAACCCTTACGTTTTTTATCCGTGCCTCTTTGAACATGATAAGTCGCAATTATTTTACTACTTATTAAGTATGCTCACTGAAACAGTCAAAGTAAA
This sequence comes from Melanogrammus aeglefinus, assembly GCA_900291075.1. Lineage (NCBI taxonomy): Eukaryota > Metazoa > Chordata > Actinopteri > Gadiformes > Gadidae > Melanogrammus > Melanogrammus aeglefinus. Next base: position 159,829 of record OLKM01000032.1, on the reverse strand, counting down.
GCTTACACACTGCATATTCGAATCGTCAAGCTTGACATATGTACATAATATTGATTCTCAAATTGAAGAGGTCTAAACACTCTGGTGCTCAGGGACGAAATCGCAAAAAATAAGAAGAAAAGAAAGCCCAGTATAGAGGTAATTGACCGCAGCCATTATAGTTTCAAACTAAATAGTATTGTGCATCACCTAATATTGCTGCAACTCAGCTATCACTAGCTAGCGACTGTTAGCCTACTTTGCTAGCTTGCTATGTATTACTTGCTAACATAACTTCACTGATACCTACATGAATGTAAATGTAAAATGAATGACCAGTGGTTTTTTAATTGGCCAGATGCACTCAGGCAATATTTGCAGAGGCCAGCACCTGCAGGAGAAAGGACACCTGATCCTTCATGTTCACCTCTCTCTGAACTTTAGTACAACAAGTACTATTGTTGCCATTAGGAAGTCTAGACGAGTCAAATTCTAATGCTGCGTCAATTTGGTGAATAGAAATGCCAGATACAATACATTCTTTGTAGCATTTTTGTATGTGCAATTTATTAGACTTGATCCTTTTTGCTTATTTATTACTAGTTAATTTCATGTAAAATATTCTTGATCATCTTTAATTTATGTATGTAGTTTGTTTATGTATGTATATAAAGTTATTTAAAATAATTAAAAAGAAAATGTTCTGAAACTATTCTGTTTGTTGTCCATGCATCACACATTGTTTTATTGCAACGTAATATAGTAGAGCTGAAAGTGGGTGAGAAAACTGCTAACAAAGTAAAGGTAAATCAGTTAATATGTGTCTTCAGTGATGTTTAGTAAAGTAACGTAACGTTAATTAACAGGGCAACGCTCTGCTCGCAATGGGAACAGGTGGCGCAAAACTCAATCTCGTCTAGGGCTACCAAAAGCTAGAATGGCCCTGGGGGAGAGAGGCGATGTCAGACAAAGGTAGCGAGCTTCATTTAGCTTTGTCATGCATCGTATAGTCATCATCGCGGTGGCCAATTTGGGATCAGTCAAACAAGCGCCTGCGCTGAATCAAACATCATGCTCCTTGCTTGTTGCCCTCTCAGCCTCTCTGCCTTACGCAGAGCCAAATCAATCACACCAGCTTTATACCTGACCAAAGGCATCAGTCAGAACAAATAACACATTCTAAACTGTTCCATATCCACAGCAGTACAATTAACGCAACCACCTCCAAAGCACGGATTGGGCCTCAAAAATAGGCACGCACACACACACACACACACACACACACACACACACACACACACACACACACACACACACACACACACACACACACACACACACACACACACACACACACACACACACACACACACACACACAGTATTTCTGCACATTTATGTGTCCTGAATATCTCTGACTTGTGTGGAAAAGGCCCCAAGCCCTCTTGCAGCAGCAGATCTTTTATCAACAGGTGTAGGGTCGTGATCCACCGCCGGAGGAGGGCTATGGGAACAGGCCGGCCAAGTAAAGAGCACTAATAAGAAGGGGGGTGGGGGGGTGGGGGTGGGTGAGTGGCTGCATGGGCACCCGAAGACAGAGGTCCACTCAGTGTATCCGCTGTTGATCGCCTTACACTCTCCTTCTCTTTGCTGCCTTTCTCCCTGGCTCCCATTCTCTCTCACTAGCTCACTTTGTTTTGCTCTCTCTCCACCCCCCCATCCCCCCCTTTAATTTGGCAGGCTTTTTGGATTTATTACCAGGGTTGCATTCGCCCCACAGTCTGGCCTGGGAAACACCAGGTGGCGGGCGGCGGGCCAGTAGGCAGGTCCCTGGTCAGCCTGGTAAGGTGTGGGTCGCCAACGTGTCCTTCGACAACCTCGGGCCGGAGGAGCCATCAGAGCAACGTTAAGACCGCTTGCATCCACCGGGCTTTGGCGGAGGGGATGTTATGCAACGTCTTGGAAACACATTTTATAATATTCCAAAGGCTCCTTGTGGTCATTTGGCCTTGGCGGGGACAAGGGTATAAAACTCAATGCCGCGTGAACTTCAAGCCCTTTTCCTCATTTCCTCCCAGATATATGAGACAGCTGCTGGTCACTGCCCGAACGGCAGGAGAACAATGGTGAAACGCTAAATGCTTCAACACATGTACTCCTGCTTCTTTACGACCGTGGCTCATGCGTTCATGATGATTTGCTTAAATGTGATGTGCAGATGGCGCAATCATACTTCTGAGGTGGCTGGGTGAGAGTCTGCTGCTGAACGGCCCCGGGGGAGGAATTTCTCCAGACAATAAAGCCAAATCCCCGCTATTCAAGAAGAGGAGGCTCCACTCCTGCCTTTAGATCACTGGAGTAAACGCAACCGGCCAATGCCGGACTAATTGGGTTCTTCTCAAGCTGGCTTTGTCATTTGCCTTACCTGCGATGAAAAAATTGGGCTGCACACGCTCATTGAAGGTAAAGGCTTAAGAGGTTCCACGTTCAATGTCGACCCAACGCAAGGGGGTTTACAAGGGCCTGACGCGCGCCTCCCAATTCTAACCTGGCGTCAAGGCGACGCAGCAGCAAGGACTGTGATTGGTCCACTCATTCAAACCCGACGCAGAACCAAAACAGGTTCACGGCCGCATCGAAGCGTCTGCATGGTCCTTGCGTGGCGTGGATGTGGATCCATGACTGAGCCTTAAGACAACGACTCGGTCTACATGCGTGACGCATGGAGTTCAAAGCGAAGGGAGCCTTGCGAATGACGTGGGTCTGTCGGGCCATGGCGGATTGCGCTCTCCTGGCGGCTGTCATCCGAGAGGCCGGGCTAAGCCCGTACTCGGAGTCGTCACGAGGACAATTCGGAGGAGGAGGAGGAGGAAAGGGAGAAGGTGACCCCCAGGGAGAGATTTACAGTACACCACCGGTTGTTACCCGATGCTACTCTTCTCCATCCCTTTCTTCTCCTGCGCCCCTCACTCCCTCGCTGGCTGTGGCCTGCGCTGCGGTTTGTCACGGCGTGCCCGGACATGACTCCCTCACAGAGTAAGAGGCAGCAGGGGGAGGATGAGAGGAGGAGTTACTGGAGGAGCGGAGTAAAGAAGAGGAGGAGGTGTTGGGGGGGGAGTAAAGGATAAGAGGAGGTGCTAAGGAGGAAGTTTAGAAGAGGAGACGCTGGAGAAGGAAGTAAAGGATGAGAGGAGGTGCTGGAGGAGGGAGTAAAGGATGAGAGGAGGTACTGGAGGAGGGAGTAAACGGTAAAAGGAGGTGCTGGAGGAGGGAGTAAAGGAGAGGAGATGCTGGAGGAGGGAGTAAAGGAGAGGAAGAGGTGCTGGAGGAGGGAGTAAAGGATAAGAGGAGGTGCTGGAGGAGGGAGTAAAGGAGAGGAGATGCTGGAGGAGGGAGTAAAGGAGAGGAAGAGGTGCTGGAGGAGGGAGTAAAGGAGAGGAGATGCTGGAGGAGGGAGTAAAGGAGAGGAAGAGGTGCTGGAGGAGGGAGTAAAGGAGAGGAGGAGGTGCTGGAGGAGGGAGTAAAGGATAAGAGGAGGTGCTGGAGGAGGGAGTAAAGGATAAGAGGAGGTGCTGGAGGAGAGAGTAAAGGATGAGAGGAGGTGCTGGAGGAGGGAGTAAAGGAGAGGAAGAGGTGCTTGAGGAGGGAGTAAAGGATGAGAGGAGGTGCTGGAGGAGGGAGTAAAGGATAAGAGGAGGTGCTGGAGGAGGGAGTAAAGGATGAGAGGAGGTGCTGGAGGAGGGAGTAAAGGATGAGAGGAGGGAGCACTTGGAGGATGAAGGGATGAGGGGAATCTGGGGCCATGAGGAGGTGACTATTCGTTGCTTTCGGGCTGGCAGACCTTGATAAATCCATAACCCAGCTTCTAGGAAACGGCGTCCCCGGGGTATTAAAGTTTAAAGGTCACAAAGCATCGCATTTTGAACTCAAGCCATTGCCGGAGGGGGGGGGGGGGGGGGGGATTATTTCAGGAAAAAAGTGTTGCAGAAAATAAACTACGAAAAAAAACACGAACATTTACCAAATAAAAGGAGTAGAATTTGACACGACATGTATTGAATCCACCAGGCCTTCAGGATTCACTGGTAGGGGAGGACCCCTCTGCCGGTGTTTGGCTGATGCAGGAGCAGCCTACTGCAGTGTGCTGCTCTGGGGCTGTGGTTACGGCAGCAGAGCAGACCCCTGCAGACAGAGCCTAAGAAGCCCGGTGAGGCGTGCTATAAAGAGGTAAACATGCCCCATTGTGAGGCCCGCAGGACAGAGCGGGCTCAACCACAACAGCAGCAGCTGTGAATACCTGGAAGCATTACGATCTGACTAATGGACTGACTGCCGCCCCAGACTCTCACAACAAACCATGTGCTTCCCCTCAAGCACCCTTCAATGGCAAACAAAAGCTAAGCCCCTGAAAATTCTTGGAGGGGGGGGGGAAGGATTACTAAAATTGTTAGTTTCGTATTCAGCCCAAATAATACTTTCAATATCTTAACCCTGAAATCAGCACCCTAAGACAGCTGAACTGCCATAATCTGCCATCCACAGGCAAATTCCTTTTGTTGTTGCATGACGCAGGAACACCATGGCACGCCATTAGACAACAGCATCTGAGGACAACTCATTGACTGGGGTGAGTCCTTATTATGGGATAGATAACCAGAAGGGCCCCCTAGGTGTCGGTGTGGGGAGTAGAGTACAGCACAGCGGAGTGAGGCGGGAGTCAGGGAAACGTACCTTCCACCATGAGCATGGGTTCCTTGGCCCCCCCATGAGCCAACATCTCCCTCCGGTAACGCTCACCCATGTCCCTGAAAGAAAGGAGAGAGAGAGAGATGAAGAGAGCAGGGGGGAGAGAGAGAGAAAAGTTGGAAGACCTGATTAAGTTCCATCCAGTTTGTAATCTTCCCCCCCATCAGTATATTACTCACTTTAACATCCCCCCACCCCCCCCACGCCCTCACCAACCACCACCAGAACCTCTCACACAGTCGTCAGCGCACACTGGTGACAGAACACAGATCCCGAAACTCAACAGCCAGGGGAACTAAAACAACAATGGGTGGGGAAGGAGGGAGCCAGCCGCTCGCTATAGGGGCTTTGTGAATAAACAAACCCTTTGTGCTGCAGTGTGATAAGGGTGGGCCAGGGCTCTGGGGATGCTGGTGTCTGTCTGCAGATTACAGCAGACACCTGCCAAGCCGGTGTCAGTTTCATATAAATGTTATGTTCAGTGTCAGCCGGCCATGGCTCTTAGCGGTTGCACTGTGGCGGAAGGCTGCCTGTCAGGGAGCATTGGTCTGATCTGAACATATAGCGTAGTGTACGCTTGCAGCCGTGACTAGGAGTACAAACTTGCAGCCGTGACAAGGAGTATACACTTGCAGCCGTGACAAGGAGTATACACTTGCAGCCGTGACAAGGAGTATACACTTGCAGCCGTGACTAGGAGTATACACTTGCAGCCGTGACAAGGAGTATACACTTGCAGCCGTGACTAGGAGTATACACTTGCAGCCTAAACTCTGCACCCCTTCCGCATGACACCTTGTACTGTATACCTAGGAAGAGTATACCGAGTGTGATGTATTCACATCGGGTCCAAAGGAGAAGACCTAAGAACAAACATCTTAACTCACTTTGACATGCAATAGTTACAAAGGAAAACCATATGCCATGCCATGTATGGTAACAAGTTGTTCAATGAAGACTCCTGCAAGATGTTATGAATGTAATATTGAACAGGAACAACTTCAATTAATACAGATTTATTGTTAGAACAAGCAGTTCATCTTCGTTCTGTCCCATTTCCTTCTGTAGGAAGAGAAACCGGGTGAAACCATCATACCTGTTTAAGGGATCCTTTAGGAAACACTGTTTCCAAACCATGGACGCCACGGCCCGGGACATGAGGTAGGAATAATACTTGGCTCCGTAGCCAATCAGATGGCTGAACCGCAGCTGCCATGCCTACAGGAATAAATCAACAAGCCAAAACACTGATATTTAGAAACACACTAAAAAGCACTAAACTATCCAGCAAGTAACCATTGGTTATTTCGTGTTTGTAAGCGGGTGGGCTTTTAGGATAGGACACCCCATTAAGCAGAATTATGGCTCTCATGAACTGCAAACAACAAAAGGGGATCGGGCAATTATCCTTTGATACTGCCTATTACTTTTGTCCAAATAAGACCTGGAATGGTTGGTTGAGGCTGTGTGTTGT
>OLKM01000032.1:86131-148631 GCA_900291075.1 Melanogrammus aeglefinus | reverse complement strand
TCTGTGGCACATCTGGTTCCTGGAAGAGAAGGGCAGTGTTCCTGTGATATTAGAGAGGAGGGACACACGAAACCTCGCACGACAATTCACTACACACAGAGCGCTCAGGGCAAATGAGTCATTGATGGGGTTGCTCTTGAATAACGCTGGGCAAGTCAGAAAAATGTAAACTGAAAAAGGAAGCGTCTCAGGTTTTTATATCATATCACCATTTTGCAGGATTCTGGAGAGTGCCATTAGCCAGCTCCTAAGCTCCTAAGCACCCTGGATATAATGGCTCGGGTGTGTCCGTGAACTTTGAGAAGCGATAAAGTCTTAAATGACAGCTGGAATAGCCAGGGGGGGATAACCAGGCATTGTTAAGACCCGAGGTATAAATTGCATTAACTTTAAATTGTCAAGCTGTTACAATATAAAAACAAGCGGATATTTAACCCGCAGCAAACAATATTCCACAGCGTCAATCCAAAATGTAACCGAAGACCCGATTGCGAAAACGACGAACCCGGATCAACTTGCAGAAAATAAAGACTGCAATTACTCCCCTGAAGCAACCGCCTCTCGCCAGAGAGGCGATGTGTTGTGATACACATGTAATATCTGTATCTCACGCGTATGTGGCAGGTGATGCGCGCGTGCATTGTGTCTGGATTACAAACACCCCCTCTAATAGGAGTGAACACACACACACACACACACACGGCAGGAGTTTGCTGAATCCCGAAGATGACAAGGAACCTGCAGGGATAGGAACCCAGACCTACCGGTGACATGCTGGTAGCGTGTGCGGCCCAGCATGGAGTGCATGGCGTGGCCCATCTCGTGGAAGAGGTTCTCCATCATGCCCGGCGTGAGCAGTGTGGGGGCGCTCTTGGTGGGATGGGGCAGGCTCAGCATCAGCACCACTACCGGCAGCTGGTAATCGCCCGTCGCCTGGCAACGGCGCCCGCCCCGGATGGTGAAGTGGCAGTCCTGTGGCGGGTGGTTGGAGTGGCGGGTGGTTGGAATGGTTAGTTGGGAGCGCGAGCGCTGGTATTCTTCATGGTTTTTCTTGTTTTCTTGCAGTGAATCATTTTGGTTTCCATTGACTTGGTCAGTGGTTAGTTTACATTATTGTAATAAGTTAGCAAACATTATTATCTTGACCTTCCTTGAAAGCTAATGTAAAACAGATTGACTGATCGGCCACAAAAACTAAACTGAATTTAGGTTCCTTCTTCTAGTTAGACCAGGAAAGGTGCAGGGTGCAGGTAGCAGCCAAGTTCTGCTCAGTGCTACGTGTAAGCTCAGCTAAGCAGAGTCATTTTCTTCGGGGGTGGGGGTCATAAAATGTTTACCTGGTGGGGTTTATCTGTGCGGTGAAAGAAATCACAGTAAATGTATCCCAGCAGTCCCTCCGTCTCATGAACCACGGCCTGGGAAACACAGACAGACAGGACCAAAAGCCACTCTGCATCAGCGCAAAGCGGATTCATCTCCAGCTTGCTTTGAAACACAGAAAAGGGTCCAAGAAATAGCAAGTGTGTGGTACCAGTTTGCGGACGTCTTCGCTCCACACCTCCCCTGCCCTGGGCTGATCGGACATGAGGGACACGCCGAAGAGCTGAGAGAACAGGTTGTTCAGGCCCTCCATGCAGGCCCCCAGGGAGAAGTAGGGACTGTACAGGCTGGGCTCGATGTTGAACCTGCAACCACAGATAGGTAGCACAGTAAGAGGAGCGGGAGGGCTGTGTACAGCGGTTGTTATTTTTAACATTTGAATGAGCATCTTTAAGGTGATCCTGGAAAAAACCTGTGCAAAATTATAACTACAAAATTATATTAAATTAAATAACTACCGGTAATTTAAATCAAGCCAGTGAGGGGGGAAAAAGCCTTGGGGTAGTTTTCTTGTGAAGACAGGGGGTTCATAAGTATGGACCAGATGTGTCAAAGAACTAAAACTTGATACGGTTGCTGTCTGTCTTTAAATCAAACATAATTGGAACACTCTAGCTGTGTATGGCCTGGGGGGACAGTTCATACATCATCTAATCTTGGTGGTAATTAGAGGGCAATGGGGAAGCTCCTTGTGTCTATGCAGGTGATTAATTGTGACGTGTGACTAAGTGACGCGGCCACCCTATTGGAGATCGCAGGACACTTTGTGTGGTTCTTGGCATGTTAAGCTGCAGGCTACATTATTCCTCCAGTAGTGCGCTCATTGAATGCTCATCGAGTAATTTATATATATAGATATATATTAGTGCCAAGTGATTGGATTTTGTTGACAGACCTAAATATTAGGCTACACTGGTTTGAGGCTACATACTGCAGACACAACCGAGGGGGGGAAACACAAGAGTCAGTTGGTTTTAACGTCTGTGAATAGCAGAGTTCACAAGGCTCAAGCAACAGCCACTTCTGGCAACAAGCCCTACTTTGATTCAGTCCCACTTTCTACACTCAGTTCTCATGGTGAAAGAACAGACGCTGAAAATCACCACACCAAAGGACAAAGGAGAGATTAAAATCAACTTGGGTGTAGGAGCAAATATGTTTTAATTATAATCAGGAAGAAGAGACAGCATTCAAGAGATCAGCCAAGCTGAGAACAGGCCAAAGGGCTAATGTTAAAAGCAGAAACACACACACACACACACACACACACACACACACACACACACACACACACACACACACACACACACACACACACACACACACACACACACACACACACCACACAACACACACACACACACACACACCTGAAAGAAACTTCAGTTCAGAGGAAGAATGTGAAATGTCTGTGATAATACTTCCCTAAGTCATGGCTTTTATTGGCCCTTGCTGGGCGCTGGTAAGGAAGTTAGCAGTTCATTAATAACAGGCTAAATGTAAAAAGGCGAGGGGAGGGAAAAACATACAGACATGGGGGGACTCTCGATGGAATTTGCAGTTTCTCTTGTTCCATCGTATTTTATAGCAGCTTGGGCCTGATTGATCACCTAAGGTTATAACTTTTACTTTAAAAAGGCCCCAGCAATGCTCCTGGTTCTTGGATCAGATAGCCTCATAAATAACCTAAGTGAACTGCAAGATACATAAGTAAGTAAATTAACAATACACAAATTCCCAGCGTATGTAGGATGTGCCGATCAACACATTTTAATAAAATGTTTCGATCCAATATACAAATAACATCTATATATAGCTTTTAAGAAAATATTGACTTCCACAAACAAAAAAGATAATGGAAATGTACAACCACGACCCTGACCCAAGTCAAGGATGGAGGTGAAACTGAAGCTTGATGTTAACCCAAAGCAGCGTTGCGGACGCATGCGACTCCACAGTCCCATGCTTCTCCAGTAACACCTTTTGTATCATCTGTCACACGAGAGAGAGCGTGGACCTACTAGTGTGCGATCCCTCATTGTGCTGCGCACCCACAACCAGCTTAAACCATAGACATTGCAAATTGAGTTTGCAACCCAAGTTAAAAAATGCAAGGGAAAAGATTCATGTGATGCCCGAACTGCTCACCTTTCAGCCCGCAAAACGGCACTGAAGTAGGGATGGTCCCAGGCCATGAGCTCCTGTGGGTTAGCAGAGATAAGACTGAGCCTGGAGCATTTCCATATGAATTCAATACATTCAATAACTGAGGAATGACACTTGGTGTAATTTCCTGAGGTGTAGTAGGACTGATCACAATGGCTGGAAAATGTATGTAGTTATAAGCAGATGTAGATGCTTTTTTTCTGTGACCGTAGGCATGTGGCAGGAATATAGCCTAGTGGACTGCATTGGTACTGAACAAAGAAAAGGAACAAATGAATGCATTCACAAAGGCAATAGGGAATGATGCCAAATAAAATAATGGCCCATAACAATATAAAGCCACATGGACCTCTTTGCAGCTAGTGAACAGCAGAATAATTACAGATATAGTGCAGACATACATTATTGACCACACTTGGGAGCCAGTATATAGAGTGATATCGGATTCTTAATCCATCACATGGTCTCTATTCTCGGTTATTGGGGCCGCAGACAAATGTCCTGACGGTCAGGCAGGTCCAGGGGTGGCCGAGATGAGAGTATACTCACTGAGTTACGAGGGTTGAGCTTTTTCTTCATGTCCGTCATCATTTTAAAGTCTTTTGTCGTCCTACATGATGAAATAACCCAAATGCAAAGACATGGTTTATTGAAAAGATATCGTCAAAAAATGTTAAACCTTTAACCTTACCTGCCAGCCGCAACAAAAAAGGGAGCGTCATCTAAATAAGGCGTGGACCAATTAACTAACAATGTGAATATGGGTGTATGCCTCATCATAGTAACAGATATGTAAGCTGACACACACACACGCACACGCACCACACACACACACACGCACACACACAAATATTTAGCAGTATAAAACAACTTATTGTTGCTCAATGCAATGTCAGAGAAGGGCAAGTCTACACCCTCATCTTTCAAATTCATTGATTTCCTGTGAATGCTCTACTCTCTGCAAAATGAATCTTAGTTGTGATATAAATAGGAAAAACAATTACTTGTCTTTAAGCTTGTCCGTTAGAAGCTCAAGGAAGTCCATCACAGCTTCTGCATGAAATTACAAAAGAATAAGCTCTGCAGGGTTATCTCCAAGCAACTCAGTCAGTTTTGTACACATGGGATTCACACAGACCACTCAACAAAGTAGTCACAATACAATTCAACACATGGATACAGAAAAGTCTAGCAGATAAGAGGGATCATTATATAACGTGTGACTTACACTTCACTGTATCTAGTTCACATAGTTATACTTGAAAGGGAAAAGAAAGCAGAAACCCACTTGGACTTTTGGCCATGGTTCCCTTCAGGGCCCTGTGAGCGTACGTCTCGTAGCCCACCAGCTTGGCCAGTTTGTTCCTGCATTTCAGCAGCTCCTCCAGGCAATCCAGCATCTGGCCGTTAGGATAGAGGAAGATCCTGTAGGCGATCTCCCGCAGCTGACAGCAGAGTGGGGGGGGGGGGGGGGACAGGACAATTAGATCAACATCCTGCAACAGTGCCTTGCAGTGTGTTCCTTCCTGCCGCCGTCAATACGTCTATTCATCAGTACACTGAGAGGTCTCCATCACGCCTAGCCATTTAGTAAACCGAGAAAAAACAAAATAGGAACTGAAAACAGTAAGTGAACAACAAGTAATGTGTTGATTAGCTATTATATTAGTTTTGCATCACTTTACAGTTAAAATAGTTACTTTTAATTATTAAGACACTTTGAATTGATGGGACTATGTCAACAAATTCTAAGTGGATGCCAGCACCAGGACTCGTTTTGTTATCAGAATAGGAGAAACTTGTGCTGCCATTGTTTTAACTTGCTTCTAACTCATAGAGGTAGGCCTATCACCATGTGGTTCGTTCTGATTTACTTTTGGGACAAAGGCGCCCCCTGCTGACCAATATAAGGAACTGTCTTATTGCCTCAGATGCCAACCAACATACATACCAAGTCATCAGGGGAGTCTGCGTGTAGCCCCCCCACCTGGATGAAACTGCCCTCTTTTGCAAAGTGCAGATGTAGATGTTCTGGAATTGCAGACTTGGCAATCCGATTGGGCAAATGAGAGCCCATTAAGAACTCATTATTCAGATCCAGGAGCTTCACATGGAGGGCCACAGCCTCCTTCCTCTGCAGAGCACAACAGGACAAGTTCAATTTTACTGGAGGACATTATATATAGATATATATATACACGTTTTGTATTTTTTTTTTGTATGTCTGTTATTAACAGAGGAATCTGAGAGCTTATGTTTTTATTAATTCTGGCAGTATCGCAAATTGGTCAGGCGACAGCAGGCTAAGCACATACCTAGTCAAAACTTTGACCAGATGCAACATGTGTGAAGTATAGTTCAAGTGGACAGCCAAAACAAGCATGGCTGAAGAGACAATACAGATTATTGACCCTCTTACCAGTTTCTCCTCCAGATGAATTCCACTGATCTCAAAATCAAACATGAACAGCTCTGCCACTCGCCTAGGAACAATACAGATGCTTGATTATTTACTATTGTGGTTTTTACATCATCTTTCTTTTTTAAATGCACGGAAGGCACGAATATTATTCAGCACAGAGGGCATCCTCCATAAGACTGTATGTCCGTGATTCTGAATACCTTGTGTCATGGTCCAGCTGGTTCAGAATATCAGGGCTGTTAAGCAGATCTTTTAGGCTGGTGCTTAATTCCACATTTGTATTTAACCTGCAAAAAAAAAATAGCACATTCAAAGCAGGACCCTGGTTAAGATTTTGCGATAGAGGTCTGTGTACCCTTACTTAATGGTTTATTCTGGTTGAAAACAACAATCTTGCATTTATATTACAGGTGCCTTACTTTTCTACAACAGTGCCAATCTCTATGCATGTCTTCTCTGCAGCCTCGCGGAACAGAGGGTCCGGATGGGCTACTTTAACAAAGTCAGCCTGGTAACACAGAGAAGCACATTTCAAGTCAAGTCAAGTCAAATGTATTGGAATTTGGAAATTGGACTAGTCCAAAACAATATGGTGTAATATCCATCCAAAACAACAACAACAACACAGTGTCTGCTCCAGGATGTGAGGTTGAAGACATGTTCAGGCAAAAAGTGCAGGTGCCATTGTAGCGTGAACTTACAAGGTCAGCCACTTTGCATAGACCATCGGAGAGCTGGTCAAAGTACTCCACGGTCGCCGCTCCAGGGGGGCTGTAGCATGTCTTGTCTACCAGTAGCTGGGTGTCCTTCAGCACCCTCTTCGTAGCTACTTCAAAGCCCGTGGGAGAGCTCAACTCTGGCACTCCAAACAAACCCTGACATAAAGCCAAAACAAAAGGTGTCATTTACACTGGGGACATGTCCCCGCCACTACTGTAAATTGGACGATCTTGTCTCTATCCCAAATCTCGTTAAGAATTTTCTGAAAAGACAGCTTAATGTTGTCAACCGTACTCCTTCAGTTGTTTGTTTCTATTGGTCATATTGTTGGTCAGTGATATTGGATATTTTCATCGCTGGTCTGGCTGACTTGCACTGGTGCCTTCCAAAGTAGATGGATGTGATGCATATGGATGACTGTTACTTGTGCAGTGGACGTGGTTGTTTTCATGCTGCTTATGTACGTATTGTTGACTCTGTAGTAGCCGCCTTTTGACATAATTTTATGCCATCACATTGCCTAAAATTGCATATTTTGAAGAACATTTAAAAAAAACATATATATTCTTAGCCCTATGCCCCAACCACATTTGAACAGAAAGTTAGACCCTTGGTCTAGACTCTAAACACAACACAGCGTTAAATCACTGGTGTCAGTAACATACATCGATAACAATTTTACATAAGTTTACAATGCAATAATAAAGATTAACTAACAAATGTCTAACAGTTTAACTCTATTTATAATTTGATCTTGGTGTTTATGTTAAGGCTGGTCCTGTTAACTAGGGTGTTCATTCATGCATTAACTGATTGTTACCGATTAACTACCCTTTATATATCCCCCATGAAATGGTTATTAGGGGGTAATTAATGTTTATTACCGTCTGCATTCACTAATGTAGTGAATGGTGAATTATTGTTCCCTTATTGTAAAGTGTTTCCCATACATGTTAATGTTGTTGTTTTTTACACTACACAACTCAACCCATATCGCACCACCTTACTTTGTGTGTAACAGTGCTGATACTACATACCACGTTGTCCTGGAACACGTCCAGTCTTCTGTGAGGTTTACTGTTGAACGCAGCCCCGACAGGGGACCACGTTGTGACCTTCCTCTGAGCCAAGGTCCATACTTGTGCTCGGTGCTTTATGAAACAGTTCAGGCGTTTACACGCCAGCATCTTGCACTTGTTGGTTGGGGTTCTTCCTTCAAGTCTGACTTGGGTCTAACCTTGGCTGGTTACGGATACTGCCGTGGACTGGTAGAAATCATGCTAGGCTTGTTCTTCAAATACAAGGACTTGAGAGTAAAAAAACAAACAAAACCAGCCTATACTATACACATCAGCTACCAAGTACCGTTGTCAACGACCACTGCCAGTCATAAGGAGTTGCCTAGAGTCCACATCTTTCTTGTTGTCACAAACTGATTATTTAAATCGGCATTTTCCTATGTTTTGAAATACAAGTCGTCAACATATAAGCTAAACTTTGGAAATAATAAAAGCTTTTATTATTATAGAAATACTCTGCACTTAAAATCCATCAGTAAAGGGCTCCCGAAATTGAGCTAAATCATATTTGGAAAAGGTCTATCGAAAGTGCGGATCGTGGGTAAAACAGGTCGCGGCTACGTCATTGGGAGGCGACCTGGCATGCTGCAGCCTTTTTCATTTGAACTTTATTTTGATATGGCATTAAATGTACAACATTAAAGCATTGATGTGTGTATAAGGAAACAAAAAGACGCTACAAATTATAAATAGGCTACAACCGACAAACTTATATTGCGAGAATTCTAAACATTTAATCTCGGTCATACATAAATGTAATCATTGTTTAGAGATTTATTGTAAGTTATTATATTAAGTGCTTACGCATTAAACGTTACATCCCTTGATTGTCCTAATGGATGTGATGACGGCAAATCCACAGTGCAACCGTATACACCCATCGATCGAACTGAAATTCAGTGGTCAATTGTTATTCTAGTAATTCAGTAAATGCAGAGGCCTCTGGGTGTGTGTAACTATAAGAAAATGACCTTAAGTGTCCGGTGTGTGACCCAACCTGCTAAACTGTTATGCTTTATGATTGGTTTGAAATAGGAACTAAAAAGTAAAACAGAAACCCAGAATAAGCTGTGAAATGATTTTATTTATCAGAGAAATAACTGATTGCGCTTCACAACCTAACGCGTTATAGGAATTCATGTTAAAACTGTTTATTAAACGTGTAGGAAAAAAATTAACAAAAGTTCAGAATGCAGCTCCATTTCGAAACCTCCCCTAAAATTAAACTATCCCAGGTGACTGGCAAAATGTTTCAAATCAACTCTAAAAAAGAACTTAATACTGAAAGTAGTTAACACAGGAGTCAGAACAACATAAAAGTCTTCCCAATATGAGAAATCTCAGTGTTTTGCTTTATACATTTAAGGATCTTGTACTTGCAAAACAGTACCAATTTGTGACGTATGGCAAGGCAATGCACTCAACTGTCATACAAAATTAATGCTCAATTTGTAAATAAACACCTTGCTACTTAATGATTATAACAATCATTTGACGTTCATTCTCAATCTCATATTTACATTTATTGACTGGAACATGACAAAATGTACTCAAATTTAGGGAAACGTAGAACTCAATTATTGTACATTTTGGCTCATATGAACACAAAAACATCAAGCAAACATGTTTTGTGAGTTTACAAAGGAGTGCTGTAGTCAAGGTTGTGAGTCATTGTTGTCCCAGTGAATGTGCTTGGACATCTCCCTTCTTAACACCCGCTTCTTGTCCTTCCTCTTGCCAGTCACTTTACAAAAAAAACAAAACTGCAAGTCTGAGACTACAGTAAACTAAGTTGACCCCTGAGTTTCTAATGCAAAACTAGTGTATGAAATACCTCATTACAGTGTATCTTAGTGCAAGCCAGCAATATGCTTGATTAAACAGAGGTATATTAGATAGCACCCAAGCGGACAATATTCCTCAGAATGGTTACCCCTGCTGGCTAAATCACAAAAAGCATTATGGGAGGAGGACGACTTGCTCTGGGTCCATGTGAAAACCAGCAGCAGTTCAAATGGTTCAATTGCTTTTTGCATTTATAAACAAGTTTTGTTTTTCGTTTTTTCTTTTTCATAGAAATTATAAATATCCCTGAATGAAAACAAATTCACAGTAATTTCTAGAGGACTCCAGTGCTACTACCGTTTCGCGTCCATCAAGTGTCTTCAAGATCTCCAGTTAGTGTCCTTTTCTCCTCTTGCGCCCAGAGCCCAATCGTCACTCGCTGTCGTTGTAGGTGACCATCTGCCTGCCGCGGTTCCGCGTGGTGACGTTAGTCCGTCGCTGTAGATTGCCGGACGACTCGTCGCTCTCCGCCTGCCTCCCGGCGGGGGCCCTTCGGCTGGGCTCCCTCAACGGGCGCCACGGCGTCTTCTTGCTGGCTCTGGCCTTCCTCTTGGGGGGGCTGCTGCTGCCGTGGGACCCTGAGCTCACCGAGTGTTCCGAGGCGGAGGACTGCTCCTCGCTCTCCGAGGCGGAACTGTTGCTTCTGTAGCTGTCCTCCCGCTTGCATTTCGGCCGCAGCGCGTCCTTCTTCCCTCGCCGTGAGCGGCCGGCGGCGGCGGCGTCCTTCTCGTCGTCCGAAGCCGATAGAGAGGAGGCCTCTTCCTGACTGCTAATGGGTTCCGGTTTGTGTTTCCCACGAGACTCCCTTTGAGGTGGCTTTGAGGACTTTGAGGAGCCCGACTTTGCACTGATCTCCTTGGAGTTCCTATTCGTCTTGGCCGACTGATCTTTGTCTCCGTCTTCCGAGTCCGAGGTGGCCGAGGTGCGCCTCCTCTTAGAAGGTGGCTTCCGCGCTTTGTCATCAGGGGAGATCCTTGAGGACTTGCGCACGGGTGTGTCTTCAGCGGAGGTGGCGCTGATCCTACCGTTTCTTTGTTTCACACGATCCTTGGAGGCAAAGTCTTCTGCAGAGTCTTCTGCAGACTCCTCACTGATGTTTTTCTTTTTGGGCAGGGCTCGGGTGCGTGGCCGCTTTTCCAGCTCCTCTTCAGAAGATTTGTCAGAGGAACCGGCAGAGCGATTCTTCCTCGGCCTTTTCCTGGGTTTGTATTCCTGCTCAGAGCTCTCTGAATGGGAGGTGCCGTGCGATCGTTTGGATTTACTCTTGTGCCTCTGCGTCTTTTTACGGCCTTCATCCGAGTAATTGCTCCCGGCGTCCTCCTCCTCCTCCTCCTCCTCCGATTCCGGTTCCCTCCGGCGCTCCCTCCGTCCTTTGGGAGCGTCGCTGAGATCCTCGGACTCCGCGTCGTCCTGTTTTAGGGCCGAGGCCAGCGGCACTTTATGGCGCTGGGACGTCGCTTTGACCTTCCCGCCGGATTTGTCTCCTTGGTCCTCCCGTGCCGCTCGTCTCCCGTTTTGCTGCGACGGGTTCTTCTCGGGAACGTAGTCCTCGTCCTCAGAGTCAGAGTCCACAGTGGGCTTGCGTCGCACCGGCCTGCTCTTAGTATCCGCTACCTCGTCCTCCTCGCTTGCAACCGGAGTGACCTTACTTCTCCTGGCTGATGCTGCCGCATTGACCTTGGAATGCGTCCGAGACACGACCGCCACTGTGGACTCCTCCTCCTCCTCCTCACTGGAACCCTCGTCCTGCTGGTCAGAATCACTGTCGGCCTTCTGAGGTTTTGCACTGTGACCGTTTACTTGGGATGAGGCTTCTGGAAATTGCAACAGAAAGAGGTTTTCATCAGGAAAAAAAAAAAGGAACTCAATATGATGAGGTCTAAAAATGATCCTGTCAGGATCATGGAGACGGTTCGTTCTTACCTCTTCCTTCTGTCCTGGATGCTTGTTTCTTTGCCTTGTGTTTACTAGGACTGTCGCCCCCATTCTGCTGGGGTTTTGGGGACGCGCTGGCGTCGCTCTCCTCGTCCTTGGAGTCGGCCGTCGACTCCTCTTTGGTTTGAGAAGCTGACAAACAAAAACAACGAGTCAGCATTCAGACAACTCACAGTGTCTTTGCTCCCACATTGGTGGCCCACCAATGTGCTAAGCCTATTTTGCAACCTCATAAAAAGGGAACCTCTATCATAGTGACCAAGCAGTATAAAAATACTTCTGGAGAGCGACTTCGGTGTTGGCGCAGGCCTGTTAAAACGACCTCCTACCCTGTGCAGAGGATGCGTCCTCAGAGTCCGAATCGCTCTGGATGACGGCGGTGCGCTTGCTGATCCGGGGGGTCTGTCGCAGGCGGCTACCACTGCTCCTCTTCTGCTTCTTCGCCTCCTTCTCCTCCTCTTCGTAGTCCTCATCTGAGGCGTCCAGGAGCTTCATCTTGTTGATGGCAGCACGGGCTGTCTTTCTCTTCAGAAAACGGTGGCCTGCATGATCCCCCAGCTCCTCCTCTTCTTCATCATCCTCATCCTGGGACGACGCTTGGCTGTCATCGTCATGCCGACGGGACTTTTCCCGGCGGGATGACCTGGCAGCGTGGCCGTTCATAGAAGTCCTGGCTGCTGGGAGAAAAGAGTTACAGTTGATCCAGAGAGGAAATGGAACCCAGGCTTTTGCTAGACTTTTTAAGCGTAATTTGTAATGTTTTTAAATTAAATTTACAACCAAACAGCAGTCCAAAAAAGAAATGTAGCATGCATCTTGCAGGATTGTAATAAAACCCGCCCAATCAGAGGAATGATGATTGGATGGCTTATCCCTCCGTCTACCTGTGTACTCATTGTGCATGACCGGAGTCTACCATAACGCTAGGCAGACGTATTGCCAAGCTAGCAAGCTTGCTCCTATTGCTAAGCTAGTGAGCTCAGCAATAGAGGATGGGCTTTCTAGGCAGGTCTGAAGGTAAGGCTGGGAATTTTTCAGTTTGATCCTTTCAAAATATAGCTTACTCTGGATGGTTTCTCATAATTCCCTATCCTAGCTTTAATATTTCCGTCATTTTGATCAATGTATAATACTGAGGCCTGTTCATGAATGATCCGAGTAACAGTCTTTATTTACCTGGTCTTCTTCGGTCTAGGGCAGTGCTGGTCCTGGTCAAACGTGTACTCTTGCTGGTCTTTGACCTGCTGGGATAGCGGCGACGGGAAGAGTGGGACGACGCCACCCTGTCGCCATCTTCACTCTCCTCGGGTTCACTGGAGAAGGCGGCTTCCTCCTCCTCCTCCTCCTCCTCTTCCTCACTCTCGCTATCTGTAACTGACCATGAATGAAACCGTATACGTTTATCAATGTGGTTGTTTAGGGACAATCAGCAAGACACGGTCATTGAGATCGATAGGAGGCATTCATCCACACCAGTTTGACCTATGATATTGAGAAAAGTGAAGCAGTTCACCTCCTATAGGGGGCCTAGTTGGGCTGGGCGATTAACTGAATTTCGATCTTGATTTTAGCGTCAAACGATCACAAAACTAACATAAGAGATTTCAATTTTTTTTTATTTTTTTTTAATGTTTTATAGAAAGTGCAGAACAGCTGGATGCATATCTGTACATTATTTTAGATTTTAACATTTTCCTTTGGACCATTTTGTGTATTTTTTTAAAGGGGAAATTTCAAAGTTCTCAGTTACTAAGTGTTTTTGAGAGAGACATGCTGAATAAATAGATCATGTTTTCAAACTCAAAAAATAATCGTGATTTAAATATTGACCAAAATAATCGTGATTATGATTTTTTTCCCATAATCGAGCAGCCCTACGGCCTAGTATATTGAATTGACTATCATTTGTACCTCTTTTCCTGGTGGGGTTCCTTCTGTCACGCGCTTTCCCCCTGGTCTCCCTCTGGCGTCTGGCCGACCCAGGTCGCTTCTCCTCCTCTGACTCACTTTCAGAGGCTGAGGCGGAAACACATTACATGAAGATAGTACAAAAGAAAACTATTCCATAATATTACATACATTATTATTATTATCGTTATTATAGTAGCACATTCAAAGAAATAAAATATTCAAGAAGAACATCTTTCTCTCCCGTGTCGTTGCTACACCACAGGTCTAGGATGTACACAGATGTATGTTCGCCGTGTGGTCTGTTAAGACGTGGGCGTGGTTCCCACCTGGTGACGAAGACGCTGCTTTGGAGTCCGAGGACGAGTTGCGGCTCCGCCTCCTTGCCCTCTCCGGAGCCGACACTTTGGTTGAGGTAGGTTTGGTCACAGACATCGACTCCACTTTTTCCTGAGTTTTCACGGCAGCCCTCTTCTGACTGCAAAAAGATTAGAAGACTTTTTAATTGCGGGACATGGACTCGAACAAAAGCAGCATATGTAAATCAATAGACTTCAGAGTGCCTGCTATGCCGTATTTTTGCCTTTGCATCATCAACGTTGGCTTTTCTGCCAACGTTGGTCCGTTACTTGGCGTGTCTGATTAAAGAACAGTGATGTTGAGGCTCCGCTTCATCAACACCAGCCTTATCTATAGAAGGCCAAGCACTAGGACAGGCCATGCGGTCCTAGTAATATATAGAATTGTGAATCGAAGTGGTCTGCTGCTGACAGACCTGCTGGAGGCGCCGACGCCCGATGGCTCCCCCTGCTGCATCTTCTTCCTGAAGCGCTGGCTGCGGCGCAGCCTCTCGCTGCTCTTCACCGCCGTCTTGTACTCCGAAAGGATCCTCCTGATGCGCTCCTCGAAGAAGGCCGACAGACGCAGGGTCATGCTGTAGATCTGGAGGCGGAGGAGATCAGTTCACCATCACGCGCGTACCAACCAAGAATCCGATCGTTAATATAGAAAACACCGGAGAGATGGTATTCCTAGAGGGGTTCTGACGTTCCCAGAAATGATGAAGTAGGGCTGGGTGATGATTAAATAGTTTTCTTATTTTCTTTAAATAGTATTGTCATGGAAAGAAGATATGGAATTATCTTGGAACCCCGTTTTATAGTGAGTAGACTAATCAAGACTCCAATTAGGAAGATTGAAAACGCCAGAGAGAAGGGAAAATGGCATGATATATATTTGATATTATATGGTATATACTTATACCAATAATGACAAATCACTTCACGACTTATTACTAAACAATGGCCAAAAAAACACAACTACCAACATAATCACTAAACTTCCAATGCTATTTTGATTTCCAAATGGAAGCAATCGTTGCAAGGCGACGTTGCAATGTACAAGTTCTAGTGTGTAAAGTTACCAGTAGGAATGTCCCGATCCGATCAACGGTATCGGTCCGATATTGGCCCATTACGCTGGATCGGAAATTGGAGGGGAGAAATAAATAGGATCCAATCCGCGCAGCGTTTCGCGTGATAACAACTATAGTCGCCAATTAGGCGCATGCGCATGAGAGCTAACGCATGAGAGCTACCTGTTGAACAGTCATGTCAGCAGTTTGGCAGTAATTCTGGCTGTTGCCGAGCGCGATCATGCGGTCACGTCAGACGCTCCAGCTTGGGCAAGAGCGGATCACAGCTGTAGTGACCGCAAAGCACAAGCTTGGCGATTGCCAAAGCGAACCATTTCGGACGTTGCAGACTTCAAATCTATTAAAATGATTAATCCATTGGAAATATCATTATTATATATCGGCCATTTCAATCTTATTTAACTCTTCTGTTTCCAACCATTTCATTTTTTTTTTAATATGTGCATGTTTACATCGTTTTCTTTGGAACTTTTGAAATTCAATGTGTTTTGGCTCATTGGCAATCACAAGCAAAGTGCTTCCATATATTTTATTATTATTTGTTCAAGAGTAAAACAAAGTATTGGACTGATATCGGTATCGGCCTCAAATAAGCTGCGGTATCGGTATCAGAAGTGAAAAAGTGGTATCGGGACATCCCTAGTTACCAGTGATTATCATGACATTAAGTTCCATAAGACGAAGCGTCCCTCCATACCTTGGATCGCTTGTTTGGCGTGTAGGCTTTGGCGTTGGCAAAGATGAGCCGCGTGTCCTTGCAGAGCTCGATGGGGTTGTCGTAGCGGTCGTCCTCAAGGACCCTCTTAACTGTGCCGAAGTCCATGGGGGCATGGATGATATCCAGGTAGTCCTGAACGGGAAGACGTTGGGATGTTAGTCAGGCACGCCTTCATATTTAGCCACCATTTTATAGTAGTGACTTTATATCTAGTTAATTATTATACGTTTTTCTCAACCAACTTCAATTCAGCCATAGGTTTACGTTTTTGCTCGATCACTTGGTTGTGATAGCTTCATTTATTTATTTGTTGAGAATACATACTGGATAGTTGTTGGGGTTGACGGCCTGTCTGAAGGGCTCAGAGTCCTCACAGTCGAAGATGTAGTTGATCAGACTCTTGCACTGTCCCTTCCAGGCATCTCGGTCCGGAAGCACCTCCACCGAGCGCTGGGTCAGAGAGGAGTGGGGGAGTGTCAGAGCCAGAGGCAAATGCTGACTACATTTCAGGACAACCAATTTAAACCTTGATTTAATATTTCAGTCTGTGTCAGTCTATGTTTTTATTCCAAATTTGTCCAAACAAGTTCCCTTTAAAATATCTTAATATTTGATTGTGATTTCTCCAAGGTATATTTATGGTAACAACACTCCAGTTTAAATGTTCAAACATGGATCATGGTTTATCATTCATCTAGAAAATGTTCCCTTTACCTGACGCAACCTATGACCGGTCGAAGTGCCTGGTGCCTCTGCTTCGTCATCCTGGAGAGCGAAAAGCTTTGTAGTTAGGGTTAGTAACCCAAAACATAATTGAATTTCCAGCTGCCAGGAATTTGAGGACTGATCTTTCAATGTTTTCTTGAAACCCAAACGAGTCGGTTGTGCAAGCCAGAAACCCATTTGTATTCTCCAATATGGAGCATTTTTTGAGTTTATATTATGGAATTTGAAACATTTGTTCCCCAAAAACGGCTCGTCTGAGAAGGGCCATCAAGGTTTACCTCATCGTCATCATCCATTTCCTCCACTGCATTGTAAATCTCCATGATATCTGTGCAACTTGGGTCACTGAGGGGGATCAGGATGAGAAAAATGTATTATCAAGTGCAGAAAAAAAATCTAGAATCAACTCTGAATATAATGAATCCATTCACACTTAATCAGTTCATGGGATTTCATGTTTACATTGCATTTATTTATTTTCATATAAAAAGCGACTAACAATAAGTGCAGTCAACCATGAAGAAACAACCCCGAAATTGCAGGAGTCATGAGAGTACAATTGATCAATTAGTCAAAGTGCTACCACTGAATGTTGCTGCAAACCTCTATGGAACCAGACCAAAGCAGCATGGGACCCTAACTCACTTGACAAACTTTTGGAGGACATTGGTGATGAGTTTAGCGGAATGGGCGATCTTGCTTCGCGGCTCGTTGAAGGTGCGGGCGTTGTGCGCGATGTACCGTGCATCCCAAATCAACGCCGAGAGCCGTCTGTGGAGAGTGGAGTTGGGGTTTAGAGAGCGTGCAAAATATGGGGGGGGTCCGGGGGGCTCGACCCTCTCGCCCCAGATTTTCCCATGAGACCCCCTGAAAGCCTCAAAAGCAAAATTTGAAGGCCATCTCAAATTTTGTCCAAAAAAAATTGTCACTAATGTTTTTAAGCTCACCAGGTCCAGTATTCAGAATTCAAAGCATTTAGTCACAAATATATTATTTTCTGCCAAGCGGAGCCAGCCAGTCCTATGTGCGAATGCAATTTAGCCATGTTCAGAACAGAAGAAAGACGTAATGTTTACAAGTCATACTAAAAACAGCTAGCAAGCGAAAGCTAAACCAGAGTGTATCACTCACACACCTTGGGTCTATACTTACTTAAGATAAGAGGCTATCTTTTAAGTCTTTGCAGTGACCGAATTGTGATGATAGAACTGATTGTTGTGCATAAGACGAGTGTGTGCGACTGTGCGCGTGCATGTCCTTTCCGGCTTTCGGCATACTGCATGGTTATGAAGGCCTTGTGGTTGGTTGTGGTCTTAGTGAAGCAGCCCAGCCTTGGAGTTGGAGGGATTGTTTATGTGCGTGCGAGAGCGTGAGAGAGAGAGCGCACATGCCGTGGTGATGTTTGGCTTGTTGTGTAAAAAGGTTGGACGAATGTGCTTTGTGTATGTGTTCAATGATGTATCTGTCTGATCGTATTTGCTGTAGATGGAGGGTTAAATAATGTCACACGATCGGTCATACTGCAGGCTTTCATTTGCAAGTGAACTGATTGTGTGCCAGTCTCCGATAGGCTATACCTGGCATTTATTCAGTTGTTGATTGCTCTACTAAGTGCGCCTTATTGGTGAAAATTATTGTTGTGTTTGCAGTGTAATTAATGCACAACTTTGCCTCTCCTTGTTATAAAACAACGTGCATCCAAACAACTTCAGCCAATGTAGCCTCCTATGTCAGTAGGCCTACTGACATAGGAGGCTGCATTGGCCAAAGTGTTGCTTTACGAATAGGCTTCTATAGCATATTGGATTTTCAAAAATTGTTTGTGTATCGTAATGTAGGCTATAGACTGATTGCTTGGATCCATGAAATATTGTAATGTTGTAGGCCTACTGCATATTGAGAAAATTTAGCTCGGTATTGAGCAACAATCGGGGATGGGGACCCCCCCCTGAATATTGCAGTTTAGCACTTCAGAGGAGAGTGGACATGTTTAGTTAGCACATGAGCATCTTATGGCTCATGGTTCTGTACATTGTTTCCATGTGCTTGATGCAACTGTTCATTTATTTTGAATATACAAAATATAGTTATACTTAACAAAATTAAATATGGTTGAACTGCAAGACTGGAAAGAATACATTTATTTAATTCCGCGAGGAGAACCCAATTCTATTGATGTATTGTAAAGCTGGTATACTTTCCTAGCTTCATGGTGGCAATCTGGAAGATCTTTATGGAAATAAGGGATTGAGCCTAAGGCCCAATGACTGCATTTGCAGTATTATGAATGAATGTTAAGAACTGACACTGTTTATATATCTGAAAAATGACTAATCGCCGTAGGTGTCTCCAATGAACAAAATGTAATTCTTCAAAATATCGACCTCAACAAAACGTTAATATAGCAATACATAATTAAACCTGAAATGGTGTCTGCAGTTGACAACGGGTTGGAATATTTTGTCTGAAGAACGGAGTGGATCTAATTAAACAGGCTTCTTAAAAAGGGGAAACATTTGTGGGACGGACCTGTAGAACCTGTTGATGAGCCGCAGCCGGATGGTGCCCAGGTCGGTGGGGTAAGCGATCACAGTGCAGTAGGTGGGGTACTGAACGATGTCCACCGGGCCCGAGAAGGGAGCGGCGATCTCTGTTGTACACATACAAAAAAAAACATGTTTGCTACAGAAAGGCATCCTCCCTCTCTCCGTGTGTGTGTGTGTGTGTGTGTGTGTGTGTGTGTGTGTGTGTGTGTGTGTGTGTGTGTGTGTGTGTGTGTGTGTGTGTGTGTGTGTGTGTGTTTAAACACACCGACAGTGATGAGCTGGTCAATGGCGGCGATGATGCGCTCGCACTCTTCGTCCCTGCAGCGGTCGCCCCACTCCCCATTGAGGGGCTTGTACATGAGCTCGCTCATCTCCTCTGCCGTCACGGGGATGCCCCCGCCATCCGTCTCTGGCCGCTGGTCTATACGATGGAAACCAAAAGAATAGGATAGCTTAGCATCACCTGGAGCAAGCATGGAGTTAACGCAGCAGACAGCACACAGGACAACAAATGACGGACCGTTCGTTAAGATTTGCTCAGTAGTGCAACAGATGCTCGCAATATGGGGGCTGACATCTTTAAACACCGAGATCCCAGGAACGTGCAGGTCTAGAGGCACTGGTGAGACCTTACGGGTGCCACCCCGCTGGTCTCCACTGCATACGGCGGCCTCAAACCTAGGGTCCTACTCGGCCCATAGTTGAGGCCACAGTGAAAACGAAAAGCTCTGGGCGATTGCTGTAATCGGTCTAATGATGTTCTGAATACTGCACGTTTGTGCGGAGGATGTTTCACTCAACAAAGAACAAGCATGGTGTGAAAAGAAAAAGGAAATGAAATGTTTTTGGAATATTAAATGACTGATTATAGTGCTACGGAGTGTTAAACTCTCTACTATGATGCAGTTGAAAAATATTACCAATATCAGAGATCCGCTCGATATCCCAAGGGCTCAGCTTCTCCGTCTCTCCATTGTCCCATCTGGAGGAAAAAGAGAGACACCAATTAGTAGACACCTCATTGTGCGTCCATTTGGGGTACAACTACAAGATGGCCAGAGAAGCAAGACCTGTTCCAGACTCATTTTTGACTGCACTTTCTTTTTCCACAGTATTTGGTACACTGGACATAAAAATTGTACTTTTTTGGGGTATCATTTTTCAAAATATTAAAAAATATCTATATCAGGTCTCAGGTCTCTTTGCCTTACTTGACTTTAAAGCACTGGAAGTGGCTGTCTGGGTAGGGGGCCTGATAAGGCTCCTGACACACGATGGACCCGAACCACCAGGCGTCGTCAATCACCGAGCGGAAGCAGTCATCTGGGCGGGGGCAGGACAACGCACGGGTGAGGAGAGGAGGCAAATGGGTCCATAGCAAGACACACAGAACACACAGTGTGTTTACTAGACATGACTCGTTACGCTGATGATGGTCACATGCATGCATCTATGTAGATGTACAGTTGTGGTGGTTAGTGAGGTCCCCCCTTCACTGTTAGTGTCTTTGAGTGTCTAGAAAAGCAATATATCAATTCAATCCTTTTAACTCCCCCTGCTGGGGAGATTGACTATAGACTCACCTGGTTTCCAGTTGGTTCTCCGGGCTTCGTCATAGTTCTGCCTCAGCACAAGGAAATCGATCACATCCGGCATGTCATGATACCTAGAAGACCACAAACATGTGTTTGTATGGTTGTTATGACTGCATCAAATCTGCAGAATGTTCCCTTTTGTTATGGCGGCTATTATTGGCAAATTAAATACAGATGAAAATCTGCCGCAAACCAGATTATCGGCTGTATTTAATTTGATGATGCCAAAGTAAAAACAAAACCCAGAAGAGCTTGGACTTACTTGACAGAGAAGGACTTGTCTGTGATCTTTCCTGTGCCATGGTCAATCAGAGTGAGCTTTAAGCAGCACAGCGTCGGAGGACACACTTCATATTTGATCCCTGTGATCTTCACAAACTCTTGGTCCTAGAAGTAAAAGTCCACACATTTTTACACCGTGCATCATGAACCAGACAACATGTATGTGGTATGCGTTACTGCCATCATAAAAAAAACATATTGCCCAATATTTTAAAAAAATAGACTGTCCATCCTATGCTATCAATGAATGCGTTGCAAAATGATGTCCCATGGTCCGCTTGTATAACTTGTGACGCCATCATGGCCATCCTTGGGGCTTGGGTCTTACCCGGAGCACCATCTTCTTCCAGGGCTGCTTCTCCAGGTTAATAGGGTACAATGCGCTGCGGCTCACCGCTTCCACATAAGCCTCGTGGCCCTGTCGGAAGTAGATCACCTGAAAGAGAGAGAGAGAAGGGGGGACATCCAGAGACCAGCTCAGAAACAGTAACAAAATGATGTACAAATGCAACCCAAACGGTGCATCCCTAAGTTATCTAAACAGAGTTCCACAAGACTACTAACCTCGTCTCCCATTTGGGGGACAAAGGGAGACTTCCGGGGAATGACGTCAGTGATCCACAGGGAGGGTCTGAACTCGTTGGACACCTCTCGGTTAATCGATGGCCTGAGTTTAGGGCGCTGCACAACACGTCAACTGTTACGGGTTAGCGTCTTGAAATGCCCCATGGGTTTTTATTTCCGAAACCACCATGGCCATCCCAATCACTTACACCGGCAACTGTGATATTGACTTAATAATAAGGTGAAAAAAAACAAAAGCTAGACTGCACGCCACCAACGGAAGAGCTGAGCGATCTTACCCTCGGCGTCTTGCTTTTTGGCTTTCTGGCCTTCTGTTTGCTCTTCTTCACGCCAGACGACTCCTCGTCGCTCTGCCGTTTCTCCTCCTCGTCCTCCGCCGCTGCCGCCTCGTCCTCCTCCTCCGAGCTGCTCAGCGGCCGGCGTGCCCGTTTCCGTGACGACAAGGGAGTCGAGGGCTGCAAGTTGATCCCGGCGTCCGCCGTCCAGTCAGAGTAGTCGCTGGATGTGTGGCTGTGCCGAACGGAGAAATGGGAGGTTTCAATGCAATTTGCTACGCAAGAAAATGACATAAGCAGAAAATTGTTCCTTACCATATAGAGACTTACTTTAACTTGATTTATAGTGTTTATTAGGTAAGAGACATGGCGTCTGTTCCAAGAAGCAGGACATGGAAACATGGACTCTGAGAGTTAGTGAAATCTGGAAATTATGAAACTGAGTCTCTCAGGAAAGTGCAAGCTTTAAAAGCCCTAATCAATCACGCGGTATAAAAAGAGATTGATTTTGGATTGCAACAGAGAGAAGCCATGCTCAACATAATTTACTACGGCCAGGCAAGGGGTTATATGTCAATTAAGTAATTGCCGATATCTTTGAAAATCCAAATTAAAGTTGAAGGTTAACAATTAAGTGCAATAAAGACATAATGTATGTGGTGCATGCTTAATTATGTGTAAAGCATGTACAACTATGCAAGTTAAAAATCCATGATTAAAATGGTTTAAGAATGTCGTCATGGTAGACAATGACAATGAAAAACTGGAAGAAAGTTGTTTTAGAAATACCAAAATATTAAGTACATTACAGTACAAATACAACCATTATGAAAACGGCAACAAAACTATTTCCAAACATGGAGCTGAACGGGACTATGCACATAATACAAATTCAGTTTAGTGAAAAATCAACAATAGCTATTCACACCTAGGTCCATTCTCTATGGCTCTTGCCAGCAAATACGTCAGTGTATCCAATCTGTTATCTTTGTCATAGTCACTGTACAAGTTGTAGGCATTGCGGAGGCAACAGCCTATTTGTGGTTCTCAACACAGTCCTCTTACTGCATAAAGATATGAAGGATAAAGACTGCACACCCACTTGTCACAATCCCCCTCAACCTCCAACTGCAAATACTAGTACTAGTTTACACTTGGATTATAAAGTGAAGCTCCATTACAATTAAATCCTCTAAATACAGGAGATTTTGGTAAAAGGACAGAGCATAAGCTTGTCCTCACTAGGCTATATAGGTTGAGTAACCAATCTGTTTTTATTTTCACTGGCGATATTATTGGAAAACGCTGTATATTCCCGGTCAATGTACATAGTTGACAAAACAACTTCTGTGTTTATTTCACATCTTTAATCATTACATTATATTCATCTGGAGTCTCAATCTCCGTATATAGAGCTACATGTTGGATTTCTGGAATACAACCCAACACATATATGTACGGCTTAGCAGTAATTCCAGCTTTGTCGAAATGGGAGGACATTTCATACCTTGGGCTCTCGCTGTGCCATTCCTCCTCCTCATTTGATGTATCCAGTGCACTGCCTTCAAATTCATTGTCCTGGAGATGATCAAAGTGCATATTTATGATCTTTATGATCCACTTAATATTTAAAAAGTACATCTTGGCAATAACTTGCAAAGAAGAAAATAAAAAAATTATGCTTTGGCCCTGAATTTTTCACTAAATCTATTTGAAAAACTGGCATCTACCTCTGAGCTTGCGGTCTCCTCTCCTTCCTCGCAGGACATGTCCAGGAAGGCCTCCACTCGGTCGGGACTGTCAGAGCCGAAGATGGCCTGGTGCCTCTGTTTCTTGCGGGCCTGCGCTCGCTTCACAGAGGGCAGCTCGTCCTCAGAGTCGTCCTGGAAAGGAAGGAAAGAAGAAATGGCAGATCAGAAACAGTGGCAAGAACAACCACTGAAGGCAAGTAGGGAGCGGTATTGGATCATTGGAAGGTAAATGGATAATTGCAACCAAGTGGTGCATTTCTTTGCATGGCCCAGTCATAAGCTCACCCGAAAGCTGCCGTAGGCCACCCTTCTCTTCCTGGCGTTGTACAAGCCAATCTCTTCTTCTCCTTTGGCTGTCCTGAAGTCGTCCTGTTCCCTGGAAATGGTTTTTACACATTAATGTCAAAGAATTACAAAAAAAAACCGTAATAAATAAATAAAACAAATAAATAGGATTATGCCTACAAGAACGATCGATACATATTTATACAAAGCCTTGGTTATGATGCGTACATCTTCACACATCAAAAAATAAACAGGCAAGACATTGTACTGATTTGAGATGCACCATCAAGTAATTTTTTAGCTTTTCTCCTTCTTGGGAAAATGTATGCAAAAAAAGAAATGGGATTTGGAAAAGGAAATAGACAAAACAACCCAAATGAAGCATGGGGCTCCAGGCGGGGGGGCTCCAGGCGGGGGGGCTCCAGGCGGGGGGGCTCCAGGCGGGGGGGCCCTTACCTGTAGCCGCTGGGCTGGAGCTCAGGCACCACCACGCGGTGCCTCCAGGCCTGCAAGTCCCTCTCTGTGGCCATCTGGCTGCGCGGGGCGTTCTGGTGCATCTGGCGGACTCCCTCCACCTGCCCGCTGCGGCGCAGGCCCACGTTGGGCGGCGACTGCACATCGGCACGGTCGTTCACTGACGCTGCAGGGAGAAAAATAAAAACACCGCTTAGATGTACAGTTCTGGAAAGACAAGGACACACGCACACGCACACACACACACACACACACACACACACACACACACACACACACACACACACACACACACGAATGATATGCACACTGAGCATCGGTACTATTTATATAGAAAATTGTATGCAGAAATTTGTAAAATAATCTAATTGGATGTTTGCACTAAATCCTAAAAGGAACCAAAAGTTACTTCAGAAATATGTTTTCTGGTCGTTATGCGACGACTCGAATGACTACTAAAGACCGCAAACTCTCACTTGTAGCTTACTTCTGCTCCAGTAATAGTATTAGTTTGATTTGGAACATTTCAAAATCGTGTCCAAGTTGTGGTCAATGTACCAACTCGTGAACTTTGTGGAACTCCTCCAGCAGTTGCTCAAGGTATTGTAGTTTTAACTAATGTTGACACACTTCCTAAAATAAAACGAAAGACTATGTCAATTAAATGTCTGTGTTGCGACAGTACTATTTTGAAATTTTATTTTGAAATTTATTTCTAATCTATCTCCATGGTGGAGATGAAAAGAACATACAGTGAGTACTATACAGGGCTCTGTATAGGGTAGGTTGTACCATTAGTACGCCATGTACTAGGGGTGGGAATCTCTTGGCACCTCACGATTCAATCCGATTATGAGGTCAACGATTTGATTCTGAAGCGATTATAGATGCATCCTTCTCGATGCAATTTTTTTCTATGTACATTTCCATGCGTGATTTTCAAATGTATATATACATCTGGGTTTGCTACTCAGAGTTTGCTAATCACTTCCTACTTTTGTGATGATCATTAAAGACAACAGATGAATTAACCTATCTAATATTTCATAAGAGAAATATAAGAGAAAGCTTTTGTCACAAATATGACTTTCTATGAACAATGCAATAATCAATGCAGCTTGCATTATAACACAATATGGAAGCATGCAAAAAATAGGTTTCAGTTTTAATTTATTTCTAATCTTTCTTTTCTATGTCATTAAAGGAAAAGCTGCTCTTGAATTAGAAGGAGTTCTTTTGTCTGGCTGTGAGTTTGCACGCATGCATAGGCTGAATCACAATAGTGTCAAGACAAATCAGATTGGCCAATACACACTGAAGATAAATTAAATATTTTTAAAATGACAAAGATTATCCCTTCAGTCGAACATAATGTTGCAGCAGGCAAAATTTAATTAAATAAATTTATTTTTTTAAATTTAGATTATTAATTTATCTGCATCGAGACAGAATCGTTCTAGCGAGAATCGCGATGCATCGAAGAATCGATTATTTTTCCCACCTCTACCATGTGCTGTACCGAGTTCTGTATATCACACCTGTACTACCATAAAGTACACACTGTACTATACAGAACCCTGTACTATACAGGGATCTGTATAGTACAGGGCCTGCACTATACAGGGATCTGTATAGTACAGGGCCTGCAAGAGTCACTCTTGCAGGCCTTTAGAAGGCAAAATAAATCAAGATCGACCAACTAACAATAACAGGATAGTAATAAGTTAATGGACTCCAGTTACAATGTTGTTCTTCCCCCTTTTCTGGCAATCTTCCAGAACAGTGTGTGCCTTTTGCGTGCTCTTGAATCGTGCTAATGATGCAGTGCTTTTTCAAGGAAACGGCCCAATATACAAACACCCTTTTTAGTTTTTTGATTTGTAGTAATATCACAGAGTCAAAACCCATGTGTCTAAATTGGAACTCAATCCGTTGGCGTTTCCAATGAGACCACTCCCAGTGGCACCGTCATACAGCCGGTCTGAGTGCTCTTCAAGCGCTGCTTAAAACCTTGGCACGCATGGCAGTGCCATCCATTGCCACCCATTACATTAAAACACAGAACCAGACCTAATATCGAACCTCCTGACTTGTGTCATTTACACAAAGCAACGCTTCCCAACGCTCAGTGGCTCGTCTGGTGTGTGACCTGCTTTACATTAAAGCTCTGACGTAAGCGAGTTCGACTCGGACCAAAAGGGGATTCGTTAAACACAGACTTTCACCAAACAGCTCGTGATATTGTTGTTTTGCTTCAGCATCATTCAAATAATCAAGTGTCAAGAAAATGTCTGCGTCACTCACGCCAGCCCTATTTTACAACGTAACCCAACGGTGAATGCTGGCGCTAGAAAGTAGAAAGGAGCATGTTTTCATGACATTGTTTGGGGGGTATGCTATAGTTAGACTGTACCTCTGCGTGGCGTGTTCGGGGCAGCCGGGGCTGGCATGAGAGCCTGGTCATCAGATACTGCAGCCTGCCTCACCGCCGCCGGTCCCACCACCTGGACTCCACCACCAGCGCCACCCGTACCCCCGGCCTGGTCCTGCTGCTGCTGCAGCTGGCGGATGGCCTCGTCGAGAGCGCTGCGTCGCGCCGCCGTCTCCTCGTGATCCGAGGTCTGCTGGCTGATGACCTGCTCCACCACCTCGCCGTCACCTGGGAGACGGGTAGCTGTTCAATGCCGGATCGCAATAACAGTACACAGGGTGGACGCTGACCGTCATTGACGTCGCTTGGCAAGATGGTGGTCAAATTAGGGGATTTGTAGGATTTTATAGCAAACTTTTCTTTCCGTCCAGCAGTGATAATCTCGTACTGAAAATAGAATCGGCAGCTAGAGATATTTGAGTCACAACATGCTTTAGTTGGTTCTTACTGGTGGCGACGTAGCCCAACTGGGGCACCAGATGCTCGGCCGAGATGTTCTCTCTCCCTGGGACAAGTCGCTGGAACCTGGGGGTTGAGTTGATGGAGAAGGACAGATGTTACTCCATGGACAACGATGGCTTTCACTCAGGGTTAATGTGCTAGCTGTGGTGCACATGATTTAAGTTGAACGTAGATGAAAGTAAGAGATAATACTCTAGATCAGACTCAATTGGGCTAGCATGTTCTAGTTACTAGACCATGCTAGCCCAGTTAAGTCTGATCCAGAATACTACTAATTGAATATAGAAATGATTGCAACACACACACACACACACACACACACACACACACACACACACACACACACACACACACACACACACACACACACACACACACACACACACACACACACACACACACACACACACACACACACACACACACACACACACACACACCTGGGCGGGTGCGGATTCCCATCGACGTCCACCAAGAAGGGCGGGGGCATCAGGTGGGGCGCCTGCTGGGTCTGCTCGTCCAGCACAAAGCCGTTGGCGTCTCTGATCAGCGGCCGGTAGTCCGTGTGGAAGAACACCTGCTCTGGGAGCTGTGGGTGGCGGTAATTACGGCAGTGATGTTAATATGGAAGCAATGTTAATATAACATGCTTTTAAAACATAATGTAATTCATGAGCAAGGCAGTCTTATGTACCAAGTACGTGTGAAATGTAATGTTTTTCTAGATGTTTTGCCTCATCTGAAAGGTTTTCAAGCAATGTTTTTTTTTGTAAATGATGAGTTTAAAGAAAGAAATGCAGCATTTGGCGCAGCAACAGAGATGTGCGATCGGTGTACATACGACTCCACGCGTCTTACCTTCTCGTAGGGCTTGGAACTTCCAAAGCCGAAGATAAGCAGGTGGCCGTGGGAGTCTGTACAAGCGAAGCGCTGGCCGTCGGGGGTGAATTTACAGTCGAACACGGCTCCATGACCCTGGCCCTCAATCTGGACGGGTTGGGGAGAAACAGACACAAGGTGTACAGGAATACAGGTCAATAGGGGGCAAACGCATGACAAAAACTACACAGTTAAAGAACTTTATCCATATGATCCCTTTGATAGAGAATTTGCAAACAAACCATAAACACATGGACAAAAGGGTAACTATTATATTTTTCTCCTCTATTGAGTGCAACATAGAAACTGGCTAACGGAATAATATACAAAGAAAGCCATGAGTCAACACCAGAAGACATTTCCCTTTTTAAGCTTCCTGAAATGTACTTTACATTTTTTTGGAGAATCATTATCCCCCGGCTTTGGCGAAAGCACACACACACCAGCAGGAGAAGAGTGAAAATAGGAGAACTGCACAGCTGTATCCATGACGCACGCTTTGCCAGCAAATTCTGTGGTTACCAGCTTGATTCAAGGTTCAAGGACCTTTATAGTGGGATCCATAGAGTGACAGCTAACAGAGTTGTTCTGTGAGCTTGAATGCTGCTGATTTACCATGTTGAAGTAATGCTGCGTCTTGACTCCTCGTTGCAGGTCCCA
The DNA here is from genome assembly GCA_900291075.1 of Melanogrammus aeglefinus. Lineage (NCBI taxonomy): Eukaryota > Metazoa > Chordata > Actinopteri > Gadiformes > Gadidae > Melanogrammus > Melanogrammus aeglefinus. Next base: position 120,072 of record OLKM01000032.1, on the reverse strand, counting down.
GATGAAGACACTGCCGTCGTGGCCGGCGGAGAGGATGATCCGGGGGTCAAAGGGATGGGGCTCCAGGACAAACACCTCCGCCTCGTGGCCCTGCAGCAAAACCAGCGTGCGGTGCTCAGAATACTGGATAGCCTTTATTTGATATCCAGCCACCCCACCATGTCGTCAGCCGACAAAGATAACGCATTCAGTTTCATAATACTAATAAGTCTCAAGTCCTTCAGAATGCATACGATCAGGTGTGAGCAAATATGCATTTGCCCTACAGCAGGTATACAGAAGTGCTAAATATGCTACAAACATTGTGAGGTTATGTGGATTCCATCATGGCCTTTCCTCGTCCATCTGAGAGCCTAAGCATAAGACGACACATCTTGTATATGATGTGTCGCACTTGTGTACTCTTCAAGGACACAAGTAATGGAATGAATTGAAAATAAACGAGATAATACTCCAAAGTAGAGCCTCACATAGACAGAATGAGGTACGGTACGCACTGTTGTTACACGAGCACATGAAAATAATAATGGCCCTAGCTCCACGTTACCTTTAAGATGTGCAGCAGCTGCCCTGTGTAGGAGTTCCACACTTTGAGGATGTGGTTGTTGACGGCCGTGATGACCGTGTTGTCATGGCGATCCCACGCCACCATGGTGACCTTGGGCTTGAAGTACATGTCCTCTCCGGTGGTCGCATCAGCGCTGAGGGAACAGGGAGAATGAGCACATTGTGAATGCCTGCCGGTTGTGGACGGCAACAAGGAATCGCAAAAACCTTTGGTCCATCGCATTGCATGTCCATTCTCATTTTTCAGAAAGGAAAAATTATTAAACGATGAGGACACAATATCTTTTGCATAGGGAAAACCTAAAATATTGACAGTGGAAAAGGTGATTTACATCTACAAGTGCTCTTTACATACACACCATTAACTTTGACACTGTCACTTTCAAATTGCGTAAAATAGATTAAACGGAATACTGATAAAGCATACACTCCTTTACAGACCGATGAACGTACCCTGGAAGAGTGTCTGACATGTTCAGCAGAATGCATCTCCACTGCTGCCGGTGGTGGAGCCTCCAGACGCGCGCCGTTCCATCCCGACTCCCGCTCACGAACCTGAGAGATGGGCCCGGGAACACATGAATTATACAGTCAGACTACCAGCCTCTGCATGTTAAAGCCGGTCACTGCAGGCAGCAAAGTGTTTTTAGACGTTTGGAATAATTTGTCAAACCTTTCTGACGAGTGGCAGAACTGGATGCTGTCCACTTTGTCCTAAGGGAGGAGTAGAAAATATGGATTAACAACATGTGTCATCATCCCACATTGTAGGTAAAAGTCTGAGCGGTGGTGATGACGTGTGGCTTAGAACGCTTACCGTGTGCTCGTGGAGCTCCGACACTTTCTCGGGATTCCCACATCCCAGAAAGTATATTCTGATGACATCGTCTGTACTGCCCGTTGCCAAGAACATACCGCCTATAAAAATGGGGAGAAGATTAATAAATAAAATCGTTAAAACATTAGGCACGTACATCTCTCAGCAATTTACGATACATCCAAACACTGCAATAATTATAGCAACAGATTCAAACAAAGCTTCACTAAAGCCTTCTCTATATCAGCTAATGTGCATACATTTTTAGCATCTAGTATAACTCGTGTTCAATTAAACCCCGTCCTGTGGAACAAGACTGATGAAGGTGGCTTCTCATGCTGAATGGAAGTTGACGGTCGGTAGGCCACTCACAGCACCTCAGGAGACCTCTACTTGTACTTCAACCAACAGCATCTCAAGGTTTACCAACAATGGTGAACACTGCCCCTGAAAGCTGTGTAGTTAAGAAGGTCGTCTCGGCCTGCCCCACTTATCAGTCCGTCGCATCTACAACAGCCAGCGACTGTGTGGCTGACGTCAGTGGAGAATGACAAAGCATGACACATTCTGTGTGCCCAGGAGCACCAGAACTTGGTTCCTATTAGCCTGCAGCAGTGTGATGGTGTGCAATGTGTTCGGGCCGCGAATCCTAAAAACGCCATGGCCATTCAGAGTCTGCCTCAATGACTAATAAGACGACTACAGCAGGATACTGCCTCATGTCACAGTTCACACATCACCACCAAATGATGCCAAGAGATGTTCAAGAGGAACATCATGCAGAGTCGTCATTGCTTCATTGGCTTGCACATTCCCCTAATCCCCACCTCAAGACCAATCAGATTTCTGCCTCACAATAATTTCTGCTTGGTTACCACATCCATGCAGGGAACATGCAGAGTGTCATGGAATGAATGCCACGTGAAAGGCAATAGGCTTCGGTCCCTCGTAGTAATTACCTGGACTGAATGAGGAGCACACGGTCTGCACTCCTGGCCTTGGTCTCTCTATAAACTTGTGCGGCCGATCACTTGAAAGGAACCAAGATGCATGTTAATTACAAACCTCTTAATTGTGTAATACTTTGGAGTTATCAAAACACACCAGCTAATTAGTAGAATACTATGCTCAAGGCACTTACCTAAAGTTGATATTATTGACATCCCACTGCCAGAAACAGACAGTAGCATCAGTTCCAGTAGAAAGCATGTAACGTTTTGAGCCCTTGGCATATGGTGAGAACTGGAAAAAGAAAACAAGACCTTAACCCATTATTGAAAAGGTACAGGGAGGACCATAGGTTCTTTGGCCCCATTTTAAACATTGTTCTGACCTCAGTCATCATAACCTGGCTACGGATCAAGGCAGTAAACTCCATAAAGCAGGTTTTAAAAAATGCATACGCAAGTGATTAAGTTTGTGCCTAGGATCTGCCATGTGTTGGTTTGATCCTGAAGAAAAGTATTGACAGATTCACAGAGAATTCTTGACATCTCCAAGGGCAAGAGAAGCCTCCCAAGTGACCAGCCGACTCGACTGACCCAGGAGATGATGAATACCCTAAAATCGTCCTAACCATGCACCGGCGGGGTGGACTGTTCACCTGTAGGGAGGTAATTGATCCACTGTGCCCCTGGAGCACGGCCACAGGGGCACAGGTACGAAGGCACCATACGCGGATGGTCTTGTCACAGCTGCCCGCTGCGATCAGTGTGTTCTCGTAGCTGACCGCCAGGTCTGTGATCTCTGCAGAGTGTCCGCGCAGCGTGGAGTGCAGACTCCCGTCGAAGGACGACCAGATTTTGACCAGGCAGTCGTCCGAGCCCTGATGCATGGACACAAAGACAGGCCGGATGGAGTTCATGTTACATATACTGGTGAGACCTTTGAAGACATTACAATGTTCATGTTATGCGTTCCTAAACAATGACCAAGGAGAACCGCGTCTTGTCTACAATATATACATTGAGAACCAGCTTAATTTAAACCAGTCCATTCATTTAATTGCCAAATTTAAAAATAAAAAATAGTTCTTTAGACTCACAGTGAAGATCCTGAGGCCGGCACGGTCGAATGCAATACAGTACACTGCAGATAGATGTCCCAGAATGCGCCTGTGCAGCCTCATGTGCTGATAGTTGCTGACAGGGTTGATGGAGCTGAATCTCTGACATCCTGTTAGTTCTCTTCCCCTGCACACCTCCACTGTGTGAACAAGAGAAACCACCAACACCATGAGGATCTCCATAAATGAATAAAGATGCATGAGGTTAGAAGTACCATAATGGCACGCGGTGTGTAGTTGATAGTGTGTGCAAAGTGAGTGCATAAGTAACCAACTAATTGAACTAGTCCAATGAAAAAGATTAAAAAACCCAGCAGTTGGGAGAAACAAACCAGAAGAGATAGCAGATGGACAAACATCTTGTTTTTTCTTTGTACAAAGAACCCCCTTTTAGCAGAGGGTCCTTAAATGCAATGGAATGAATAGGTATTTTCAATGATCGGATGCAAATTCATGCAATCACAAAAAACCTAAGGTAGGGGAGGAACGATTCCGAGGCACATTGGAAATCAAAGACTAAAAAATGACAAACCACCTTCAGATGTGGGAGACTTTTTTCTTTTTTTTTAAATACTAAACCACCTACATGATTTATATTTGACAAGCCCCGTTTTAAGCCGTTACCAAACGTTATTTGCATTTTCATTTTGTAAAACCGGCATAAGAAAAACTGAACGGCAGAAATCCTATTAATGATCAATGTTAAATTATAAAAATAGTCCTAAGATGCAACGCCCCACTGCCAAGATTCATTCCTGCCAGGTTGTTATTCTTTGACTAACATGTGGTGAGGAAGATTGACAGGCCTGATTCAGAGTGCGGGGCAGTAGTCCTGACTCCTACCCCAATCATAGGTTTAGAGGGAAGGCAGGCCCTACCTAGGTGTGGGGGCTTCTTGGAGTTCAAAGGCCTCTCCGGTGGTCTGCCCCTGTGAAGGGCTGCATATGATGAGGCTTTCAGCCAGACACTGTCGCAGTCTGAGAGAGATAGAAAGGGAGAGGGAGAGTGTGCGAGAGAGAAGGGTTGAATATTGCAGACCATTTCATTTACATTACATTTATCAGATGTTAACCAATGCCACTAGCAAGGGAACTAGCAAGTGATCAAAACACCTTTGGATCGATTTCAATAACCCGTATTAACCATGGGTCTATGTTTAGGTAAGGACAGTATGCATATGCATACCAACTTCAAGGGATGACTTAATTGTTCCTAGCAATAATAGTGATTGATAACACAACTGTATACTGCATGCAAAGGTAAATAAGTCTCTTATGACAGGTTTAAGAGGCTGTACCTTTTGCTTTTCGAAGCATTGACTGCTTTCCGGACCCCAGAAGAGAATGCACACCAGGGACACATGACGGTACGTCTTTGTCAAGGAGGGGTCCTAGCTGCTTGCATATCTGAAGCAAATGATCTGGTGCAATATGTCTGTGGGCTGCAACCTTTTTGAAAGAAACAAAAGGAAAAATTAAATGCTGTGACAGGGCTGATCTGGCTCAGTTAATGTTTGTATTATAGAAATGTGAATATTTATGCATTTTATACCACATATTGCAAGAAATTGTAACAACTGCGATATGGTAGTTATTTTAGCTTCTTCTGCGTTTGAACCCATTGACCAGAATACAGTATTCCTGGAGGACAGGGCCCATCATGCAAAACACAGCCCTTGTATGGACCAATCACAACACAGGTCACATGCAATACAACGCAGAGACAGCGTATGAAGGCTTTCCATTGGTTGGCGGAGCCATCTTGACGTAGTGCAAAGCAAAGCTATCCACCCTATCTGCAGTACAACACCGAAGCTAAATTTTATAAAAGCTCTATCCAAAAATCAACCCTCGCCTGGAATAGTAACTGCATTCAATGTTAAACAAATAATTTACACTCGATGAGTCTGTGCTGCAACACAAAGCTCGTTTGCAGACCGTAGATCAACAAACGGCCAAAAAAGAACGAACAAAGACAGTAAACAAGCTGGAGCATGGGCTCGATTCCCTGTCACACAAGACAATAACACAACAACGACATTCAACGTTTGAAATGCAATTAAACACATTACCAAATCTTCGTATGTTCTGGGGTGCTCATTTCCTTGCCAGTCTAATCTCCTGGGTAAAAGCTGTGAAACAAGAACATAGCGTTAACCGACGCTTTAACGAGGAGGAGAGAAAAAAAAAAAGGGCTGCGACAAATTAAGTTAGTAAAAACGTGTGATGTCAAACGAGTGAGACGTTCAGAGGGACATTAAAAGTCGCAAGCGGTACAAGTTTTATGCTCCAGACGGTGCGACCAGAGACCGCCTGCCGATGCAGCAGTGGCAGGCAGTCAGACAGGCGTACCGCATACACACCTGGTATTCTTGAATTTCGCTGGCTAGAATCTGTAATAGATGAACACGAGTTTAGGAGGAGATGGATCTATTAATAACACGGGCGAGTAAAGTGATTTCAAGTACAAGACTACGTGGTCGCAAGTCAAAACATGCCAGCTCACCTCGGCCGTTCTTCGACAAGGACCCGTTGTTAGGAAACGAGAAATCAGAAAATACAGCTCTGGGAACGAATGAAGGAACATCGTGAGAACAGTTGGATATCAATTAACCCGATGATATTCTTGCAGATTGAGAGATCAATTAGGTTTACCAGCGTGTCTTACCCGACTCAAGGAGCGAAATATTCCGATTTTTGGCCATTGAATCCGTCGGGATTTTATAGGTGAAAGAATTTAGACTAACTTTGTTGCAACAACGAGTATGAAATATTTATTTAATTTCGGCTACAGAGCTCCGACCCCCTCCACAGTTGCTCCCGCTTTCTATTCAGCCTGTTTTCAGTCGCCATTGGGAGGATGAGGCCTCAGCAGCGAGACGCGTTACTTCCGTCACAGCGGAGGAAATAGGGGGTGGGGGAAGACGGGTTTCTCCTCTGTCCTGCTAAACAAAGACCCACACACACACACAAGCCCGTACATCGGAGCACGGTTTCATTGTTTTTTAAAAAACGTATCCACCGAAATATACTTTACGTTTGGCCACAAACAGCTCATGTTCGTCACCAGTGTGTAGGTTTATTCGTCGCGAGCCCCGCGAATTCGCCAAGGTCGAGTTATGGATATGACGTAATGTGGCTGTGGCCGTTTTGTTGCTCGGTCTGTTTTGAAGCCATTCTTTGTTTTGATGTCATTTTATTATTAAAGCAAAGACCAAATTAAACCCTCACACAGCCGGTGTATATGTGTGTGATTTATGTTTTGTAGATACTAGCTCGGTCATTTTAGTGTGTTTCGGACATTTTATAATTCTCACATACAGATCATTGGGATTTACACGTGGTATTGACACTTTTTTTTTTATTGTCTTCATTCCAAGCAAAACAGACATAGCTACAAAAAACAGAAGGTACAAAACTAATTCTTAAACCAAAACCAAGGTGCAACTTCTCATGGGATATATAATTGCGCAATGAAGTGAAATTTGTTATTCAATATTTAGCATCCTAAAGTATAGTTTACTCAAGCATGAGTAATACTGGATTTTATGTTGGTTTCACCATGGCATACAACATTCATTGAAACACTCATTCGTGTACCATTATACTGCAATTGAAAAATAATTAAATTGTAATTCAAAATAACACTTTTACAATAGCTATACAAATGATATAACCAGTCATTGCAAAACAGAAAATGTAATTTCACAGACCCATTGCCTGAATATTTCCAGTAACAAGTTATTAAAAAGGAAGAATGAGCAGTTAATCTAACCAATGTATGGAAGATTAATGGATAAACAGTTTGAAGTTATAACCTCCACTTTCCCCAGTCAAGACAAAACTTTTTCTTTTTTTTATAAATCCCCAAAATATCCAAGTTACAAACGGGTCCCTCATGTAGCCTTTGGAATGTTTTAGCCAAACTCTCCTGACATCAAAATATGTATTGCTAAAAGAATGCATTTCATGCAGATTAATATAACTGGTTTATTTTTCCCCCCCCAACAGAAGATACAAATACAAAAGAACATACATGTTCAAAAAAAACAAAAACACACTCCTCAATGAACACAATATTATCCTTTCCCAAAACCACAGAGGTAAAAATTGAAGGTACACATTTTAACATTGAAAAGAAAATCTACAATGTTACCACTAAAACCCTTACTGCCATTTCATAAAAAAATAGTTGATATAAAATTCTCTGTGTTATTTAAGAAAGGAGGTTCAGGAGCTTCAGGAGAGCTTATGAATGAGTTTAGCGTTATTCTGCTTCGTCTTCTTCTTTATCCTCAGCCTCTGCATCTTCTGCTGCTTCTTCCGTTTCCTCTGCTGGAGCCTCCTAGAGGATGAGAGAGAAGACGCCTTTTAGACCACTGCTGTTCTGCCAGACGGGAAATGTGGGTATATGTCACCGAGGTAACTCTTGGTACCTCTGCGTCCGCTTTGTCCTCCCCATTCTCGGGTGATGCCTCTTCTGCTTCAGCTACATCCTCCTCCACCTCAACCTCCTTCTTCTTCTTCTTCTCCTCCTTCTCCTTCGCCACCTCTGGCTTGGCCTTAGTTACTGCTTTTGCCTTCTTGGCAGATGCCTTCTGTGGCTAAAGGCGCAAACAGATATGCATTTAGCTTACACAAAAATACTAGTTGATCAGTATACGTTTAGAAGTGATCTTGACTTGTTACCTTTTCTTTAGGCTCTGGCTCTGGCTTCTAAAAACAAATTGTAATTAGTATTGAATAACAGCTGCATGACATAGTGCATGGATATAATTCATTGTGATTGACAAAAAAAAAATTGGAGTAGTTACTTACAGTCAATCTTGCAGATCGTCTCCTTGGCTAAAACAAAAAGAAAATAAACTGTTTGTATGCAATTCTTACCAAAATGTGTGGTTGCAAACTAAACCAAGTAAATATAATGTTATAGGCCTATTAGTCAGATAGCCATACTAACCTCGTTTTCAGCATCGCTAACAGCTTGCTGTGAAGAAAAAAACAACAAAAAAAAAACCTTAAAGACAGTTAACTCACAAGCGAACAAATGTGGGCGTGTAATGTCAGGGGGATGGGCGCATCACATGCTGGTCCCGCTGGCTTATCCCCCACAGTAGCAGGTTACATAGTCTACATTACAATATGTAAATAGCTGACTGGAGATGCATTGTTCTTATGTATACCCTTTTAAAAACACCAAAATAAAATACAGTGGAGTCCTTACAAGAACGTGGTTGGTAAAATGTTCCAACACAAAAAAATTAATGTTTATAAGTTTGTGAAGCCAAACTGTACTTATCGAGTAAGACACGGGACGGCTGCTCCGCCCCCACGTGGACTTTTATTAGGTTTGCTACACGAAGGCACACCGCTGGCCAATGTCGACAGTAGTTTCTCGCGCCATTAACGAGACTTGTCCTATATCTGCAACCGGACATGCATTTTCGAAAGCCAGGTCGAATCGACACCAAAACGTTTAAACGCGATTTTTGCAACCGACCGTACAGCTTGTACATAACCACAATAATTAAATGATTGCAATGGAAGTGTGCAAATACTGTTTTCTCTGGGGTCCTTTAAATCTGTATATGACCATTTGCTTTAAGAATGGCGCTCGACTGCTATGACGCTGAGAGAAAAGACTGTTCCCGGTGTCCATACGGTGTCGCGAACAATTTGAATATAGGCTAAGGTTACGCCTACGAGCACGTAGGTCATATAAGAGACGATATATAGATATAGCAAATATATGCGTGTAAACGGTCACCTAATCGGTGGTTAGGCAAGATATAGTTGAGTAATAGAAACTAACCAAATCGTTCCAGATACCCAATTACGCACACAATGTTTACAAGGGCCACACGGACATTGCTGGCGACTACAAACTCCATTGTCTAATCTCTTCATCGAGAAGGCCAATTGGTTTTGGAGACCGTATAAATGTTATTTGCCCACCATCCAAAGACATAAATAAACAACATGGACGAAAATATCGCAATACGCAACTACTAGCGACGCGAACCTTATGCTGCACTAAGTAAAAAGGCGCCACTTCCATATCAACAGGGCACACACCAAAGACCTGAGCGCACACCGTTCTTCTTGTTTAAAGCGTGCACACTGCAATATTGTAGCATGAATAAAACAGCATGCTGTTCGAAATGATCGATTCCAAATGTATTTTTAAATATCGGCAGACAACGTATTCATTTCAACTTACTTTGCTCCTTTTTCCCATGATGGCTTTGCGCGTAAAGTCTACAGATCAAGAACAATGCAGCCTTAAGTAACTATAAATTCAGTAACAGTGAGCTATCCTACTACTGTGTGCACAATTTCCTTCACTGCATGTGTTTCGTGAGTACACGCTGTAACTTCCGAACATAAATGTTCCTTCGGCACAAGAAACCAGCTTAAACCGGATTGGATCCTCTGGTGTCTATACCAACCTTAGGGACAAGAGGGTGATCTCTCCGCCCCCTGGTCTCATTCATTGGCTTTGGTACACAGGCAACACGTTTTTAAACCAAAGCAAGTTACCTGTATGGTTAGGTCTATGTGCCAATCAGCTGACCTCACTCCCATTTTTATAATAATGGGAAACTATATGGAGGGAAAAGGACAAAAAAAATATATCGTTGGTATTTTGGCCTCGTTATATAAAATGTTTGGTTTTCTTAAAAGGGTTTTACATTGACAACACCACAGATACATATTCAATTTGAAATAAAACTACATTAAACCAAGAATTGCTCGTTTCCTTCATGCCCTGTGTGAAAGTGTAGTGAGCCGGGTAAAGCACTGCAGGCGGCGCGAAGCCGAGGCTGGAGGAAGAAGAAGAAGAAGAAGAAGAATAAACATGGCGTCTGGGTGTGCGTGGTTCCTGGTGCTGGTGTCGGTTTTCATTTGCAATTTCATGAAAATACTTCTCCCAACAGTGTCGTCCTTTGTAAGTATTCAAGACGTTGTGTTTCAATGTGTCGCTTACATTTTAGCTGAGCTGCGACTATTCTCGAAGCGAGACGTGCCTATCACCACCCCACTGTAAACAAAGCTTAGTCAGAAAAAGCCATGAAAATAATAACAATATATTACATCACATTAGTCCTCCTGTTATATTACGTCTCCCAGTTAATGCTAGCTCGCTTTGTTGCATATATTTCTTATTCCAAAAACATCAGGCACTCGTTTTTGTAATTGTATTAACGTTATCTATTGCAAAACATGTATGACTTCGATTGTGTTCTTATCAGATCGCATTGTAGGATCATAAATGTGCTGTTGTTGTTTTGCAGCTGTCGAGAGTGGTCCAGAAGGATGCGGAGCATGAGAGCGAGATGAGGGCAGAGATCCAGGAGATGAAGAAGGAACACTCCTCTATTAGCATGATGGACGAGTTTGCTAGATATGCTAGATTGGAGCGTAAAGATCAACAAAATGACGGACAAATTGAAGACGCACGGTAAGAGTCAATGAAAGTGGAGACCGTCCACAGGCATTCTGGCCACCAGTCGGTGGTGGTGGTGGGCTACATGCCAGGGACATACTTTCCTCACCTGCGTATTTCTAACATCCACGTGACTTGCACATTCAAAACACCAACCCTCTTTGAATAGACACGTTGGTACGTTTAAAGGTACATTAATAATTATGTAACATGACATTGAGCGTTATAAATGGGTACTGCAGTCGAAAATTCAAAATATTGGACAGAGTTGTCTCCGTTCCGCCAGCCTCGAGGCCCACGCCGGTTGCCAGGTTTAGGACACTTTTCGAATACCAGCGCAATTCAGACAAGCCGAGGATTTTTTTTTAGGCGAGCGACATTATTCCATTTTGACAATGACCAACGACACATCGTACAGTGTAAGTTCATGAGCTGTTGCATACGTTAGCAATTTACTGATTGTTTGAAAATTATAAAAGGGCTCATGTGCTTGAGCACAGCTCTGGTCATAGTTAGTTTAGTTTTCGAAAGAGGACAAGCCTTTATAGGTCGGGTACAATCTCGGTTAATCCAGTGGTTTTTTTGCTTGATTCCATGGCTGCAGCACACTGTTTCTGTGTGCTGAGTGGTTTCATATCCGGCAACACTGGGTTCACTGGGAATAGGAATCCAAACACACATGCAAGGGCAACCACAAACGTTCCCACCACATCTGAAAGTAGAACATACTGGTTGTAGCATTGCGGTCGTAGAAGCTATTATTTCGACTTGGCATTATTCTTTAATGTTATAATGATCATTGCAGGATTTAGTACTGTATGTTTGTGACATGATTAACCTATTTATTGCTATAACTCTACAAGTTAACCATCCACTGTGGCACAGATAGTCTTACAGAATAATAATGAAGCATTCCAGATGGTCTGAGATGTGGTTAATATATTGTTTATTTTACTAAATGTAACGTACATATATTTTACACAAATGTAAGCATATATTTAATGTCTAATTTTGAATTGAATGCCCTTTGCTTCAGTGTTTACATTTTAACGTACATTAAACTGTTTATAATCCGATAACAATACTTGCTTACTTTTGTGAAATCTTATTTTTTTCAGTGAAATCAAGAACTGCACAACAGGCTAAAATGAAATGGGTTGTGAACATACTATTTTATATTTTACAGGTAGGTGGTCATGATTGTATCCAAACTGAAATTGTTAACTTTTTGAATGCATTTGAAATACATTGCAACCTAATGTAAACATGTCTGTCTTTTTAATCTTTGTGTTCCCTATTTGGCAGGCGGCCCTCATGATCTCTCTGATTTGGAAGTACTACTCTGATCCTGTGACAGTGATTCCCAGTAAATGGATTGCTCCTGTGGAACGCCTGGTGGCTTTCCCAACTGGAGTAACAGGTAATTATTAACACAGCACTGACGTCTCAATTTAAATTCCCAAACACGATACATTCATGCAAAGACAACAATGTACCATGGCAGTAAACAAATGTTTTTATAGATAGAAGTGTCACTAGTATCCCTTAGGATACTAGTGACGATCAGAATGAGATGATCTGTCGGAATCAGTAGCTTTTCCCTTTGTCACATTTTGATAAGCTTTTTCATTCTTTTCAGGTGGCGTGGGAATCACATGCTGGCTGGTTGTCTGCAACAAGGTTGTCAGTCTTGGTCTCCATGCTGTCAGCTAGGTCATCAGAGGGTTCTTCCAATGTAACCAGGTTTTTTTTGAGGGCGTAGCTCCCAATTGTGCTTTCTAAAAACTGTCGCATTTGGTGGACCAAGTAAGAAGGATATGAAATGTTAAACCTATATGGATTTACCCTTTGATGTAAAGTCCATGTTTATTTTTTATTTTTGCATAAGTTTATTGCTCAATTATGCTGTTGTAAAAACAATGTTTAAATATTTTAGAGTTTTTTTCTTTTGTTTCATGTAAACATTCTTTATTTATTTGATAATAAATTAATGCTTTGCTGTGAAGTGGATACTCTTAACTGCCTCCCAACAAAAACCAAATCACCTAACGTGAACACAAAGTAAATGCCTTCGGGGAGGGTACAGAGACAGAGGGTACCCCAGTGTCAACAATGGCAGTGTTCATCCGGCCTTAGGTCTTTCTGTCTGTGTGGCCCTTAATAGGTCCATGGTCTGGCTACCCACCAAATTATCAATCCGATTGTACACAACCCTCATAGGGTTCCTCTTCCTGTCCTACTTTCCTTACTCTGAGGTTCCGTAGTAGTTTCAGGACGGGGGCTGTTACCATGCAGCAGGCTGTTAGATGAGGGTTTCTGAATCATTGCGCTGAAGAGCTCTAGCTGCACCTCTCCAAATCCATCTAGGGTGCCCGTTTTTAGGTGGCTGTAGGCTGACTTCCCAGAGTGGAGGTTCTTGATGATGGTTTGTTTGAAAGTATAGCGGTATTCAATTCTGGGGGATTTGTATGGTGTGCCTTTAGGTTAGGGGCTATTTCAGAGGGCTGCCTAGGGGGCTTTGAGCGGACTTTCCTGTGCATCTGTGTATGTGTGCTCCCTTTCTAATCCAGGAGAGGGATTGGCTGCCCAGCTATTTTCATTATTGCCAGACAGAGTCAGCGGCTATGGAATATCAGTGTCTGAAAACTCACCCTGTTTGAGTCTAAAGACGAGATATAATATACCAAAAAAATTATAAAAGGAAATATTAAAGATTTATGGGGGAAATGTAGGGCTGATTGCAGTGTAAATCATTGGTCAAGGTCTTAATCTTTTCAATACTTAATAGCTGTTTGAAAATTGTCCCTCTGTAAACAAACTCCTGGTACTGCTCTACTAAACCAAAATATTTGCTACCTTAAAGGACCCATGGCATGCTACTTTATGCATGCTTATATAGGTGTTAGTGGGCCCTTAATACAGTTTGAAGACGTTCAAGAAATTCAGCCTTGGTGCAGAATTACAGCCACTACGAGCCAGTCCCACAATGAGCCACAAACGTGCCATTTTTTAGAGGTGGGTCAAGGTGGAGGGTTGGGGTGAGGCCCTGAGCAGCTTGCGGCCACTGTACCTTACGCTCGTGTTTACAGTTGATGTATCGCAATGGCGAGGGGCACTTTTGGCCGTGTTCTATAAATATTCTAGAACACTCCGGGTGCTCCGCCGGGAGTCCTGGAGCTCTATATCTAAATAATATATTATGCATATCTATCATATAATATATATTATCACAGCCAAAAGCTGTGTGTGCTTTCAGACGATATTAAGAATCTCAAACGACTGCGTCGGCTTCTCAGATGTCTCTTGTTCTTCCACTTACACATCAATCTGAAGTAGACTGAACCACGACATGGAGAGAAAAGGGATTGTTGACTGTGATTGTCTCCCGCCGGAGCCCCGCTGCCGAGCGCCACCATCTCGGAAGCAGGCCACGCCGAGGGACCACCTGCCCCTAATTCCTTCTCAACCATGGCTGAGATAACCCCCGCTACAATTCTTATTGTGGAGACGTCAGAGAACCCAACGTGTTATGGGCCATAACACCAACAGCAGAACGGTTATCCAAATAAAAAAGAAGTGTACAACAGTCGTAGCTCATTGTCTCATTGGCGGGCCAAATTCTCTGGGCTGCCAACGCAGAGAAGGGAGGTAACCTGGCCCCTTATGACGACATATGGGGCCAAATTCAAAATTGGAGCGTCTGAGCTTTCATTTTTCGCAGGCAGAGCAAGATATCTAGTTCTCGTTTCATGCCATGAGACCTTTAAACATAACCCTTTTGGTCTACAAATTAATCGTAGGCAATCTACATGTGTGGTTTTAATCAATTGCTTACCAGCACATTGTTCATTGGAGGGTTGGGCTGCATCCTCTTGGGCTTATCAACCTCTGGTTCCGGTTAGCCAATTATTCCTGATATATTATTGCTATATATATTAAATAATATATATATTATTTATACAACAAAGGCTGCCCTAAAGAAAGAAGAAAATGTATGCAGTAATTTCCTAACCTGGGAGGCCTACTTTCTTAAAACATATTTGAACAGCTACATAGTGTTCAGCGCAAAGTAGTTACCTCTTCAAAAGCCCTTAGAAATACTTAGAGGAATGCAGGTGGCCGATGTTCTGCCAATTTCTGCTCCCTTGCCAGATTTTGCTACCGTTGTGCGACTCAATAGCGTATTTGATCTGTAGACCAATCGCCTCTAATAATGCTCCCACTGCAGAATCACGTTATTTTACACCACTACTCACCCCATGTATACTGTTGATGCTGTTTTATAAGGTATATATTGAATATTTCAGGGATACAGTATGTGCAATGTATGTAATGTAAAGAACAAACAATAATCAATTAAACTAAATAACTTCAACAAGAAAGTGTAGCATTGTTAAAACGTGTAGGCCTTTAAGTTTTTGAATGGGATTCTGTATGTGGGGGTTTATTATAATTATGCAAAAGTTCCAATAATATAATCAACCAAAGATCTCAAATCTTTATTTTATTTTGAGGCAATTCTTGCAGCGCTATTGTCATGGCCATTTTGGGCTCAAAATGTCCCCACCGACTGAACAATTCACACTGCACCTACCAAAAAAAACAATTAAAAGAGCATTACAGTTTACAATGAGATCCAATGTATGGTATATATGCTCATTTTTGAGTCAATTAATAATACAAAGCACATACTTTATGTCAGTGTACCATTTCAAACATGATCTCATCTGCATTTTTTTGCATTTTTTCAGCAAAGGAGCACACCACACAGTAGTCCTCTGCATTCCCTAAAAACAATGGTTTTCATAAGCTTTTAAACTGACAACTCGAATCATTCTATGTAAACTAAGTAAATAAATCCATCCACATACTGTACCCCCTGAAATCTTCAATTAAAGACATTATAAACCAGCATCAAAATATGATCCCCATTCTTACAGTGTACATAGAGTAAGTAGTGAAGTAAAATAAGGTGATTTGGCAGTGGAAGCATTATTTGATAGAGGCAATTGGTCTATCCACATAGGCTACCCCTGCAATCTTCCATAAAGACGTTATAAACAAGCATCAAAATATGCTCCCCAAAGGATAATAAGGCAGCAACGCCAGTGTGAACATGCACATATTTACATGCTTACAGGTCAAAAGGTGCAATATTAAAGCCTATTTGTAAGATAATTGCGCAGTTAAAAACATGCTTTAAATAAAATACTAACCATTAGCCAAAAAGGTAGCGGAAATTAATGGATGCGCACGCAGGATCGTGATTTTCGAACCACTAGAAGGATTTGATGGGTAGCAGAAATTGGCAGAACACCGGCAGCCGCAATGGGAAGAAGAGGAGATAGGAAATTACCAAGTTAACCAATTCGCTACCTCTTCTCTCTTTTGGAAATCGATGGGAGTAAATGCTGATAAAGCCCTATTCTCTATCTCCTTTGGGTAAATTGCATCACAAAATGTGTGTTAATATCAGCACAACTAACATTCATGAGTAGCCTACTATACTGTTTACCCCACTGACCTTAGACGTCACATAACTAATCCAACTATTTTTTTAATGATTAGAATAGCCCCTGAATCCCGATGACTCAAAGAAAGCAATGCAAGATGATAACCCCAACCAGTGCTGTAGAAGAACCACATATAGTTGGTGCTTTAAAATAAACATAGTCGACATACTTTGTTTATACATAGGCCTATACATATTTTGTGACTCAGCTGATTAATGTTCTCTTCAAGAAAGGGAGTGAGCCTGCATTTCGACTCGTTTGAATGGTCTCTGTGCTACCAGCTGCTATCTGCTGACTGAACGAAGACCGACAGAGCTCGAGAGAGCCAGAGCTGAAAGCCTCAGCTGGAGTTGCATCTGCCACCTCTTGTTCTTCTAGTCCAGCCCCAGTGGCAGGACAGTGGGTGTATAAGCTCCCCCTCTCTGGTGGGCTGCGGTCCTGCTGGTGCTGCAGGTGCCCCAGACGGTCCATCCTGTGTATTTCACACAGCTCGTTGCTGTGCTGGGAAAAAATATATATATTAGAAAATGTATCAGTGGAATTCATTCAGGCACAATTATGAGCATATTTGTTTATTAACGGGCTTAAAGTTGCTCCTAATGCTTTTTTTCTATATTTCCAAACGATCCTATTAATATTTGTAGTCCTATAAGCTCAAATAATGGAAATGGCTGGAAAGCATTTTAGCAAGATGATTCATGATCATTTAATTGGCTTGTTTGCGTAACAACAACAACAACAACAACAACACAACAACAACAACAACAAAGTTATTTCTCAATTTCTGATTCGAGAATTGGGTGGGGTGTTTTGAACAAAATCAAGAACCAGTGAGAGACCAGTGGGAGTCTTCATGGCGCTGTAGTGCCACCATGAGGCCATGTTGCTGCAGTTACAGGAGTCTGACTTTTTTCAGTGGGGGTTCAGCTGCTGTTGAGGTCCCCATAGCTGGCTGCTCAGCTCCTTGGTGCGGTGTCGACGGGCAGCATGGCCTCTGTGCACCTTTACGTGTAAGGAAAGAAAAAAAAAGACATTTTAGTTGTACATATCTAGTCGTAGACCGTATATGCGGTCTGTTTCTGAACCTTTTGGAATAGTCAGCGTGATTAATAAAACAGACAGAGATTTTTACCTCTCCTTTCTTTGTATGTGCTCGGTCCCAGACTGGTAATCACTAAATACAAGGACTGTTTGGGTTTTTCTTTTGAATTCAAGATCTTCAAAGTCTTGGGAGGCGCTTTGAACAGTCCAACTCCTCCGCTCCCATGAAGTCCTCCAGAGGGACTAGCAGTGGGAGCAGTGGGATGGCTTGAGAAAGGAGCTGTCATGGGGGTCAATCACACGGCCAACAGCCTCTGCACCATGCTATCTAGACATGTGACTGAGGTTGGAGGTGATAATACTCCAGCCTCGGCAACATGTCTAGATAGCATGTCTCTAGGGCAGGGTTTCTCTGTTACAGGATCAAATCCTACACAAGTTAAAATTAATGTTGTTTTTGTACGAAGGGAAATACTTTAGACAACAAAGGTACCACAAAACGCTAGTGACAAGCAGGCCTATTAAATCCGTTAAAAAAAACAAAACTGTGACATTTTAGTGAAACACGCTAAAACATGAAAAAAAAAAACACGTTTGAACTTTTAAAGTGAGCTACATTGTCCAAGGTTGCCGTAGTCTACGGGTGAACAGAGCTTAATAGGGGTTTTAGAACACGCTCTCTGCAGTCGGTTCTTAGGACGCTTCAAGGAATTTGGTGAATGATCTTGTTACCACATTGGTGACTACTGGGGCACTGCCTGAAGGATGACGGGAAAAGTAGTGCGAAGGGGTTGTTTAGGAAGTTTGGAAATAAAGAAAGCCTTCCAAATGTATGCATATAAGCGATGGAAGGCTGGTCATTCCAGTCTAATGGCAATTCAACACACTTCGCGTGCACTCTGTAAAGATCAGTGCTGCTCTCAGCCTTCATTGGCAGGTACACGTCAGGTCTTTGGGTTAACGTTAGTCAGCCTCCAGTGCTTGTCAGGGTCTATTTCTGTCCATATATGCACTTTGCACGTCACTGCAAACTAACTTAACGGCCTCCGTGCCGACGGACAGCTGAAGTTGCCAATCACTCGGTCGGTGCTGCTGCCTGGAAGCCAGCCCACCAATCCCGCAGTGATGGAGTCCGAGGACAAAAATAGCCTCCGCGGTGCGGCGGATCAGTCCTTCACCCTGGGAACTAATATTAGAGGGGGACGCCTGCTCCTTTAAGAACCTACTTGTTGCATTCTACATCTTATATATTGTGACAAACATGGTTATCAAAGTATTTCTTGCCTCTTCGTCCGGGTCGACTGCGGTAAGCATGTGTCTGTGCGATTGAATTGTGTTACGAAATAAACTTTACGCATTATTTGCACTGGGGAATTGGTTCTGAACCAGATCGCTTTCAAAAAAAGAGCCAGAGATTTTAGAAGTCCCATTCGTCGTGCGTTAACTTCATTGGCATATGCACTTTACTGGGTGGCTGTATGTGAGCTAAAACTGTTTTGTGTTAAGAGTAACTTTGTGCGCTGGTGTTTTGTTATTTCGCTGTGATCACATACCATACCGATAAGGGCAACCTCTTAAAAAAGACCTCACCATTGACCAGCAGTCTTTGGAACATCTTTGTGTAGTCTGCAAACTTGCTTGAACAGGTTTAAGTTACACGGCTCCTCACTTGTCGCTCAGCAAAGGTAGTGTGATGTCCCTGAGCGTAAACACAAGGTTTGCTATTTTTCTTTTCAAACACAAATAGATCTACATATATTTACAACAGTCTGATCTTTTTCTTTCTTCTTTTTTTTTTTTTTTTTTTTTTTTTTTACCTTGGCCTACCCTAAATACGATTGTAAACGTATTCCAGGGACCAAGCTATAATTATTGTTATGGGCGTTTCCCCTGTTTGGAAGACCCCACAACTTGTGTTGTGTCCCCCCAGATCAAGAAGAAGCAGCAGGATGTGGTCGGGTTCCTCGAGGCTCTGAAGGTGGAGTACACTCCACTAGACATCGCCTGCAATGAGGACAACCGCATGTGGATGAGGGAGAACGTCCCTTCAGAAAAAAAGCCCTCCAATGGCATCCCTCTGCCCCCTCAGATTTTTAATGAAGAGGGCTACTGTGGGGTGAGATATTCCTAAATAGATGGCACATCATACATTGCGTTGCAAGTCAATTCAAACCCATGCTTTTGTATGTCTAAAAACATTTCAGAGTGAGCAAGCTAACCAACTTGATAAATGTTTGAACATTTAACTTGGTGAATTCCCTCTGCTCTGACCGACAGTCTAACCGGACACAGAAGCTTCATAGATGCAAAATGATGTTGCTAAAACACACACTTTCAATTACTGGCCATCTAGTGATTAGCTATATAATTTATATGTATCGCAAGATACATATAAATTCTATATAATTTATATGATGTTACAGATACAGGTTAAAGGATGTCCTCTCCTTCCACACAGGACTATGAAACCTTTTTCAATGCCAAGGAGGACAACCTGGTCTATTCCTTCCTAGGGCTGGACCCACCCGCAGGATCCAAGGTGGGAACTCCTATTACACCCATGCACCTATCTATTGAGTCGAATTTAATATTGGCAATTTACATGGCCTAACCGTGAGTAAGTGGGATTGCATAATTTAAATACGTTTTTGTGTGTTCTTGGTTACCTACTTAGGGCATTAGTGTAAATGCTTGTGTAACGGAATAGCTCAGCCAATGTTCTGTCCTTAAGGTCATTCATGACAGTGTTTAACTTGAAGGTAAACACTAGTTAAATACCAACCTCTGCCGACTTGGATTAAGTCTAGATAAATACCAAATTTTTACTTTATGGGTGATGGATGAAATGTGTAAGGTTGTATTTGTTAAGCTGAAGGATTTCACAACCACTCCGCTTGTTTATTGGGACTCGCCTATGTCAGGGTGATGGTGTGTAGATATAACCCTGCATTTCCCTGATACAGGAAGCGCTACAGGCAGAAAAAAGCGCTGTAAAGGAGAATGGCACACACGTCGAAGAAACCAGTACAGAGGAGAGACTTGATGAATCAATAGTAATGCCTTCCTTGCTTCTAACCATCCTTCCTTTTTGATGTCCGTTCTCCATTCCTCCTTTTGCTCTTTACCACCCCCCCCCCAGATCTCTTCACTTTTCCTCTGGTTGTCTTGTAATCCATCCTTCAATTCCCATAGGCTAATCTGCTCACAGTGATTGGAATGCAGCTAATCTCTGTGTTGCATGCATGTGTGACATTAGTTTCATTTAGAATAATGTATCCCTTTTTAAATATATAGATTATGATAATCCATGATTGCATTTGAATCTACTTGATATGTAAAACCTAGCAGTTCATAATATAATGTCTTAATAATATATAGCTTGTTGTTTTTCCAAATGTTTTCCCTCTTCCATTTTTTTGAATCGTTTATTTTAGATTGTTTCTACATTTGAATTGCACCATATGATAACGTGCAGGAAACTTTCCCTTAAAACATTCCAAACTAAAAAGTATTCCCTTACAGCCCTTTAATCTTGTTTCATCCCTCCCACAAATCCCCTCCTCCCAACATCCATTTACTTTACTTTACCCCCTCCCCCCGCGTTCTCCTTGATGGCCAGTTGTGATGTTATTTTCAACCCAGACTGAGGAGGTTCCTGTGGAGGAACGCAACGGGAAAGCACACGGGGAGGGAGAGGAGCAAGACACAATAGAAGAGGTGGAAGGGGAGGCGACGGAGGAGCGGGCCGTGGCGTTGGAGGAGGCCCCTGAAGAGGGGGAGGAAGAGGAGGCGGTGGAAGAATCGGAGGACGCTGTAAATGCCCCCTACCTTCAATCCTGTGCTGTGGTTGCCCCACCTCCTACCTCCTCCGTCCTTCCGTATAACATGACCCTATGCGCCTCCCTCTTAATATTTGGATTGCTCTCCTACTCCCTCAGTACCACCATGTGTTCATCATCCTCTGTGTTCTCCTTTGCCCCCTTCCATGCCTGTGCTCTCTCCTTGTCAATGCCGCCCATTTCCCTTCCATTCCAAGAGTTTGTCTCCTTTACCAGTTCCTGTTGTCGTCCCCCCTCACACATATACAAGTTTGTACCTGGACACACGCTCGCACGCACGCCCACGCGCACCGGTTTTTCCCTGCGACGTTTACCCACATTCCATTTGACTGTACCTTTTTCCTTTTGGGTTGATCTGTTTGTCATCCATCTTTCCCTCTCTCTCTTTGTTTACATTCGGTTGTACGTGGCAGTGACTACCATTGTACTTCTTGTCCCCTTCACCATAGGTTGTGTACTTGTGTCATGGTGTGTACGTAAACATATGCATACTGTGCACTTCCATGTGCCTGACTTTGTGTTCACAGAGGCCCTTCCTTGTGTGTGTGTGGGTCAAATCTGGTCATGCATCGTAGGATTAGAGGGATGGTTTCTGTTGAAATCGGAATTTGTATAAAATGTATTGGATAATGTCATATTCTCAAAGTATACGTTATGAACATACAATTGTTTTTTTTCTTTCTCCAGGAGGCGCGTGCAGCGGAGTATGAAGAGGAGGTGAGTTTCACATAATTTTGTATACTTCAATAAAATATATATTAAACTATATTTTAATAATTTCCTCCCCCCCCCTCCCCCCCTTGTCTTCTGCAGGAAGAAGCTGACGAAGATAAGGTAAACATTCATTTTTCAGTTATTGACCAAAACTGGCAGAAATGCACTGTAACTTTAAAGGACATTTTTAAGGACTATTTAGGACCTCAAATAGGTTTCATTGTAGTAAACTTGGTCACCGCATCATTAAATACATGTTTTGTATGAACTATTCATATCTAAAATGTATTTAATAGCAATCTACTTGCTATGTTGCTTTTGGGTCATAGTCAGTGAATTTTGATGAAACGTCTCTCTTTTGGCTTGTGAGTAAAGGAAACAAAAGTGTGACTAAAGTGACTCACTTTATTAAACAAACAATGAATTAATTTTATTCTTACTGCTTGTTACTGCTAAATGCCAAGATGTTTACTGACAGTGGATGATATACAACAGCAGTTTCAAGTGGTAGATATTTTCAAAGTAAATGTTTAGCCTTTATAATGTCACGTATTGGTCTATGAGGGGCCATTCTGTTCTATTCCATCAGGCTGCTTGAATCTTATCTGATGCAGCAAATTGTCTATATGGATTTTGTTGAGCTATGGGCTGTATTGCAATCAAATACTGTGTGCCTTGCAGTTTACTTTTTAATTAGTTTGACCCTATCTCATCTTTTAGAAAATGGTTTTGTATTTAACATTGCCAAAACGCCATATTATGATTTATCTTGACCTACATCTTCAAGTAAACAAACCCCCACCCCTCACCCCTCCCAAGCCAATGGGAGTCAATTAACAAGGTAATTCCGTTAAAAATTTGTAGGAAGAAGATGACCAGCCAGTGTCTGAGGTATACACTCTACTCTGAGCATGGGTTGTTAAACACTATAGTAGTTGTAGCTTTTCTTTAGTCGCTTATTTTTCTCGGCCCATAGAGGGCTTCCTTGTGTGTGTGTGGTTATTTTCTGCATCTTTTAACTCTTCTTCTTTGTTTAACTGTAATGATTAACCTTCATTCCTCTCCGTTGTAGCTGCTTGTGAACATTGTGTGATTTCAGTGCCTGGAAAACCATCTCTTTCTCTTTATGACCACTTAAAACCTAGCCTTTTTAGTTCTACCTCGTCTTTCCTTTTTCTCCCCTCCTGCAGGTCTCCTGTGGAGTGTGGTGAATTTTGTGCCAAACAAACCACATTCCTTTTCCTCTTGCATGTGTGCCACACCTCAAAAAAAATTACAGCAATTATGCATGATTTTAGATGACAGTAGAACATACTTCACATAATAGTGTGTGTGTGTGTGTGTGTGTGTGTGTGTGTGTGTGTGTGTGTGTGTGTGTGTGTGTGTGTGTGTGTGGTGTGTGTGTGTGTGTGTGTGTGTGTGTGTGTGTGTGTGTGTGTGTGTGTGTGTGTGTGTGTGTGTGTGAGCCTCACAATGTACAACTTCATGTCATAAATTCATATTATATCACTTAGTTGGTTTTAAACTAATTCAATCAACAACTACAAACACACCGATCTCCCACAAGCCCATTTCTTAAAGTGAATTTATATATATTTATTACCTCCAAGGTTAATATTGCATTAGTTTAAATATAACTACCTCCTCACACCTTTTTTTTTTTTAAGGTGCATGCTGTTTTAACAGATGTACACCACAGCTTTGAATAACTTCTGGCCGTTTTGTCCACCTCTCGGTTTGCTTCCCACAGGAGGAACAGGATTTGCATTCAGAGGTAACTTTGTTGGCGGCCATCTCTCCCTATAGTCACCAGTCTTGTGGGTTTGTTGTGGCCAAGAGCAGGATTTTTTTTTTCTACTGATTCTTTGCGCAATAATTTCATGTTTTTATTAGTTTGGGAGGTTGGGACGTCATAGTTTTAGTGCCCTTGCTGTCCGCCATCATCTTTATATCCTTAAGAGTGTGTCATTGTCTCTTCCACCGTTCCTTCTATTATTTATTGTTTCCCTTCTTTCTCTCTCCATCCTATTTAACTTTTCTAGTCTGTATTCACCTTTTTGCCGGATGGTTTCTGTAATCCATCTCCCTCTCTGTTGCTCTCTCTCATGTGCTTAACGTCCCGTTTCTCATTTATTCCCCAGTCTCGTTGCTGTGCCCTGACAGCCTGAAATCGTCCCTGTTGTTACCATTCTCACCCTCCCTGTCCCCCTCCATAGCGTGTCTTGTCTAAAGTTCCCTCCCCACCACGCTCTCTCTCTCTCCTCCTAACCTGCTCTCTGTTACCCCCCCCTCTAGGAAGAAGAAGAGCTGCGACAGCTTGAGGTAGATTGATGTGACATTTCTTCCTATAACCGCTTTTCCTTGCGTCCTTTTTTTTCTCTCCTTGTCTTGTCATCCGATCACTCCTCAACTTCACCACTGATTTCATGGCTCCTCTTTCTCCCTGTTGATCTGACATTCCTTCAGTTCTTACGATTGTATCGCAAGTTTTCAAAGTTTAGATTTGACAGGCCGCCTCACACCATGGTATCTTATAGCACTGCAGACTGATCCTGGTGAAAACAGACTTATTTAGTCAAGTGAAGGTGCAATTGAATACGTCTATCTTACATTTATTTATTCTATAAAGATATATCCATAACTTTCCTCACCTTCGCTCTGTAAAACACACAACAAGCGCACACGCACAAAGCGGCCTGTATGCAAACACGGGTATACACCCTAGTTTTATTTCACACCTGGTCATTGACTCGCTTGAAATGAACATCAATACAGGAGTAGACTGTGTAGGGAGACTGAAGGTAATTCAGTATCACCCCTATTCACAGGATGCCATCTCCTGAAACCCTACCTGAGTGAAATACAAACACACACGGGAGGAGAAAGGCCACTTTTGTGCGGCTGTACTGAGTGCAGTGTGAAAAGACGACAAAATAAACCCCTTTCCTCCAAACAATCACTGTCTTCACCTCTTACATCCCACGTCCTCCTCCTATATTGCCTTCAATCCTCTCGTCCTCTCCCTCCCTTTTTCAATTTCCTTTGCTGTCTTCACCTTTCATTGCAGGAGCACGATGGGCCAGTCACAGCGCAGTGGTTTTTCATTGTTATTTTTGGCATCGTGTTTCTTTTCTTCTCCTTCTTCCAAGAAGGCAGTAGATGTTTAAGTTTGCATATTTCTCCCTCGCCCTTTCCCCGGTACGCCCACCACCTGCCCTTACCCCACCCGACTGTAATTGTGCTGCATGGACTGCATTCATATTACTTTTCCATCTGGAGCTCTCCGTGTGGTGCATGGGAGATTGAACTGAAGAGCCTTAGGTTTACTCTGTGTGATTACAGTGAACAACATTCCTGCACTTGCCAATTCTCCCCTTTTGTGGTTCCATGGACCAACACATTTGAAAGATTTCTTTATATATATTATATATTTATATATATATATTTTAAATGCTTAAACCCTGCTTCCCTTAATATCCATTTCCAATAGGAAGAAGATGAGGCGGAAGCCGTAGAGGTACTTTTCAGATGTTTGATTCCCTGTTTCCACTTGGCATGGTGTGGATGTTCTGACAGTGAAATAAATGGGCGTCTACCTGCATGTGTCTGCACATAATGGACGACATGGGTTTATGGGAACATTCACTTTCTTTCTTCTCTTGTAAAGCAAGCTGTCAGTCATGGTTCCTGATCCTCCATTTGGGTCTTTAACCAGTTTGTTTTTGAGGTTGTCATTGTACCCATGTAGCGTTGTCTCTCCGTGTAGAGCCTTCGCTCAATGTCCTCATAGTGCATCCAGAGACTGTTTCTCTGCGCCTGCAGGATGTTTTTATTTTGTAGCTTTTATCTTGTGACTGCATTCAAAAGGCATTTCATATGGTAGGATTTTTATGGTTTCCCAAAGTTGACCCACAGGGAATAAGTAGGGCCTGTTTTTAACTAGGCTGGTGGACCTGAGAAACGCTGAACAAATGGGTTATGGGGAAGTTTACTTCCCGCTCCCAGTACTGGGGATATCCCTTCTACATCTTAGTTTGGGATTATCCTTGTTCGAGCTAAATCTATTGGAATTATGATATTATAGCAAACTGAGTGTAAAGGAAGGAGCTACCACTGGCAAAGCAGTATCATGAAAAGCATATTAATGTCTTTATTTTTCCTCATGTTGGAGCCCAGGGGAAATGTGTGATCCAATCTTTTCACAAGCGATGATGCGTGGCCGCTTCAGTGGTCCTGTTGAGCAAGTTTGCTTTGCACCTTCACTTTATGGAAAGACCACCGGGACCCCTGTTCTTGTAGACCTCTCTTATTTCAGAGACTTGACCTTTTTAAAAGTGTGTTGGACCTTAACACCATTTCATCTATTTATTTAATCCAATTTTTAACAGCTTTAGTGTGAGCTGGATTTGGAATTTCCCTACTTCTACTAACTTTTAACAAGAATTTGTTCTTGTGATGCCATTGGGTTCCATCTTGTGGCCTCCATCCCTAAGCCTTCTTAACTTCATCCATTAACTTAATATCCTCCAATCCACTGCGCATTGGTTCTGTAACTTCATGGAAACCTTCCCGTCCTTCTTTCTCTTTCTTTGCTATGAATTTACCTTAGGGGGAGGAGGAGGAGGAGGAAGATGTGGATGAAACAAAGGTAGTAATACAACAATCCAAACAAACATTGGATTGTCGTTCTCCCAAAAGCCCCTGCACAAGCCAACCACCCACCTCCCACTCACGAGTTTAGTTTAAAGATACATAGTCTGGTCATACAGGATTTGTTCAATCTGTAAGCAATACCTTTCTCCCACCGGACCTAACTCTTGCTGAAGAGCATCAGGCCCCCCGAGCACAGCACTATGTGTGTGTTGATTTTTGCGTCTTGATCTCGCCAACGTTCCCCTCTGCGAATGTTTGGTTGAACAGCATCCTGGTGAATGGGACCACAATTTCCCTTGTGTTTCTAGTCAAATACTAATAAGAGGTCGTAAATGACTGATTGTATCAACAATTTTTTGACTCATTTTTCAACCAATGCTCAGTGTTCTGCCAGGACCTATAGTTCACTTACAGGTGTGTCTCTTTCCAACAGGAGGATGAGTAGTCGGAGCTGGTGAGCGTCGGATGATGAGACCCAAGCTTACACAGGTAAACTGCACTGATTGCCTACTTACAGCCTCTTCCGCAGTACCCCACTCCACCACTCGGTGGCGGTAGAACATTATGTGAATCAGTAGATTGTTAACCCTTGTAAAGTTTGGCAGTAACCTAATCAGATTAATTGGAAAGATAAGCCGGCATCCAAGCAAGGAATTGCTTTTATGTGCCTCATTGACCCCAATGTCAAATTAAAGGCCACCTAATTACAACATTATTAAACAACCTCTGCATTATTTATAAAGCGGGGGCAATAACATCCAGAAAAGTATTGTGTATGTGTGTATATGTATATATCTGTATGTGTGTGTGTGTTGTTCATTTCCCAGTAAAATCATACTAATATTAATTATTAGTGCTCAGCCCAAATAATTGGACATGCATCCTTCAGATAGGTATTCGAATCTCAATTCAGTAAACCATTGGTTCCGAATATGCATAGCCATTAAAATTATATTCATATATAAAATTATATATTTATATAATATAAATCGATGGATGAATGAATGGCTAGGATCGTGAAACATAAGACATAGAAATAAGAGGTTGTGGAGAGCAGGGGCTAATGTTTTTTGAAGGGTTTTAATAAAAAACTAATTAAGCAGCTATTTTGAACTTTTTCCAAAATATACCAAAAAACACTCCCAGGGTTGGTAATTTAATAATCCTGAATAGAAACGGTAATGATGTTTTTTTTTTTCCTTTTTATGACGATCTGTGCGATTCGCTCTCGGTAAACAGCGCTAGACCTGCCGTACCAATGAATCTAAACTTTGCCCCATGTTCAAACCATCTAATGGGCTCTTTGCACAGCTCCACTACTTCCTGAACTTAATGCTGCTCCTTTATTTCCTGTCTTACATTATTGGATAAACTGATTAATCCAGGTGTGTCTGACCATTGTGACTACTCAGACACACCTGGATTAATCAGTTTGTCCAATAATGTAAGACAGGAAATAAAGGAGCAGCACTAATGGCCAATCTCATTTCTCTATTTTACCCCTTCCCCTTCCCCTTGCCCCTTCCCCTTGCCCTACGTCTTGGCCCTTGAAACAGAGTGTTAAGGGCTAGGGGTAACAACATACCCCTATGAATTGAGACAACACTCGTTACGGTTACGTCATCATACATCGTCGCTAGCTGGCTGCACGTCACCAGAGGCGACAATAGTTGATCACAAACTTGAAGATGCCGGTTGCGCAGTGTATTGTGGGTACCCCTTGGTTTCAAGTAAGCTCCCGATCTTACTTGGTTTTTAAGGGGTATCTACCCTTGCCCTTATCCCCTACCCCTCGATCGAAATGAGAATTGAGATAGCCCTTCGTCTTCACGGGCACGCGGCCAAAACCAAGGGGAAGGGGGAAGGGGAAGGGGTAAAATAGGGAATTGAGATTGGCCGTTAGTCCAGGAAGTAGTGGAGTTGTGCATAGAGCCCATTGTTTGTAATGATTGGAAGTAGGCCTACTCTCACATTACAGAAGCAGTGTGTCTTCAGAACACTGAAACTCTGATGCTACAGAGTCACACTCTGACCGCTGAGTTGATCCGAAAGCCACCGACGTTCAGGTGGCTTTAAGTGTTATGTAGTTTAGCTTTTTTCTCTACAACACCGTAGAAATGTGAAGCAACACGTTCTCAGTTGATGCAAATGCAGTTCAACAGCTATGGTCTCCGCTGTCTCCGAATCAGGGATGGAAAGATCTGTATTGTTCATTTCTTTGGTTCTCTCTCCAAATATTGAAATATTTGTTTGAAAAACCTAAAGAATAAGTTTAAAGTTTTAAATGATGTATTCGGTTACGCCCTAGTAATTATATTACCGTTCACCTTGGGATGCACACATGTCCCCCTCCGTTAACATTTTAAGAAAAGTCAGTATAAGGATAAACAAAACGTTATGTTTGTGATGGATCCCAGAATCTAGGCAAAAGGCTTAAACTAACACACTCGCACGCACACACGTACACACATGCTGACGGGTGCTGCAGGGTAAGGCTGAGGCCACAGAACAACCCAGAACATCTCCTATCTCATCCATTTTGGATGCTCTTTTTAGGCTCTTGAGGCAGGGAGCAAGCACCACCACCATGATTATGATAATAATAATCATAATCGTAATCTTCAAAGCCTGACTCTGTTGATCTCTTCTGTCAGTCACGTGTGAGCATCTCTCGGCAGCAGTCCTCCCGGATTCGGGTGGGGGATAGAGACGCTTGGTAGAAGGCTTTTTGTGCAATGGCAATTTTTTTGGGCTGTTTCCCCTGTAGCATCCACCCCCCATAAGCCCTTGTCATGCCTCGTTACAGCGAAGCCTTAACAACACCCAGTGGTGGCTCATGGTGAATGAAGATGATGTTGATGACGATGATGATAATGATGATGATGATGATGACGAGGGCAGTGTTGGTGGTGGTTGCCTAACACTTGGTTTTGGGCGGGGTTTTGTCAGTTTATGCCCCGACTGAGTTGGATGACCTCATTCATT
This sequence comes from Melanogrammus aeglefinus, assembly GCA_900291075.1. Taxonomy (NCBI): domain Eukaryota; kingdom Metazoa; phylum Chordata; class Actinopteri; order Gadiformes; family Gadidae; genus Melanogrammus; species Melanogrammus aeglefinus. The sequence goes on along the minus strand of OLKM01000032.1, from coordinate 90,432 downwards.
TTTCATCTGTTTCTTCTTGTGTTCCAGCCCATTTTGAAAGCCCTCTCAGAATCCCCCCGCCCCCTCGCCCCCCCGGCTCCGCCCTATGCCACCGCCCGCCAGGACCCTCCTCGGGGGGGCTGTCTCTGTTCCCCAACCACTGGACCCTTACTGGAAACGTCATGTTCCACAGGGGCCCAAGAAAGCCCTCCCAGCCCACCGTCATATTTACCCATTTTTGGCGATTGACTGCAATGTTGACCTAATTTTTATATTTCACTTGTAGGTTGAACAATGCCGTCTAGTGGAGTCGTGTTTTGTACAGTCAATGTGAAAAAGCAGTCGGTTGTGTGTGTGTGTGTGTGTGGTTGTGTGTGTGTGGTGTGTGTGGTGTGTGTGTGTTGTGTGGTGTGTGTGTGTGTGTGTGTGTGTGTGTGTTGTGTGTATACACACTTCTGGTACATTTTTGAACTTACTGTTTCAAATTGGTAATTTTATACCACAAATAGTAAATGATACTTGTTACTATACACACCATTGATTGCAAGCAATTTCTGATGAACAGATTTGAGAAATATCACACGTTCCACCATTTTCAATACACTATTATGACGTACTAATGTCTTAGAATTTCATGCAGCGATAGCTGTTAAAATGATGTGCCTCGATGACTGCGAACGGAAATTATTTGTACCAGATGTATGAATGTAACCGAAGAAGCCCTTACACCCACATGAGTGTGAGACACACACAGACACTGTATGACGTGGTGTGTTATCTCCTGTGCCAGAGGTTCTGTGTTTCTTCCACTGAAATATTGCTGTTTTTAAGACTTGCACTTTGTGGACATGCAGATTTAAGCAAGTGTCGGTGATAAGCAAGAACAAAGCAGGATGCATATGAAAAAGGTGTCAAGTTAAACAACGTGGACGTTGTAGTATGTTTCGTAGCAGTGGCGGCAGGGAAGTCGGTGGGACATGTGGACGAGCAAAAAGTTTTGTCGTTAGGGGTAGTTATGAAGTAAAGGGGCTGCATCATCTGGGTTTAATGGACTTCCAGAGGGTAAACGTCTCTCTTAATGCTGCTCATTTCAGATAAGTGGGCCCCCTATAAGTTATTGCTGGGAGTGGAGTGGAGTGGTGGTGGTTGTCACAGCAAGGGCACAGAACGGGAACAAGCATGGATATTGTCGGCTTGATTTTCTATACAAATTTCTCTAGAATTGGACTACAATCTACAACTTGACTTAACTCCCTGTTTCATTAGAGCAAGTTGTTCAAATCCCTCTAGAGTCTAAAAAAGTATGTGTGAAGGCGGGTCTCAACACCTTACAGGTGTTTCTCAAGGGTTGGTCACATGAACACATCATCCATTTATCTGGGTGGAAGCGGGGAAGAGTCAAGGGAACTTAAAAAGCATTATTTCACCACTATGGCTCACTGTGTGTTTACTCATGCTCTGCACGGGCTGCAGGGCAAAAGTTCCCGTCATCTGCTTGTTTCTTGGTAATATTTAACCGCCAGGGTATTTGGAAAGGTTGGGTGGGGGCGGGGGTCAGCTTATGGCAGAGTCCCAGTGACTGGGAGATCAGTCAACACGTAGCTTTATTTTCAACACAAACCTTGAACACCTGCTATTGCAGCCACAGTACACAGAAGCCACGCCAGGGTGAGTACTACATACGACAAATGCTAACTATGTTGTGTGATGTTAACGGTCGGAATTGTAAATATCTGCTATGAGAGTGCTGTACACAATTCGTAAACAATGCAAAAACCTGCAATTGTACTTTTACCACATACTTTGGAGATGTGCCGATGGTGACAAATCACTAATTGTATTTTACTAGTGAAGTTATGATATAGGTCCCTACTATAGTGTATGATATTGATGTCATTGTCCAAGTGATGTGTTGCTGCCGAGGAATTTGTAAGGGCCAACCCATGTGCCTGTAGCCTGTGGCCACGTCCTTGTTCTTCATGTGTAAACGATCTGATCATAAGTTGATTCTTCAATACAAAATCCAAGTTGGAAAAATCCAACTACAAATTACTGATGGTTTACTAAAGGTTGTTTAATCATTAAACATTATTTTCCAGTATATAAGCCGGCAGGCGTATTTAAAAAGCATCTAGAAAGTAAGCCCTGGCAGATAATTGATGTATGCATATGGTTGATTGCTATTTCTCTTTTGGGATCAATAGATTCGCCATCAAGCACTCAAGACGGCTTGCCTAATTTAGCCTTGTTTCCTACTTTCTTAAGGTCACCTTCTCTTTGAACAATGGCGTGAGAGTGTGTGTGTGTGTGTGTATCTCTGTGTGTGTGTGTGTGTGTGTGCGTGTGTGTGTGTGTGTGTGTGTGTGTGTGTGTGTGTGGTGTGTGTGTGTGTGTGTGTGTGTGTGTGTGTGTGTGTGTGTGTGTGTGTGTGTGTGTGTGTGTGTGTGTGTGTGTGTGTGTGTGTGTGTGTGGTGTATGGACTGAACATGGTCAACATTGTCTTCCTGGGTGCGCTGGTGGTCCTGTCCTTCCTGACCGACGGTGAGCCAACAGCCGTGCAAACACAGAGAGAGAAGGCTCCGTTTGACGATGGGAACCGTGTTCAGACAGACAGGAGCCTAATGTGCCTGTTTCGACCGCCATTTCCTGTGTCGTGGTGTGCTTAATCGCAGCACCCTTGATACTAAACCCACAGACCTGTCTAATTAGACGGCCTAATGATCTATCTAGCACGGTATAATTAATTTTCGTCAAAATGGCTGTCTTTCTAGCGCAGTAAGATATAGCCGGCGGCCGGGGGACTTAGGAGTCACCGGTTCACGTTCCCAATAGGAGTGTGAGCAAATTATTTCCATTACTCTGCTATTCTCCGAATGCAAACTAGAAGGACTGAGCTGGCCTAGATCATTCTCAGACCTAATTTCCTAACCAGATACATAATTTATGCAGCAGCTATACACATTTTGGCTAACCATAAACAAGTAGTACATCATTCTTGAGCCCGTGTGTTGTAAAGCTATTATTTCGTGTTCCGAAAGTTTCCCGTCATAGTTTTTTTAATATTCAGTCTTGTTATGCGCCATTTGTCAGCGGTGCTTAGGAAGGGGGCAAGCCATAAAACCCACTGAAATCCGGAGCGTGCGTGTTTGTATATGTGTGTATGTCTGGGAGAGGGACCAGAGTGAGCGGGTGAGTTGTGCTCTTCTTGCACGTATGCCTTCATGTCGATGTTTCTCTGCTAATATTTATAGTGCGTGGGAGAAGTGATAGATGTAGCAGTAGCAGGAAACAGTCCAGACGTCTCCTCGGGTCAAAAGACTTAATCAATTACCTTAACCTGCGAGTAAAACATAAAAGCAGACACATTAATAAATGCATCTATAAATGTTTATTCTGGCAGGATGCTACTGTGAGCTGCTGTTGCCGGCTAGATGCTCATTTTGAATAGTTTGCTATGCAACATGGATCTATTTAGGCTCCATCCGAATATTGGAGCAGGAAGGTGTCCATTTTTGTAAAGGCAGCTTCCACAAGTAAACCAGCTGACGATCAAAGAAAGCAGTTCCTTCTCCAATAATCTCTTCAGTGTGATAGACAGCCCTCTTGCATATTTAAAGGTGGCCATTTTTCCTCAATAGTATCTTGTTGGTCACTATTGACCTTCAAGATACTATTGAGATATTGATACTACTGAACTTAACAGTGCAACCTCAAATAATCAATTGAATGGGTCACTGTGTCAAAGATAACCTATTGGCTTTCCCCATTCTGTTAATAGTATACATATTTATATAGATAGATAGATTATTGAATGAACTAAAGTAAACCCCACCTAATACAATCCACCACGAAGCAGACAAAGCGGGCCTCAACCACCACCACCACCCCCCCCCCCCCTCCTCTGGGTGTAGGCGGCTGCCAGATGCAGTTGGAGCCGCAGAGCCTGACGGTGCTGAGGGGCTCGGAGGCGCGGCTGACCTGCTCCACCAGCGAGCCGTGGACGGTGATGGTGTGGCTGCTGAACGGCGCCACCCTGCTCACCATCTCCTCGCAGCACGGCGTGCTGCCCTCCGGGGACCCTAACGTGACGGCGGTGGAGGGCCCCTCGGCTGCGCAGAGGTCCAGCTGGGTGCTGGTGCTCCAGGCCGCCGAGAGACGCCACCGGGGGCAGGTGACCTGCGACCTCCAGGGAGGGGACCAGAAGACGGCCAGCCTGTTTGTGCAAGGTGCGGTGTGGTTATGGGATCGTTCTCGTGTGTGTTTGACTGTTTGGAGGATGGAAGGAATCTTAGACTGGAGGAATATCACTGCCATCGTGTTTT
>OLKM01000032.1:66131-81131 GCA_900291075.1 Melanogrammus aeglefinus | reverse complement strand
TCCGTGACACGGCTTTCCTTTTTATTTCAGAAAAAGGTAGCGTTGGCATCTCCGGGGGCAACAGGACCGCTCTGCTGGGTCATGGGGTCAGGTTGGAGTGCGCCGCTGCAAACTGGTTCCCTGAACCCTGGGTTGGATGGCGGGTGAACGGCGTGGAGGTAAGAACGGCACCCGATACTTTCACTCATCAACAATACACTGCAAATACATGTAATACATGGAAAGAACATTACACATCCAGGCGTGGGATTGCCTCATAGACAATGTTTTCAATGTCGATGGTCTATAACTTTGGAGGTTAATGACCTCTAGAGTATACATTCAATGTGCGCCAGGATCTGTTTAAATTGCAAATGCTGTTATCAACATAAAGTTGCAAACCCAGAATAACAAAATCCTGAACTGCATGTTATCGGGGTGGATCCCATGGAGGTGTCCCCGGGCGATTACAACGTCAGCCGCGTGGGGCCCGCTGGGGGCCTCGTCACTGTGACAAGCGACCTGGGCCTGAGGGCCGCTGAGAGCTCCCTGGTGGAATGCCTGGCCTCCGTGACGGCCCTCGCCCAACCGCTGAGCAGCCACGTCCATCTCACCGTGGGTGAGCAGCCGCGCACACACACACACACACACACACACACACACACACACACACACACACACACACACACACACACACACACACACACACACACACACACACACACACACACACACACACACACGCACACACACACACACACAGCAATGACAGAAATAACTAAATGGTCACAGTCTAGTCTAGAGTGTGGGCAAGCTATGCAGGACATGTGCAAATTTAGCAAGCATAACGCTGCACTCTGCTCCAAGTATGGATGGGGATCTAATACATACGGGTTTTCCCCTCTTTTGGTCGATCCAAGTTTCTACATTCATTTGCCAGCCATTCTTCAGCCGTTGACATCCTGAAAATAACCCAAATCTATTTTCTATATCATATTACATTCCTATCCGGACATAAATGAACTTAACAGCAAGACGCCTGTAAAGGATCTACCTGAATGCACGATTCAAATCGATAGACGATTCAAACCTGTGAATAAAGTTGCAGTGACTTCATCCGCGACGGCGAGTGACCCGTTGTTGTGGTGTGTGTGCTGTGTGCTCAGTGGCCGAGGTGCTTCAGGGGCAGGACGACTGCACAGTCCTGCTGACGGCCACGGCTGTGCTCTCCTCGCTTCTCCTGTTCCTGCTGCTCTCAGTCTGCATCGTCTGCATTGTCCTCTGCTGCCGGCGAAGGAGACGCACAAGTAGGCACCTTTTCTTTCCTCTGGCTCTCTCTCTGGTTTTTATGACAAAGTGACAAAATATTCCCAGCCCACCCCACTCCAACTCCCCACCATGCTCATATACACCCGGCCCTCGACGGCAGGCCCCCACGGAAATGATAAAGTCTATAATGAAGGAACTCATCGATGGGTGCACACTGACTCTGCACTGCTCCGCCACTGTCCTTGAGCAAGGGCACGCAGCGGGTGGGGGGGGGGGGGGTGTTTTTGCTTTATTTTTTACGTCTGCGTAAGACAGAACATTGGCTGTCAGCAGAAAAGGGTTTGAGTTTTGAGCGGCTTATTTGGAGTGGCTCAGTGGAGACTGCTAGTAGAGGGTGCGCTAGAGGGTTTGGTGGCTGCAAGGCTGACAGTTTGAGTCCTGTGTCCTAAAAAGTCTGAACATCAGAGATTAAGAGGGGGCTCCTGGGGTCAGTGTGTCCTTTTGGGTAGGTGCAGCGGTATTGCATGTTGCTCAGATAACTCTACCCTCTGCCTGTTTTTAAAAAAGGTAGCCCGACCAATCCCCCCCTTTCTCTTTCCCTCCCATGGCACAACAACACCGCAAATAATTAGCATTTTTTTTTCACAGATGGACCTGGACCAGTACTCACAAACACTGTCACTAAAACTATAAACATGAATAAATCAGTGCCAACACCAAATATCATCCTACTTGCACCAGAGTGAACTCTGGCAACTCACTAAATCATGAATAGATTTAGCAAAGCGCTTAAAAGGGCTAAGCTTAATTGGAATCCGTTCAGAGTTAGCAACCATTACCAAGGTTTTTAACCAAGGTATGTGCAGTAACGCCCCTTAGACTCTTGGGATTCTAGGCTGTGCTGTGTGTACACATCGTGTTCCAATGATTGTCGTGACAGGTGCTGCGTTTTAAAGATTTTTACTGTTTTCTATTTCATTCTTTTTCGAACAGCCTATGGAGTAGCATCTCCAAGGAGATCCATCCAGGCCAAAGTTGAAAAAAAACGCAGAGGCCTGTGTGCGAGTGATAACACAAAACAGCCCCCCGAGTCACTCCATTAACAATTTCCCTGTAATCCCTGTAACTGATTCCGGACCCATAGCAAATCGTGGTGTTGGTTTGAAGATGAGGGATTATGCCGAGATTCCCTACCTGTAACAAAGTGTGATATACATCCTCTAGCAGTGCCCTTGACTACATTGTGAGTCAGTCACAGTGCCATACTGTAACATCCGGGAAGAAAGTTAAATCAATATCTTCTCAGCGGGTTCCACGTTTTAGAGAAAGAGGCTTACTTTCAAATCTCTGCAGCTCTACGGATTATCAAACTTCACAAGGGGCATGCCTGCATGCTTTGCAATTATTGGTGCCATAATGGGGGATTTAATGTTAGTCACCTAAATGACTTTGGACAGTAGTTGGTGGGGGTTAGAGGATGGGAAGGCAGAGACTATTAGTGAGATAGATATGGTTTGTATCCTACCAAATGTAGTGTGCATTATGGCGGAAGGCTTTGGGCCTCACCGGCCATTACACAAAAATGTTGAAAGTCCTTAAATCGTTATCTTTCTATAATAAGAAAAGGCTGTGTTATTAATGCAGAACCAAAATGTTTATAGTTTCTATAGATGCAGTGAAAAAGCATTAGCTAAGGCGTAGCTAAAGTAAGAGTAAATGTATTTACAGGCTACAGCTCTCTTTAGTTTTGGACTGTGAGTGATTTATGCCAATGCTATTCTTTCAGAGTCAAACACGCAGGGGACTATAAGGTAAACTATTTTCACTTTCGTAATTAGAACTATGGACAGTGCAGAATGATGAATGCTTGATACTTATTTTGCTGGTGTAGCATAACATTAATTAGTACTTCCTAAAAGTATCAGGCAATAGTCCTAATGTGTGAACGTCAATTAATACATATGATGTATTTATGCAGACTAGGCTTTGCCGTATCCCGTTATAAAATAAGATTTAGTGCAAGCTTTCAGAATAACTGACATTTTAGTATTTGAATTGAACTTTATTAAGATTTTAATTGCGGCTGCTGAGACTAGGGAGTGGATACAAGCTGCATCATATTTGCCAGCTTTTTAATTTAAATGATTCCAAATTAGAAGCGCTAAATTATATTGGTTTGTTGGGTCTAATGAAATGCTATGAATAATGATGTTGTTTTAGTTGCTAGCAATAGTGATAAAAATAGCGTGAGTGTGTGAATGTGTGAAAGCATATACCAAACAATATCATGTAGGTGGGGCGGAAAAAAAGGATCTATTCACAGCTGCATATCCCCTGAAGATGTCCCTGTGCAATATCAGAGATTCATGCTTTCCATTGGCCTGTTGCCAATGGGTTCCACAGGTTTAACCAATCAGGGAGCGGCCTGAGCTCGGTTGCTGAGGCAGCAGGGAAGGTCAACCCGGGATATGCTGCCGAGGGCCTCCCAGGTGAGATGATACACACTAACTCCCTAATCAAGACAAAGCACTGGCTTCAGCTGTCACGGTGAACAATGTACATATGTGGCATCATGTGCTCGCCCCCGAAGGGGACGTTAAGTAGCATTTGGCGTGTGTTGAGCTAAAGCTTTGCTTTAATGCTTTGAAACGGGGATAGATCTATTTGATAAAAACTTTTAAAAGAACATCTATTTATTGTGGTATTCACCGATGTACAGTATGTTCCTGTTGGCCCTCATAGAGGGAGGAACTGGGGGCCATTCGAGGTCAGTTAGGGTCAGGCTCAACTGTTTTCTCACTTTGCAGATGACTCTACAAAGGGAATCCATGGTCAGACAGACTCTGTCACCATCCGCATGGTAAGAAAGACCAAAAGAAGGAAAGAAGAGAAGTGAAAGGGGGGGGGGGGGGGAGCTGGAACTAAATTATGCAGTCCGTCTGTCAGGCAGTCTCTCTCTGTGAGGCTTGAGTTCCTGAAACCCTCTTCCCTTTTCCTGCCCGTACTTTGACAAATCCCCCCCAGTGCTATCATTGACGGATGGTTCTGAGCAAAGGCTACAAAGATTATGTTGTTTTGTGATGTTTCGGAATAACATTTAAGATTTAGTTCTGAATAAATGGGACTAGAAGGAACCCAAACATTTTTTAATTGATGATAGATTGATTTGATTGATTGGTTGTTATGAATCTATCATTAATAATAATGTCAACAGGACCTTCCTCCATTGTGTTCCATTCATTTTAACGACTAAAGCACCAGGGATTCAGTGAAATGTGTCCATCTATCAATTCTAACCCACATTTGATCACATGATTGCCATATTGACCAGTGCAAACATGTCAATACCGCGGCGCCGGCTGTGTCCTTGTGACAAACAACAAATGGGGGAAGGTTGGACAGCTACAGTGTCCTGAATTAGGTTATGCTTTTTCTAATGACCTCGTGAATGGCTTTCTGTTAAGGTCAAGAGTTCAGCTATTGAGCAAGCCATAAAGTAAAAAATAAACAAGTTCAGCTCAGGAGATGCTTCAAGACAAACCCAAAGGCAACAACAATACAATACCTTGTTTTGTTTTTAATGTTGCTATTTAGAGCAGCTGCACTTCTCTCCTGCGGCAGCCTTTTTATTGACAGTCTAGCACAGAATGTTCCAGAATGTTCTTCAAGCTTCACACTTGAGGCCTTTTGTTAGCAAATACACGAGGATATTAAAACAAGTGGGCCTAGGGCAAAGGAAGCTAAACTTATCCACCACAGTATTTTGGCACGTGTGTAGATTACAGATCTATATCTGGATTGTATGTTATAAGAACAGTTGGACAATAGGAATGAATGTGAACTATGTGTGAGGCTCCAGGTCCCGGATGTGGTGTCCTCCAGAGGCCGGTCTCTGCCCCAGGAAGGCGGCGCCCAGGTGGACCTGAGCGAGGCGGGCCCCAAGAACGTCCGCGTTGCGACCACAGTATAGTCTCTCTGGAAGAGGTTTCTGCCTCCTGTGCCCCATGTCGGGGTTATATCACTATATATTCTATTCCACCATTTTTTATCGCTCGCTTGAGGGATCGTCTCAGAGTTGGGCTGCACTTATCTTTTTTTTATACTAGTGTTTGTGTAACGTTAGGGCACAATCAAGTTCTGAATCACATTCGTTATGTGTATACGTTTGGAATATTGGTTTAGATAATACAAAGGTGTTTGCTTAATTTAATTTGTGATTCTGTAACTTTACAGTTAACTATATCAATGCCCATCAATAAACATACTTAAAAGGGTTTTTCTAATATGTAACAATATTGATTCATATGAATATTATACTGTATGTGTACCCTCATATTAAGGTTAGTTCTCTCCATTAGATTGTCGTCAAATGTATTTGTGATTTGATGAGCAGAGTTGTACATATGCAAGTGTGTGTGCTCTTCCTGGAGGCGCATACACACACACACACACACACACACACACACACACACACACACACACACACACACACACACACACACACACACGCACACACACACACACACACACACACACACACACACACACACACACGCAAGTGCATGTATGTACCTCCCATGACATTGGCGTTGTACCTGTCGAACTGTGTCAACAGGTGAAGGACATGCAAGCGCAACACATAACATAATCTACTGGAAGATAGAATCCACTTTCCTTTGTGTAAGAAGGGGGCATGACCATGACACATAGAGCGCCTCTGATCATCAGCGTTAGAGGAGCTCCTACCAGAACCCAGTTATCAGCGAGCCCCACGGTCACAGTGGAACTACTGAATGTATCAGAGGGGTAACACCTCATTTTTCTGATCTAAGTGTGTTATATCATGGAGAAAATGTGCTTCATGACTCGTGGAAACCGTGCTATTTCTTTCAGAGTCTGCCTCACAGATTAAATAAGGAGCGAATGGGGTCATGATGACTTAATCCAAGGGGGACAGTTTATTCTGTAAAGACAAAATCAGACCAAAGATTACTGTCGCCAGCTCATCAACCCAAAGTACTGAATTCCATCATTCAAACCTAATCTTCTAGCAGGTACTCCCTAATCCAATCAGCTGGGCCACTGTCTCTCTCGCCTATGATTGCTGTGAAGCAGCGATTCAGACTTTGTGAACTACCCGATAATAAAAGAGGAAATGAACAAGGTTCTGTGGCTTCACAGTAAAGGCCACGATGTAAATCTTGTAAATCTAAGACTTTACATTGCAGTGGAAATGAGACGTGGCTAGGCTCACTGTGAGCGACTTAATGGCTTTGTAACTCAGCACCATTTGCATCTTATTGCCGTAAATAGCAAGAGGGTTTAGAAGTGTGTGTGTGTGTGTGTGTGTGTGTGTGTGTGTGTGTGTGTGTGTGTGTGTGTGTGTGTGTGTGTGTGTGTGTGTGTGTGTGTGTGTGTGTGTGTGTGTGTGGTGTTGTGTGTGTGTGTGTGTGTGTTTGCCTGTAGAAGACCATGCAGGGAGGGGGGGATTGATGAAGCATACACATAATACTCGTACAATTCCAATATAGAAATCTAGCTCTCTCACGAATCAAAACGTATTTTCCAGAAGGCCTTTTTTCACTCTGGCTCCTGCTGAGTTACTTTCAACATTGTGCAATGATGCCATCCTCGATGAATGCAAACTCTGTTGATGTGGTTACTGGTGAGGAGTAGCCCGTCCCTGGCTTCTTGTGTGGCTGCTGGTGTTTCTGTGGCGTTTCTGTTGCAGGCCTGGTCAGGCGGGGTTGATAAAATGACACTCACCTGATGCGGACGGACCTGGGGTAACTCAGAGCTGCCTCCCTGCCCTCTAGGCTTCTGTGTGATTATCCTTCTGGCTTTCGTTTCAACCCAGAGTCTGGTGGTAACAGGAAGAAGTTGAGTTGACCCACCCTGGGGTCAGTGATGGCCGTGTTGCTCTCTGTGTTTTCACCCCAGAGCTGGGACCGCCATGGGGAACATGGACAACACTTTGTGTTCAGTGTTGACCACTTTTAAACCATGACCCCACTCGTTTTATTCGAAATAAATTCAAGCTTTTCCTCTTGCAGGTTGGGAACTGTGGGTGGTGAGTTAGTGGTCACTTGGTCACAAAGACCGCACCACAATTAAACATGGAATTGATTTGTTATTCATGTATCTTGGCTTTTGTCCATATGTGCAGTAAGGGCAAATATAATCATTGGTCTGAAAGTATCCTAGTGCCCATAATTGATGTCATTAGATACAGCTGTGTTCGCCCCGCTATACTTGTCATTTTCATGACATTATCTGCACTCAGCTAAAATCCCTTCAAGTAACATTGATTTCCCCTACTACCTTTTGGGTGCTGTACATTTTGTTACAAGCTTAGTGGGAACTATCTATGTCACAGTTAGCGGTTGGCAGGCAGGACCCAATAGCAGACAGCTCAATAAAAGGATAATTTATTAACGCAAAAGGCAAGGAACACGGGTGACACGGGTGACGCGGGGAACACGGAGAACACGGGGAACACACCGGACTCAACTCAGACACAAACTAAAATGATCCGACCCGGAACAAAGGAAAGACAAGGGTTTAAATACCAAACACACACAGGGCACGCAGCGAGTAACAGCTGAAACACATTAGGGGAGGGAGCAGTAATCACACAGGAGGGAAACCTGACATGGGGAGAAACAAGACAGATACCAAAGTAAAACAGTAAACACACCAAAACAAGACAAGGAAACAGACAGACCATGAAAATCGACCTAGCTAATCTTACTTTAGTTGGGCAAATCAAAGAAAGCTTGATTCATTTTGAACTAATTACAAAGACACACATGAAAAACCGAATTAACTCTTTCATAACGGGAGGTGCCAGACCCTATGATTTGACCCATATCTCCTTACTGAGGAGAAGGTTGACAAGTCCTATTACTGCCTGCCTGCTCATTGTCTTACCGTCTCTGTGGGCAATGATAAGGGAATGTCATTCAGCTACCTGGGTTGTACAAATTATTCTGTACTTCACTGGTTAAGATCCTTCTAATTGAAAATTGGAATGAGCTCAAAATATATAATGAACGACAAAATTAAAATGAATAATTTTTTGAATAACAAACGTTTTTTTCTGATTGGCAGAAGGGAATTGTGGTAATTGTAGTAATAAGAAAAGAGAGCAAACTGACCCCACAAACCAGTAGAATTCCATTGTGCCGTGCTCATGTAGGGGAAGGTATATATTGTACAATATTAAACTTAAATATATGTGTCGCCATAATGAATTGAGTTCATAAATGTCACTACAAAATTTGGCACCAATGTTTGAACTCAATGTGTCAAACATTATTCAAACAAAAATAATTGCTGACTTAAAAACAAAAGAAAACATTATATTGGCTGTGGGATATTGCCATAGCAATACCCCACAGCCAGCAGTCACTGAAAAAATGTGTCATGTTCCTGTCATTGATTTGCATGTTTCAGTTAAATAGGTGGCACTGCTCTACTGCTTTCTAATGGCCCAAAGCTCATACCAGTCAATATACCCAGCTTTAGAAATTGCAAAATACACGATTAGCAAATGCACTTTGATGATAGAAAATATGCCCTACTATGTCTCCATACATTGAAGCTGTATTGGGTTTAAGTGTGTTCATGCTCTTTGCCACTTCTTCCCTGCACCGTTATTCATCAGATCTTAACCATAAACAGCCAATCATTCACATGTCCTTGGTGTGAGCATGAAATTCGTCTCCAGACGGAAAATGAATCTGCTGGTGGTGGAAATGAAATAGGTTCAGCCCCGTGATCAATGTACGGAATGGCAGAATTCTTGTGTGCAGAAGAGGGAAAAGGCCCTTCACTCAAAGGGTGAGCGCTCACTCATCTTCTTAGTGTGAGAACGCAGAGCCCCCTGATACCCCCGGTGGGCTGAGGCTGCAGTGAGCGATGCAGACATGTCCTGGAAGAGCAGGCAGATGATTTCAGAGTGAAAGCTGTGTCATTTTGATAAAAAAAAAAGACAGAAAAACAAACTAAGCTATACAAACATGTCGTGATAAAGTGAACAGCCTATTTCACCAAAGACTTTCTCTTTACTTGCTTTGATTTGACTCAGCACTTTTGGAGGTGAAAAGAAAGTGTGGGAATAATCCCCATGAAAACTACAGCTCTTTGTACGCCTTTGGTGCCAACCTGTCATCATGTCGCCTCAACACTTATTGCACTTGTAACAACTCAATGGGGAGAGCGATGCAATCAAAACAGGAAGTCTCCCCTCAGCCATCACCACTGAAATTATTTTTAAAATAATCGTGTATATTGTCATTTTCTTATCATACAAAATTGTTTTGATTGACACCACCACATTATTGCCTTACACCCCCTATCTTATCCAATTCTCTTGATATATTTGTCTTGAAAGACCCGATGTCTCCCTAAAGCATTTGTAAAACTGGCTTAAACTGAAAGAAAAGCAGTGAAGCATGTGCATATTTAGGGACTGGCCTTAAGCATCCTCGAACGCAGACCAACTATTGAGCCTTGTGATTAAAATGTGATGTGATGTGCCCTGTCCTTACTTAACCTTGGTTGAGGCAATCAAATGCTATTTTGTTCTGTTGTCGTCGTTTACAAAAACCTTTCATCTTTTTTTTTATATTGTTTAAACCTGACGCTGCAGTATAGCATTCTGGAGCAGGTCTACACAGAATATTTCTCAAAATTCTCCATTTCCTTCCTCCCTGTATGTGAACATTGCTCAGCATTGATTTTCTTGGTATTGTGTGCAAAGGTTGTCCCCAGGACTCCAGGCAGATGGTGAGTGGGCGAGCTGCCATCCAGAGGGACAGAGGTGGGCTTATTTCACACGCTCGGATTCCACTTGAAAGCCTTCCTTCATCTTTACCCCGTCTCACCCCAGCACCCTACCAGCACCCTCCTCTGAAAAACACAGAAATACGAAGACACACAGACCCTCAGAACAAATACAGGTCCTTTTTAAAGATGCATGCATCGCTAGACGCATAAACATTAATTTCATCATTCAATTGAAACCAGTGTCGCAATTAATATAACCTTATTTGTATGCGCCATCAAATCATTAGTTTTGTTAACAATTTGTTTTGTGTTGTTTTTTTGTGTTGCCTTGCCACAGCAGTTTGACCGTATTGCCCGACCAGTCAATGCCATGCTTTTTTGTAGTTATTTTTCTTTACGAGCAGAGGTTTCAATTGCCAGGGAGTTGCAGGCGGGTACTGTATGTCTTTTTGAGCTGCCTTTACTGGGACAGCTGGAGATCAGTTATCGGGACAAGTGCTCTCAGGGGACACCGGTGGCAGAAGCGCTGACGGGCTGAACCGCTTGCCCTCGCACTGGCACACGCACGACCCGCCGTGCTGGACCCGCTCGTGACAGATGGGCAGAAGGGGTTGGTCCAGAGGAGATAAAGAGAGGAGCGGTCCCAAAAGAATTTGCAAACAGGGTCAGAAATTTGATCAGGCTTCCCTCAATAGGATCAACTTCATGAACCGCTGGATGGAAGAATAGACACTGCCAAACACACAATCCACACAATAAGCAAACATTTACTATCTGTCCATCCATCCATCCATCCATCCATCCATCCATCCATCCATCCATCCATCCATCCATCCATCCATCCATCCATCCATCCATCCATCCATCCATCCATCCATCCATCCATCCATCCATCCATCCATCCATCCATCCATCCATCCATCCATCCATCCATCCATCCATCCCATCCATTCCATCCATCCATCATCCATCCATCCATCCATCCATCCATCCATCCATCCATCCATCCATCCATCCATCCATCCATCCATCCATCCATCCATCCATCCATCCATCCATCCATCCATCCATCCATCCATCCATCCATCCATCCATCCATCCATCCATCCATCCATCCATCCATCCATCCATCCATCCATCCATCCATCCATCCATCCATCCATCCATCCATCCATCCATCCATCCATCCATCCATCCATCCATCCATCCATCTATCTATAGACTATCTCTCTCTCTCTCTCTCCTCTCTCTCTCTCTCTCTCTCTCTCTCTCTCTCTCTCTCTCTCTCTCTCTCTCTCTCTCTCTCTCTCTCTCTCTCTCTCTCTCTCTCTCTTTACAGTGTTTGTCTGAATGCCTGACTTGGCCTCCTATCCTCACAATGAGAGATATGAAGATTTATTCTCTGGTGATAGTCCTCCTACCACAATACTTTTTAAATTGAATTAATAAGCTAACTAAGAGTGCCTTCATTATGTTAACAGGGTTTTTTGTTGAGGATTGTAGCTTAAATTGCTACTAATGGCCCTCGACACCTAATACAGTTGCAGACAGGCTTTTAATTTGGTAGGTGCCCAGTGATGGGACGCTCTCAAGAACATTGGCTTCCTTTAATGAGAGGACATGCTAAGTTATTCATCAGCGGCCCCTTCGCCAGCCCCTGTGAGCCCAAAAGAAGCATAACGTGTTCAATTTGGCCTGAACATTACAAGAGGGTCCATTACATAGAAGTCGATCAGATCCATGGGCTAGTAGTCTGAAGAGGAAAAGTGTCAAATGTGTCTGTCGCGCTTGGATAAATATTTATAGATATTATGATAAAGTGGTCTCAGCGTTTGTATTCAATTAGCATATTCATGTTGAGAAATGGCAGAGATTTCAGTCCTGTATCCAGAGGTCAATGATCAAAGATAATTGCGTTGCCACCTTTGTGCTTACTCACTTGAAAAACTCTCCTCTCGATCTAAAGTGCCAGCCGAACGTGACAAACCTCCTTTGCATTATGGCAACGATGCAAAATGGAGTTAAATTCATTAGACACTTGTTTAAAACACTGTGGCCGCCTGGCGGATGTAAACAAGGCTCCCCAGAAGATAGGCGGTTCGCTGAGATATTATCGGCGGTGTTATTTTGAAGTCGATGCACCATGCTCTCTCCTGCCCTGCTTTTCCCTATCACTAAGCTACGCTAGGCCAGGCTGCTAATGAAACCAAGAAGAAGAGGAAGTGCCGAGAACTAACAAGCCACTGGAGACGTACCCCTGAACTCCAGGGAACCATTAGTGTGTTTTATTTATTTCTCCAGTCCTATATTAAACCAAAGGAGTCCACCACATCCCTCCGAGCCCTCAAGAGAAACTGCATGGTGGTGAAGCCGGGTCGAATCCCCTGTCAGACCGCGAGCGTCACCGCTGTTTCATTAAGTGCGGTTCACAATGTTCCATGCGGGGCGGAAGGGAGATACCTGCCATCACCTCGGGAGATCCCCTGGAAAGTAAAGAGCTTTGTTTGTTTACTTCTGCCTAAAGTACTCAGGGACCGTGAGTCATGGCTGTTGCACCGGGGGACAACAGGCGGCCGCACGTGTACGTGTTAACCTTACCCCGTAGCGCAGTGCTCTTAAGACCACCAAAGACGGAGCCTTAAGGCTGAGTTAAGGTTCCACGTCGACACAACGCAATGACCTTGCAAACGCTTCGACGCAGTTTGGAACCTGTTTTGGTTCTGCAGTGGGTTTAAGTGAGTAGACCAATCACAGCCCTTGCGTCGTCAAGAGAAGGTTACATTTTTTGGGAGGCGCATGTCAGGTCCTTGCGGTGGACGCAAGGAGGGTCCGCAAGGACGTATGGTTCCACGTTGCATCAACGTGGAACCATAATTAAGCCTTTAGAATTCAGTCATTGGGGTTTCCTTCTTGCATCTTACGGTCATTCACAAGATAGTGGCTAGGACTCAGGTGTCTTACTCAAGGACGCCTACAGGTGCACTGAGAAATAAGGACCTTTTTGGCTGGAATTCAGAATGCCCAAGCCACGACTACACTATCCACCCCGGCTTGTGACAGCAACGAGAGTGGACGTCCCTAAAAGACGACAAAAAGGGGTTAGTAAGGCACGGCCTGCCTCTTGGCGGGCTGTACCAGCGTCAGTACAAGCTTGCGGTGATACCGACTACAACGCGAGTCGTGCAGTGTAACCGAAACCTACAGGGAACCCTAAGTAAGCCCCAGGGAGGGTTAGGGTTGGACTTAGAAAAAAAAAAAAAAACCGCTCAGAGAGGCTCACGTAATGGGCCCTCTCATATCGCGCGTCGGAGAGCGCCGGAGAGCGCTTAATTTATTTAATAGCCTGCCACTTCGGCGCCAGACGCTCGGTGCATGAAAACAGACGGCAGCAATGATGAACACATAGCAGGGGAGAGAGAGGGAGGGAACAACAGAGGACACGTTCTGACCATGGTTTGAGGCAAGATGGGATTTAGTAAATATGTGACGGCCATCTGGTGACAAAAAACATGGGGAAACTCCTTGCGTTCTCCTCTTTTCTTCCTTTAAGTGTGCATGTGGTTGCCATGTTACGAGTCGTGTGTGGGGATGGCCACGGAATGTCTCCCATCCCAAATCTCTCCTGGGCTACTTGTATGAATTGAGTGTCTCTTCATGCAGTGCAGGTTGTCAGTCAGAGGACAATGCAATCATTGTCGCTTGATCTGTATTCAAAAGTTGCTTCTTCTGGATGGAGACCCTCACTGGGACAAGTCACTCTGTCTCCTGTCAATGAGAAGATAAACATTAAAATTAATGTAACAATGCTCAATATTTACATTATCCCTGTAGGGGGGGGACAGAGGCATACACACACAAGCCATTTACCCCCACACATAATTGAAACCATTCAATGAGCCTGGCGTTTGAATAAAAACGGCAGTGCCTTTCAGAATATTAAGAGGAACATCAAAATGCATGTATGCAGGTGAGACCTTGGGATGGAGGTTTTTGACTTTTGGTGTGATTCTTTTCCTTGACAGTTTGATTGCATATGGTTGGGGATACCATCAAACTCATTTCAATTTGCCCCAATGGGACTGAGACTGTGATAAGGTGTTAAATAATTAATATTGACTTAACTTTATGTAGCCAGATGTGCCTATTACCCTAGATTACTCATCTGTTGATATAACGAATATGAATTGCCACTAGGCTGGTTGTCCTTCCAGAATCCTCCCCCATGGACCACCAACTTTCTATAGTCTTGGCACTATTCAATATGTAAATGTAGAGAACAAGGTCACATACTCTAAATTCAAAGGAAACCACACAGACATTAACAGAAGAATATACTGGAATTTCAACATTGTGTTTGGAACTTGAGAAACAACAGTATTCTGTTCCCTTTTCTGTCTGTCTATATTCTTTATTTATAATGTTTAAACTGCTCAACTGTGAGTGTTTGGCAGCTACCAGTACCTCGGGCTTAGCAAAGCTTTTCCTTTGTAAAATGCAATGTTGTTATGATTAGCTTGTTTGTTTCTATATATAAGTAAAGTTTGAGTGCCGTTATAATGTGGGGCCTGGCTAACTTTAGCTACCCCAGGCATGTGTTCAGTAGGGGTATGCTAACATAAGCACAGCATGCGTTCTCCTAAATGGTCCACCGCTGCTGCCCCCAGTATGCTTTGGATAGGTTTAGAAATGTCAAACTCTTTATCTTTTCCCAGGGACATTTAAGCCAATCCTTTGTGGTTGTGTCAAGAATCACAATGTGTTACAAAGTCTTCCAGCAGTGTCCCCACCCCCCCACCAGTCTAATAATAAACCACGACGGGGTATCCTGTTATTGGAAAATAATGTACCACGGGGTTGTTGTATGGCCGAGGAGAAGCCTCCACCGTATCAGTTACGGACAGTGTTGAGATATTACTTACTTGCATCCATTACATTAGTGGAATTTTATCGACTTAATCAGCC
>OLKM01000032.1:41131-58631 GCA_900291075.1 Melanogrammus aeglefinus | reverse complement strand
CGAGAAGAACTAACATTGAGTGTTGTTTGTGCGGTGGGATGAGTTGAAGGTTGGGTGCCGGTTTTAACCAGAAGAATGCTGGTCTTTCTGAGATTCATTTTGTTTGATTGTTACCATGAATTTGTAATAATGCAAATTAGGTTGGTGGATCATTTTGAAAGAATTAATCCAGGAAAACAGTTCTGAAAGATATTCCACATTGCAATCTAATCGTTTCAAATGTGGTGTGAGTAATGTCTCCCTGTCGTGCCACATTCACAGACCCAGTGCTGAAGCACTCTTTGTTTCTAGGTTCTTACGTTCTCACATTTGTTTCTATAGGTTCTTACATCTCACAAACATTACATAGAAGGGATACCAAAATGGGGTGAATGTGATGATGTAATCCAGGAAACACAAAATGGCTCAGGGACAGAGCCAAATAAAGGAATACTATTTTGAGGTAAAAAAATTCACGCAAACACACACACACACGCACACCTACACACACACACAGCGCACACACACACACACACACACACACACACACACACACACACACACACACACACACACACACACACACACACACACACACACACACACACACACACACACTGTAGGTCATTAAAAGTTTGTGCGTATTCAACAGCAGAAATAAGGCATTTCATTAAAATAATTCATGAATAAAACTCCAACTGACAAGCATAGTCTATATGTCTATATAAAGCTGACAAGCAGTCCACATGTCTATATATAGATACAGCCTTGCTTGAAAGACTAACAACAAACTCACGCAGATACCAAATCTTTACATTTTCTGGGCAATGTAAGCATGAATGAAGTGTTTGCTTGGAAGATTTGCAACCAGGGATAGAAGATAATTATTCGGTTTCAGATCCGCATAGCAGATACAGGGCCTCCCAGAGATGTACATTACTGTAAGAGACCTGGCGCGATGTAAAGACGATGCACCAAGGCAGAAGGAAGCCATCTAAATACACCCATTAATCATCATGCCACCGTGTGCATTCAGGCCCGTTGTGGGGCGTGGTTCTGAAGGAAGGATCTGGATCTGTTAATAAATGGTATGCACCCTGTGCATATCAAGTCCATTACGATGTGATAAGGTGTGGAACAGAACAACAAAGCATGGTTTATTGGACTTCCTTCCAGATTAGTCCGATGGAGACTACACTTTCACCACAGATTACTACATACACTGTTGAGGAACCCTTGAGCAAGGGTCTGAATTTCGCGCATTAGTGGATGTACATGTAGGTCATCTTCCGCCTGGAAAGGGAGTGAAAGCACAATAACTACAAAAACACACATAAATGGGTACACTGAAATACAACAGTGACTTTAAGCAAACATGTTATTTTTTCTAAATCTATACATAACATAATATAATATTGGTGATTTATCTGGATTTTTCTGTTTTAGAGGATTCAAGGTAATTGGGTTCCTTGATCATGTTTATGCCATACTTAAAACAACTGGCTTCACATTCCTTGGGTAGAAAGGGGTCATAATGGTAAACCTATATTTGTAATGTTCCCTATATTAGTCACCTTCCGTCTGGGACTGCAGTGACATTTCTGGATTGTCCCCCGGGATCCACAAGAGACCCCTACAGTCACATGCGCACAATTACATATGGGAATATTGCTTGGGTGCTTATCTTCGTCTTAATCTCTTATTTCCTGCATGCAGACATGAATACTTGGTTTCCTTTCTTCCCCCCCGAGAGTAAAACGCAATTATTTTGATTCAAAAGCCTGATGGGTTTTACAGATTATCTCTAATGTGCTATCCAAGAACAAACATCATTGATTTGCGAGATAATAAAACAAGGATGCACCCAAAGGTGCATCCAATCAAACGCAAAATGACTTGATGCCCAACTAATCGGGTTTACATTTAGGGAGACGATATAATGAAACTCATCAGACATTCAATTCAAAGTAGCCTACTCTGTTCTGAATAATTCCCAACTATATGCGAATACATAGGCCTACATAAACGGTAGCCTGACATCTAAAAAAAAGAGGCGAAATAAGGAAAACGCAAAGCCGCTGGTAATGATGAAAAAAGGGCTTACATACGCAATGCATATTTTAAAGAGTTGGGTGGTGACTTGTGAGACAAATTTGCCGACGCCATTCCTATTGGTTTAGTGGGAACGTGATGACACGGAGGAGTCGCGCTTCCACTTTATAAAGCTTCTCTGTCCAGCGAGCCGCTGATAAAAAGTCGGCTGTAGCAAGAAGTTGAGATTCTACGATTCACGCACTGGAAAACGCGAGTACCCGAGATTAAGCTCCATCATGAGTGAGGTAGGACATTTAATTTATTTAAAAACAAAGAAGTAGAGGAATGTAGAGGAACGCTGCACGTGAACCGAGTACGAGTGCGCGCGACGCGAGATAGGAAACGGAACGGTGCTTTTTTAAAGTGACATGATTAATGACAGAGGGATGATTTTGTTTTTAAAGTGACATGAATCATAACGGAGGGATGATTTCGTTCTCCAACGCGATGCGTTATTTTCTGTTCAAAGGCTGAAGTGCAAAAGTTAACCGCGAACGCCTCCACGGAGGGAACTCCGCGCGACGGTGACTCCGTGACGGCATCCCTCGTGAGAGGGTCTACGGTGTAGGGGGAACATTATTATAGCCTACTATTAGACATGTGGAGGATCTTTACCTGCAAGGAGTTTACATCGAGGGGAAACAAACTCGAATTAAGCCGAGTTGCATCAAAAAAAATCCCAATTATTCAGACTAAAATGCAAAATGTTATCAAAATGTATTAAGGGATATTTTGTGTAACAGTCTAAATCGTTATTTCTTATCCTTGTGAATGGAAAAATGATAATTACACTGATCCAAACAAGTTCAATTTGGACATCAATTAAGTAAAACGCCAATTATAAGTATCCCTAGATTCATGCGAGTTTATTCAACGTTAATTTATTGGCCTACCAATATTAATATGAATTTAAAATATCGCCTTTAATATGTCGTGTCTTCCATCACCGCTTGGCTTATCTCTTACTATCTGTCTATAATGGTTTGCTTATCTCTCGATACCTATGCACTTACTGCAGCTCCAGGAAACCAGTTTGTAATGGAAAACTGCTCTGTGGTTTTTCCCAGCCCCAGCCACATACTGATATCTATGGAGCAGATGTTTCAACTCCGTTATTTTACAACTGGAGTGGTGGAGTCCAATGTTTATTAATAGCCACGGAGAGCACGGATGTGTTTGTTTGCTAGCAAATATAAAAGTTGCTTTGAAAAATGTGGTGTTCCAGCAACATATAGGCCAGAAAAAACTGCAGAATAAAAAATAGTATAGTAGATCTTTTTTTATTAAAATGTAACGCTCATGATAAGGCTAAATCGTACCTTTGTCAAAACTATTATTCTCCTCATTAGGTTTTCATGGAGGATATTGTATCAATTGGATTGACTTGATATGAGATCCATCCTATTGCATATTCTCAATTATCAATCAACTCTAGACATTTGAAATGACTAAATCCTGTGGACATAGGTGAGAGGCGGAGAGAGAGGGAGAGGGAGAGGGACAGGGAGAGAGAAAGTGGGGGAGGGAGAAAGAGAGTGGGGGAGGGAGAGAGAGAGAGAGAGAGAGAGAGAGAGAGAGAGAGAGAGAGAGAGAGAGAGAGAGAGAGAGAGAGAGAGAGAGAGAGAGAGAGAGAGGGAGAGATAGGAGGAGAGAGAGAGTGAAAGAGAGAGAGAGAGAGAAAGAGAGAGGGGGAGAGTGACAGAGAAGGACAGAGAGAGCGAGAGCGACGGAAAGAGAGGGAGTGAGATAAAATAGAGAGAGAAAAGAGAGGGGGATATAGCCAGAGAGAGAGAGGGAGTGACCGAGAGGGGATGATTCAACAGGAGGAGGATTTGTTCTGTTCGGGATTTTGAGGGTTTTCATTGTTTTTTTGCATATGGGTGCGTCCCATATGCAACCTATATACACTATATATATATACCTTCTATACAAGGCAGCATCTTCCTGACATAACTGCATCAACAAGGGGTCCTGCCGCCCAGCAGGGGGGATGTCTGCAGTGTACCATTATGTCAAAGTGTTAGTTGGCACTGCAGACGGTGCCATTACACCCCCGTGCCCGTCGCTGGCGGCGGTGATTCACTCGTTGATTGCGTCAGGAGTTACATTGTGTGCAGACAAATAACACAAGTTATACATCTGAGAATGAAACTGGAACACGCAAGGAGTTTTTTTTCGTGTGCATTGTGTGCAGACAACAACAACCCAGGTTATACATCTGAGAAGAAAAACTGGAACCCCTGTCGAAACACCCATTCCCTTTGTCGGATCATATGCAAAAACTAAGCAAAACCGCCCCCTCCAGGTGTTATCTTAGGGCCAATCTCAACCGGACCCTGCTGAAAGCAGAAGCAGGACCAATAGCAGCATGAATCACGTTGTGTTCTGGTCACAACCCCTCCCTCCTCCCAAACATTAATACAAAATCTGCCATTGAAGCGGAGCGGCATGGAGAGTTCTGGATGGTTGAGTCTGTTGAGGTCTCTGCAGTTGAGTCAGCACTGCAGCCCCACTCCTCCCTCCATCCCTCCCCCCCCTCCCCCCCAAATCGTTGTACCCCACCCCCCCCCCCCCCTCCCAACAACACTCGATACCCATTTCTGGTCTCTGGCCGTATACACATTCGGCTTAGCGGGTGCGTTATATCATTTATCGTTTTTCAAACTTTGGAATGGTGTTTTATGCCTTGCGCTCTCTTTCTGCGAATTACCTGAATCAACACTTTTGAGGAGGCACTGTGTTACATTTTAACTCCTCTACTATCGTTTATGGACCTTACCCTTGGAGATATTATTGAAAAAGAAACTGCCTTTGCCTGTGTTCCATGTACAAAGATGAAATTATAAATATCCTCAATAAAGTTACAAAAATATAAACGTCCCACTCTGATTTTCTCACTTTATCATTTATACCAAGGCTGAGCACATGCTCCAATTTAATATTATTATTAATATTATTTGAAATTTTTACATTCTAAACTGGCCTTGTAAACAGCTCGGGGCAAACAAGCTCACATCGCTCATTGCACATTGCTCTAACACAAAACAAATAAATAAAGAGATTCATCCTAAAAACACGCCCGGAAGAGTTTGTGACGACTCCCGTGTCACAAGGTTTGAGTGTGACTTGATAGGTGAGAACAAGTAATTCTCTCAGGGGACCAAGGGGAGAAAGGAAGAGCTAGGGATTCAGTTACCCATGCTGTTTACATTGCACACATTGTTTATAGTTTTATTGTTTCACAATTAAGAAGAATTACATCTATCAGCTGTATATACGTGTGTAGCTTTACATAAAACTGGCATAAGTCCAATGGTGCCCAAGTTTTCTATGCCTTACACGCTGTCGTGGTTTTACTGGGTATTTCACACCGACAGCACAGCCTATGTTTTGCTATCGCTCCAATTGGCCCAATCCATCATAAGAGACCTTATATACAAGCTGTTTTATACTCGGTGCTAAGCCTCAATTTGCTACTGTTGCTGCTGGATGAGGAATCATCCACACAGCCCTCTTGGCTTTCAAGTAAAGCGCAACCCAAAACCACAATTTGCCATTTGTGGCAGACACAGGTTATTTCAATCGCAATTGGTTCAATGTCACTATCTGAAATGATTAACAATGGTTTTCCAAGAAACATCTCCTAAAGTCCAAAATAAGGTAGGATTCGCAAAATTATCAGTTAGCGAATGGAAGGCTACCGGGGGTGCAATCCTTGATAGATCACAGTTGCCTGGAAGCAATTTAGTACAGATGCTTCACCTATCTGTTGACTGATATTTATATTTTATTGTAAATCCTATTTGACTATTAAACTGCCTGACTCCTGGTCTGTTTCTATGCAGAACATCATATAGGTCCATTGCAAGTCTCCTGTACTTTCCTTTGTTTGGAATAATTCTGATGTAGTTGTGATTACGGTGTGTGTGTGTGTAATCTATGTGTTAATCTATCATTGGTGTGTGGTGCTCTATATATGGTTCTCTTCTCACGACATATGGATTAAGTCAAGGGGTGCTTAGATTGTATTGATCAGACCTTGGTAACCCCTCTGATCGAATTAACATCAATGGGGCAATTTATTGTAAGGGTTACAATTCATGGTGTGTGCGGGTGCTGACGGGTGCGTGTGTGTGTGCGTGCATGCATGTGTGTGTTCATGTACATCATTAGGTGTATGTGTTTTTGGAGGTTGGTAATGAACTTTTCACAGTCAATGACCCTCAACGCTTTCTGTACAAGTCAGCCCAAAGTGTCTGGGGATTTAATTAGGGAAACTAATTAGCAGGACTTCAAATTAGCTTCAGCTCAGCCCAGATTGGTTGCCAGATCATGGCTGCCTTTTCCATCTCCTGCAGTGTTTTCAGAGTTCCAAAATGTTTTATTCATTTCCTTTCCTTTTCCTTTTTTTTAAGGCTTTCAAGTATCTGGGATACAGTGAAACGCCATATGTGGTTGTGTTTATCCTGTTTTGGATTTGGCTTATTTTATTTTGGCCACGTTTGGACACAGAAAAAAAATGACACATGTCAAAAAAATCTGCTTAATCTACTTTAAGAAGCTATTAGTGCTGCTTTGTGGTGTGTCGTTGAATTGGCTCAATGAGGATATGAGGTTTCTGTTGTCACATTAATGCGCGCACTTGAGTCAGACAACCTTGAATAGCTTCCGAGACTATTTAGAAGACTTTAAAGACCTACAGTCTGGATTTTGCGTCACCTTATTGTGTATAGAAAGCCTTTTCACCGCCAAATGCTCCATTAAACGTCAAATCTACGACAGATTTATACATCAGTTAATGCAAGCAAACGGTATTTCCGCAATTTCATAAACCTAGAAGTGTGCCCTCCCTTTCTTTGCATTATATCTCCGAGACAGATACACTTTTCACTAGAATACACATGCCCACACACACACCACTGTGTCCAAATGCTATTACACTATAGTGTTAACGGGGCTCATATTGTGGATGGATGTGGGGATCACACAGGAAGCAGCTAAGCTTGAGATGTGATTGTGTTTTGACCACTGCACAATAACTGCCAGGCTGATGTGGGGCGGGATCTCTCCTCGTCCCCCTTTATTGCTGAACTGACATCGCCACACATCATTGCACTCCCCTTCCCCTTGATTAGATGGAGAGGGAGAGGCCGAGGGCTGCTCTGAGGCTTCAGGGAACAGGGGTGGTGTGTGTGTGTGTGTGTGGGGGGGGGGGGGGGTCCCCTATGTATCCACCGACGGATTGATGTTCTACTGAGTTACTCCTCGGGATGGATTTCCAATTGCAGTTTGATCCGTCATTCTCGATACCCGTCGCCGGGGTAGGGATGACCGTCCCCAGGGACCCTGCTGTCATACTTTTTTGTTTCTGTGGGAAAGATGAGATGACATTCAATTGGGAATAATGAGTCTGGATTTCTAGAGTGACTCCAGAAATAGCTTTTCCGTTTCTTTTTTATCGTAACCATTCCGTATTATAGTTAAGGGACCCATTTATTTCAGTATCATGTAATAAATTGGAAATATGAGTGTATGTATTTCATGTTGAGGGCGGATGCGCAGAGGCTTAGCGATGTTCGGGAGGCCTATATCCTCAGAGGATGAGCCCCCGATAGCCCTTGCCCAGTGTAACCCCTGGCTAAGTATGTGTGCTTTAACGAGGGGGTTCATTTTGTTTAATCATCAAAGCCAGCTCGTAAGCTAACACTGAGGGTACAACAACTCTGCCTATTCGCTCAGAAGCAGAAGCAAAGGAAGTTAAGCTTGCCTTAGCATTTCCAGATTGGTAATCACAAAACAGAAACAGTCCTCAACATTACAATGTTAAGCAGCTTTGGTCTTTAGTCTTGTTGCATTGGGCGGATTAGAGGTTTGTTGGATTGTGTTGATCTGATGCCCTGGCCTCCAACAGAGATTTCCGCCCGGTATGCTGTGTACAACAGACACACTGGGCCTTACAGCAGGGGAGATTGTCCGTCTCTCATGGCATAAAGGTTGAAAGCCTTAACTCAGACATGGTTAGCAGAAGCCACAAATCCCTTTGCATATCCTGTGCTTTTACCCGCTCTTTTCTAGTAGGTCTCTTACTGGCTATTGTTTTGTTTGCATGGACACATGCTGTTCTGGCATTTGTGAACATTGAATCACCTGAACAAAGTAAAAAAAAACAACAACACTTATTCTCTATTAATGAAGGGCAACGAATTGAATCAAGTTCGCAGGATATAATATTTTTAGAATAATGATGGGATTTGAAGCGCAGTATTATAGCTGTAATTACAGTTCGTAGACTGTGGGTTAGATTAATGTATTGATCTAGAATTAATCTGGGACCCAGTGAGTCCTACTATGTTAAAGTAGAATTTATTGGGGTAGACGGCACAGTGCTGGGGCTGGAAACAAAAACTGCAAAGGGCGGAGTTATGCATTGTGTCATGTTTCGTTACAGAGACAATCTACTGAAGAAAAGTCATTAAAATTGGTAGAGGAAGTGTATTTCTACAGTGGCCAAGTCTACATGGTGTGTTAAAATCTGTACAGACACTTTTTTATAGTTTACTACTGCTGGCCGAGTTTGGGTTTGCCAATTACGAGCTTACAGAAAAAGTAGACTTGATTGGCCACCAGCATTGCGCATTGGCAAGTTAAATGAAATGATAAAAAATGATAAATTGGCACATTTATTGAGCCTATTTCTGTTTGCGGAAGCAGCATGACCAGGGCTTCTGGTTAACAGATGATGATATATATAGGATATAGATTTGTGTGTGTGTGTGTGTGTGTGTGTGTGTGTGTGTGTGTGTGTGTGTGTGTGTGTGTGTGTGTGTGTGTGTGTGTGTGTGTGTGTGTGTGTGTGTGTGTGTGTGTGTGTGTGTTTCAGCACTGCCAGTCGATAAACTTGAGATGGTTTTGATTACCGGCACAACATTCTTGCTACCTACTCCCACAAAACATTGCCACAATGCTCACCACAGATTCGATGTTGGTAGAGAAAAAAAAACTTTTGGGATGGCGGAGCTCTCAAAGCCAATCTAAGATGTTAGAGAGACCAATATGAACTGTTCACTACGATAGTGCTGCTGTTTGCCTCCGTGGGGAATAGCTTTTGTTTTGACTGCAGGGACGCTGGTGGCAAAATGAACGGGAAAATCCTTGGGAAGAAATGCAATGAATTCGTAATTTGCTTCCCCGCCTCCGGCAATTAAAAACAATGTGCTTTTTCTACATGTAAAAAGTAACTCAACACAAAGTTGCACAATATGAGGCAAAAGTTAAAGCAATTACCGGTCTCTCCTGGCTTTCCCTGTATGTCCTAACAAAATGTGTCAAGCCTTGACGTTAACCTGAATAAGGGTGGGAGATGTATGTAAAATTAGAAAACAATAGACATGGAACCATCATGGAGTACAACAGTACCTTTCTGTGTGATGTGATGTTTTGCAGGTGCTTTAATTGAAAACTCTTTACTTTGTTCACATTATAACTAAGAATAAGGATCAGTTATTTTTAGGATGTGGCTTCTTTGCTTTGAACTTTTAATTGCAAAAAGAAAAAGATATCTAATCTTGTGAAGAATTGTGAGGATATGCAAAAAAGCTGTTTTATCTTTCACTATTCTAAGATTAAATACCTCCCCTTAATTAATTTTCCATTTTTGTGAATATCAATTTAACACAGAACATAATGGCAAACCTAGATAAGGAAAATGGTGGGAAGTCAAAAGCCTGGTCACATGCACGGTAAAACTACAACATTTATCTTTAAGGAATTCTTTCTAACCTTTTTGCATCACAAAAGCTTGTAACAGAATAGCACTTTTGTCAAATTAGAACCACTTCCTTTAATATGTAAAAGTATTCTTGAATTTTCCCTTAACCTGG
This sequence comes from Melanogrammus aeglefinus, assembly GCA_900291075.1. NCBI lineage: Eukaryota > Metazoa > Chordata > Actinopteri > Gadiformes > Gadidae > Melanogrammus > Melanogrammus aeglefinus. Next base: position 48,678 of record OLKM01000032.1, on the reverse strand, counting down.
CTATACAATTCCACTTGTAAAAGTAAATAAAAACTGGATATTTGGATCCATTTAGTTGGGTAGTTTAATGATGTATGGTTAATGCTAATTTCAGCAGTTGCTACCCGTAGACATGGCCGTCGATATATGTCAGTTTAGCTAGCACAGCAGAGCAAGCACAAGGTTTGCCTAGGCTTTCTAACTCATTTTTCAGTTTGGGTACAAAAAAAAATACAATATTGATGGTATTTTCCATTATGGACGAAGAGAGAGACCAATTTCAAAAGTAGCTCAAGCAGAAGAGAAATAAATGCTGCCTGGGATAAGATGGTGTCTCGGTGGAAAGAATGGTAGCAGATGTGTACAAAGCTAATCTAACTAAACGGCGTCGCTGGAGATTTGATGTTTCTTCTGCTCGAAGAGATAAGGGGATCACTTGGCAACGTGGTGGCGTTTGGGGGTTGCTCAAAGCGTCAATCATAAATTCTGAGTAAAATCTGTTTATTACTTCGGGCCATTATTAATTCAGCACTCGCAAATATACAGGATGCATGGATAGACAAGCAAACAAAGACCTTAATGCCGGAGTTAATTGACAGATTTACATTGGGATGTAGATCGATATGGGATTCAAATAATGCTTGAAGGCCTCCACACATCTCAAGCCAAACCAAGATCACTCAGAAGAAAGGGACAACATTCCCGACCGGGAATGTTGTGAGGCAATGGGATGAAGAGTCCACCAGTTCGTTCCATTCCATTGGACCTTGTGATGAACCCGGAGAGCTCTCTAACCATTTTGACCGCTGCCATTTTTCAAAGCAACACCGTCACAGCCAGCTCTTTGATGAACAGGCTGTAGGGGGCAGGAGCTGGGAGCCATGGGACGTGCCCTCTGCAGATGTCACCAGAAATAGAACCAAGCTTATGAGGAAATAATTCATATTTCTCCTCCACACATGCACTTGAAGAGCACACAGCACAGGGTTCATATTATATTGTAAAATTAGCATGTTTTAAAAAAAAGACCACACTTCACTTCTAAAGCATCTCTCTCTTATTTAAACCCAGCTTTACCTCTGAACCAGAGGTTTTGGTGAGGGTGGAGGTTTCTGCCCAGCTGCTCAGGAGGCCTGTGGTGGCTGTCGCTACCGTGAATAGGTTTCCTCCTCTCCCACGGAAACCAAGTGCTAATTTGTCACTCCCCATATTGTTGAACAACAGAGAGAGCATGCAATCCAGTCTTGTTGTCTTGTTGCATGTCTTCTGTGGCCTGCTTTAAATCCTTAATGCTATGGAGTGTGGCACCGAACTCAGAGGACGATAGGAGCCCACATCAAAGCCTGACAATAACCTCGGAAAAGTACGTACGGTATTATTATGTCTTCTCCCCCCTTGACTTGTTAGATTTTCCCCATGACTGATTTTATTTTCTCTTGGTTGTAGTTTGAGTATAATCGGTAGATTAAACTCTGATGCCCTATTGTTCTGCATGGTTTCAACATCGTCTCTCCATATTATCTTTCCTCCAATACAATTTTTGACAGTATAAATTTGATCCCCCACCCCCAAATCGATAAAAGCAATGCCCAAATAGATTGTTTGCAGCAGACTTGGGGCTGATGCTGATCCTTTAATAATGTTACATCCACGCGATGGTTCTCTATCACGTCCTATTATTAACACATCAGAGAGTGGGCTAGCGCCTGGTCGCCTGGGACCGGCCATGGTGGGCTGCTGGAATCCTGCGGTGTCTCGTTAGAACCCAACCAGCACAGGAAGGAGGACTCTTAATTTCCTCGTAATTAGAGGAGGCTTAATTTGAACACCTTGCTCTTTTCAGCTCATTTGCGAGAGCAAACTCTCCTGCCGCTTGACCCACAAACGCATGATCTGATGAAGAGTGTTATCTGGGTCGTCTGGGTGCATGTCGTCGACGCGCGGCCTCGTCACGTGGTCTGAAGGGCACACTTGGCAGGGGATTGGGTCAGCAGACGGGCCAGCGGTTTGGTGGGGTGTTAACGCCGGGGCCAGCGTCCAGGCTTAGAGTGACGCTCGTCAGATGCTGGCCAGTTCACAGCTGGGACCAAAAGTCCCGTCCCATAGCATTGTATGGCAGCTGTGCGTTTTAATTAGAAAACGATTAGCGGCCGAAAAATACAAACATATCTTAGAAAGGAGATTATACTTTGTCGACCGCTTCCATCCTTATTAAATGGCAGGGTGATTTTGAACATTCAAATTGATGAAGGGAGGGTTTTTTCTTTGGCGATAAATTGTAAATTGGTTGTTGCAAACATTTGGTCATTGCGAAAAATTCAATCATTTGTGCCAAAATATATCATCAATGAACACCAGTTAATGGGTTGATGTGTGTTAAAGTGTTAGAATACCACATTGAAGAGATTAGTTGCCCAGGTTGAAACGGAACAAACTATCAGTTAAAACCTCGTTTCTTTTAGGGTTATTTGTTTCGCATATTCTTATTATGTGTTTTTCACGAGTAGTATTTGCTGCCTTTATTTGCATGCATTGAACTTATTTTTTTAGCAGAACAGAAATGTTAGCCATAGAAGTTCAAACAGTGAGCTATATACACAACAATCCAATTGCTCTGCGTCTGTTCTTTTACTTTCTGAAAATAGAAGCCAAACCCTAAACTCTGAGAACAGCACTCTTTTCTCTGAGGCCAGTGTGTCTCTCTCCACAGCTCAGTGTCCCTCTTCCCGCAGGTGGAGGGCTGAATGATGCTCTCACAAGGAGACCCCGGGAGCTGGGTGACACGCTCACCACTGAAAGTCGTACAGACGTAATTTGAGCAATTTCAAGGCTCATTAGCTTGTGTAACATAAAGGACTTTGATGAAATAATTTCAACAGAAGCGTTAGGTGTAATTCTTTTGCCCTCTGGGAATTGAAAAAAAGTATGTTTCTACGATATTACGGGAGAGAACATTTTGGAATTAATCTGTAGTTTTCTTCAATGCAATGTACAAAGGTTTTCCCTTAGAAGGGTTGCAGCACTTGCGACACAATTGCATAGGACCAATTCAAATCAAAGTGCAGAAGGAAGGAAAAATAAGTGTACGCTATTTTCTGTGGTTTGCGTATGAGTAAATTGTGTTCCATTAGCTTGGTGGAGGCTCTTGCCGTCTTCAGATCTTAAAAGCAGAGGCGGTGGCGGTGGCGGTGGCGGTGGCGGTGGCGGTGGCGGTGGCGGTGGCGGTGGCGGTGGCGGTGGCGGTGGCGGTGGCGGTTTTTCCACCTGTACTATATATCGGGCACAATTTCTACATACAAATTAGTCCGTACATTTGAAAAGAGTGAGAGTGGGTATGCATTATAGGCGACTTACTTGTAAAGTGATGGCAGATGCAATTTCAATGGCAGATGCAATTTCACGAGGGGTGGCACTTCAACAATCAAGACTGCCACTTATAACGCAAGCGATTTGGGATTAGCCTTCATAGAGCACTCGAGAGTGGACAGGTGAGCCCTACTGAAGTGGCCAATCAGACTTTTCCAAGCTTGCAGGAACATTCCAGCCAATCAAAAAAAAAAAGCAGATGATGCTCATAAACACATATCAGTAACTTGGAAGGTCGAGTCTCCAACTTCCAAGTTGACTACATTACCAGAGAGAGAATTTGCATTTCTTTGGTTGGCATACCAAAATACCTTCAACCTCCATTAGGATTTAATATATCTGCCCAATGAAACCAACATATGTTTTCTGGATTTTCTTTCTGAAAGCATTATCAGATATTTATGCGATTATAACAGAATAACACATGGGTATAGTGAACGGCACTGAAAATGGATGTAGTACTTTGCCATGGTAATGTAGTCAGATTGCCATTTTCTCTCCAGTGTGCTTGTGCCGGCATTGATTTTTCGCATGGGATTGATTTAGTTATTACATTGACCAATCTGTGGAATGGTTAAGATTACAGTGAAACATCGATATCCCAGCCATAGGGTTATGGGGGTTCTCCTTCCTCTCAACAGTTTATATTGTTTTTCTTTTACCAACGCTGGGATTGTAATTCCCACAACTGCAGTTCATCCTTCCTGTTAGTCTTTCAAAGAGGGCCGTCTGGGGGTTTAGATGTGGTGGTAATAATTGGCCAGTTTACTGCACTGCACCAATAAGAACCCATCCAATCACATCCTCTACGAGCAAGCTGGTCCTCTACCAGCAATACCTATTGGGGTATTGACCAAGAACAGTTCCGCTTATGCTTTTGCAATCTGCTCCAGCCGCTATGACTTTATGAGAAGATAACTTGCTGCAAAACACATTGTGATCTATAATATGCTTTACATGCAATCCTGCCCTTGCACGCTCATGCTCATACTGTGCAAAAAAACCCACCCTTACACCTCATTCATACGACTGCAGTCAACAACACACACACACACACTCACACAAGCACACATACACCACACACACACACACACACACACACACACACACACACACACACACACACACACACACACACACACACACACACACACACACACACACACACACACACACACACACACACACACACACACTGCTCTGAAAACATGCACTGGTAGGATATGCTGAATGGTTTATGAGATTTCCAGGGAGGAGGAGGAAGGAGGAGGAGAGAGGAGGAGGAGGAGGAGGAAGGAGGAGGAGGAGGAGGAGGAGGAGGAGGAGGAGGAGGAGGAGGAGGAGGAGTGCAGCAAGGTACTATAGTAGTCCGAGGATGGGGAGTGCAGCAAGGTTCTGTAGTAGCAAGAGGACGAGGGAGGAGGAGGAGTGCAGAAAGGAATTGTAGTGGTAAGAGGAGGAGGTGTACAAGGAAAGGAACAGGAAGGTACTGTACTGTGTGTGCTTCTACTCTTAAGTATCCCCACACCAGCCCCAAAAGACTGCAGCAGCAGTTCATCACTTTTGGACATGGATGGACACACATGGCCACGCACACACATTTGCACGCACGCACACACAAACACACAACACACACACACACACACACACACACACACACACACACACACACACACACACACACACACACCACACACACACACACACACACACACACACACACACACACACACACACACACACACACACACACACACACACACACACACACACACACACACACACACACACACACGCGCACACACACCGCCGACGGGTATAATATCTACAAAATATTCCTCTCATCATCAAGTGGGGGACTATCAATCAAGAAAGCTGCAAATTAGGAATAACAGTCAACTTTAAATGTTCAAAAGTTCAATTTGATTAATGTGTTGAAAACAGAACTGCACTTAAGCTCAGGGAACAGGGTGATCCATTAAAACCACAGACATACAACACTGGTAGTACTGCAAACTGCTGAGTGTCAAGGGCATGCAGGGTGTTCATTAGTTAAGCACAGATCATTGTTATGCACAGCTCCATTGTTCATGGATGAAAATCAAATACACATCAGGCCAAAGTAAACCACTTATGCGTCACCCATAAAAAGGTAGAATAGAGAATAGAAAACACATATGCACTCAATTACAACAATTAATGGGGATCGAATCCACTCCCTCCCTCTTATCTCATTCCAGACGTCTCTCTCCCATTCCTTCCTCACAGAGCCCAAACCAAAGTTAAACATGCATCTGCAGTATGCCCATCTACACATCAACACGCACACACATACACACGCACACAGAGTGTGTTTTCTCTGTAATTGAAGTCCCGGGAGGCACAAGATCTACTGCGACAACCACTGTGCAATTTGCAACCAGTTTGTGGTTGTGTTTGAATACACGCAACCACCAATACACATTCTGGTGGGTGTGTTACATGAGTCCACACACACTAACACACACACACACACACACACACACACACACACACACACACACACACACACACACACACACTCACACACACACACACACACACGCACACACACACACACACACACACACACACACACACACACACACACACACACACACACACACACACACACACACACGCACACACAGCCACAGTATCTATCCCGTTGTGTCTCTTTTAATGCTATATAATTATCCTGTTTTTATTTTGTGCGTGTGTGTGTTGTCGGGTGGGCAGTATGTATCTGTAGAGTGAGGGTAGCCCCTTTCCTCCCAGTAACCTCACTTACTGAGCTGCTGTTGGTGCAATTAGCGCTCTTGGCTCATCTCCAGACCTGTTCTGCCTCCATGGAGCATCTGGTACCTGTCCTTTCGTGAGTGTTTGTGTGTGTGTGTGTGTGTGTTTGTGTTTTTTTTTTTGTGTGTGTGTGTTTATGTGCGTTTGTGTGTGTCTGTGTGTGTGGGTGTGTGTGTATGTGTGTGTGTGTGTGTGAGAGAGGGTGTGTTTGTTACTGCAGCATCACCTCTGCAGTGTTGTGAGGAACATCAGGTCATTCAAGGACCTCTACTTCTTGTTTGCACATATTGTTAACTTAAATGGTTGCTGTTTAAAACACTCATAGTTAGGCTAGAAATATTTCTGCCCTAGAAAATTGGTCGACATGATTCCTTTTCACATATTGAATATATCCATCGTACTTGTGTGTCGATGTCACCGATGAAGGTACTCCTCTAATTTGTTACATCTGACATTTGTATCTGTCACCTGATATCAGAGCAGTATTTGATTGCGAGTATTCTGTGATGCCAGTGGCAGCTTGCTGTTGGAGGGATGTCAGATACATCCAATCAGTGCATCCCTAATCACACCACATTGATATCCAAGGGGTTGCTAGCATATTCAATAACTCATTGAACTCACTGGGCCCTGTTTCTATGACACTACCAAGAGTATAGCCACTCTGGGCGCTACATGTTCTGAAAAAGCAAACATCCAACAGGATCCAAGTTTTCTGTTTCTGAAATTGCTTTAGGGCAGTGGTGTTTGAGAGAGTGTGTATCTGTGTGTGTGTGTGTGTGTGTGTGTGTGTGTGTGTGTGTGTGTGTTGTGTGTGTGTGCGTGTGTGTGTGTGTGTGTGTGTGTGTGTGTGTTGTGTGTGTGTGCGTGTGTGCGTGCGTGCGTGCGTGCGTGCGTGGTGCGTGCCGTGCGTGCGTGCGTGCGTGCGTGCGTGTGCGTGCGTGGCGTGCGTGCGTGCTCGTGCAGTGCGTGCGTGCGTGCGTGCGTGCGTGCGTGCGTGTGTGTGTGTGTGCGTCTCGTCTGTAACCCCTTTCTCCTCTTCATCTGAGCCAATGCTTACAATGGCTGCCGCCACCTTAGCCAATCAGCACTTGGCAAAATAGTGTAGGCACAGCCCGATAAGACGAAGCCACCAGTTTCATCTTCATGGCCATTACAAGGGTCTCAACTCTCTGCTTTGAAATGGGATTAGAAACAGGCCAGAACAAAACAGTTGTCTTATCGGCTGGTGTTGTTCGGAGCTTCAGGGAACTGCAGGGAGACCAGAGGACCGTGTGCCAACTAGCTCATTGGAAACATAGTTTTGGTTTCGTAACTCTCGGAACAGGGAATGTATTTGTTGTCTTCTTCTGACATTACTAACTAAGTCATAAAAAAAGAGGCAC
>OLKM01000032.1:25134-37865 GCA_900291075.1 Melanogrammus aeglefinus | reverse complement strand
ACACGCACGGCACCGGGTCTGAAAGAATCACCTCGGGCTGGACCGTTTAAAGAATTTAAGGGAAGCACATCTATGTTACCAGAGTTATAGAGAGTAAGAAGAGAGTTATATTAGCTTGACTTAAATATGTTATGGTCTGGTTGGACAATTGTCCCCTTGTGTGTTTGTTTTGAAGGGAATTTGAGATGATTAGGTAGGTTGTTTTTATCGTCCAGAGAACAATTTGAAATTTTGCAAGAGCAGCTTCTGAGACTAAATGTTGAGATGTATATAGAACATTGAAGTCCGAGGCCTCCTTACTTTTTCATTCTGCAGACACATTAAACTCTGTACTGAACGTCTTCCACTCATATGTCTGGGTGGTGGAGTCAGCCACATTGATTCTAAAGTGAAACAAATCAAAGCATTAAAATATTACGTCAATGTCGATCACTGAACAGGGACACGGCCGGACGGGGCAGTTACGCACTCAGCCAGTGTCTCCGCTAGAATGTCTTTCAGGCCTGGTGGTACGCACCAGAAGACCCAAAACGGGCGAGGCAAAAGGACGGCCTATTGGCTCAGCAGGCAGGCTGATCTATAGATCTGCTTTAAATGTTTGTTCACTTGGTTAGCAAGCCTAAAAACAAAGTGATCAAATAAATATGGACTTCGCTAAACATAGCACATCGTGAACACGTTAGAGCTGTCAATCTTCCTCCATAATCCCATTTGAATATTTTATTCTCAAATTAAGCCTGTTATTAATACTTACTATGCAGGTCCCACCAATTGACTGTGTACACAGGCTTATGCATGGCCAATGCCACTATTAAACGTTCTGTCCACTGGAGGCATTCTACCGATAAACATTTCTTTCTTGCCAAGTAAATACGAGGCACAAACAGATATTATGTTAACTCTGCCTCTCGACAGCGTTAATATAACTAGCTGTGTTACCCTTGGCGAGAGCACACACTCACGACTCTCTTTGTAAGGTCCATTCACATTGAATGCGATTGTTGGTTGTGAGTTTTTCACATAACAATAACATAAAAAAAATCATTGAGTTGAATGGGACTGTACACATACTATGCTATTTACGTTATGCAAAAAGGGGCCATTAATTGTATTTTAGATTTTTTTACGACCAGTTATCCGTTTAACCAATGAAATTCAGGTATGTTGGTCATAGTCACCATGGACACTGTACAAGTTGTTGGAAATGGTGTAGGTAACAGTCTGTTTAAGTTTCAATCGGGTTAACAGGCAAAATAAACGGGTATTACATTCATTAGCCGTGTATCTTTCCTTTTCCTGCTTGGATTGTTTACTCATCGTCCGATACGACGGAAAAGTTGTAGTTCTGTTACACAGAAAGTTCTGATTATTAAGTTCTGATTTTATGTATTTATTATTCTTATTATATATTGCATTACTTTTTTTTATGTATTTGTTATTCTTATTATATATTGCATTACTTTTTTTTATGTATTTGTTATTCTTATTATATATTGCATTACTTTTTTTTAATATAGCGCATCTGTCACGATGTGTTTTCAAAATAGCTTTTCCTGTATAATGCAGCCTGATGCATTCCCAAAAATATTTTCCTCTAAAATGGGTGAGACACACGCAGGCCGAGGCCCAGGGGATAGCGTGTAGTGTCGCTCCGGATCAAGACAACCTCTCCGGGGGTCGTTACTTCCAGTTCGGATATAGCTTACTGGCAGGAAGGGCTTTTACACTGAAAAGCCGTAGGAGACATATTGGCCCGGTCGCGCCTCCCCTCACGACCCCCCTGCCCCCCTGGCCCTCATCCCCTTAGGTATATGTCAGCTACCACCCCCATGACCACAGCCTCTCCTACACTAGCAGTGTGCGACGTTCTTCTTGGCCAGTTGGGGTTTGCAGCAGCTACAACATCAACGAGGACACTGGGATTCTGCTAATAATCTCTTGTCAGGGGAGAACATTGTTTTGGTTTCTGCAACAATAAAAAAAAGTCATCCGGTCGAGGGCTAAATCTTTCTCTTGTGTGTTTGTATTTTCACAGAGGCAAGGATCAGGAGCTGCGGCTAGCAACAACCAAACCTCTGGAGCGCAAGGTAAACTAAACCATCCAACAGTGTGTGTGAGGGATGATGTTGAAGTGGACACTAAACAAATGTGTATTTGTGGCATCATTCTAGACAAATGCTTCCCCAAAGATGAGGTATGACCTTCCTCTCATGCCAATACTTCAGATCTACTTTAGTCTGATACGGGCCGGCTCTGTCACTCTGCGTCCCCCCCATGGGAGGAGACGACCAATAGCACGACAGCAGCTCCGCACGCGCTGGGCATCCATTTTAACACAGGCTTGAAACTTAACTAAGGGAAAAGGAAAGGAAGAGGGACAGGCAGGGGCTACTATTGGAAGGATGGTTACAGGAAACAAGAAACAGAAGAGAGAGAGAGAGAGAGAGAGAGAGAGAGAGAGAGAGAGAGAGAGAGAGAGAGAGAGAGAGAAGAGAGAGAGAGAGAGAGAGAGAGAGAGAGAGAGAGAGAGAGAGAGAGAGAGAGAGAGAGAGAGAGAGAGAGAGAGAGAGAGAGAGAGAGAGAGAGAGAGAGAGGGGGGAGGGAGAGAGAGGGGGGGAGAGAGAGAGAGATACAGAGAGAGGGTAATGATTAATGGAGCAGAAAGTTTACGCATGAGTATTACTGTATCTTAAGATCATCTCTAATGACTCATTTTCTGCCTAGCTCTCAGTGGACATGTCTAACAATTGACGCTAACAGGCTGAAGGACAACTGCCTTCGGTGCACCCCTCTCCACACACACAACACACACACACACACACCACCACCCCCACACACACACCACACACACACACACACACACACACACACACACACACACACACACACACACACACACACACACACACACACACACACACACACACACACACACAACACACACACACACACACACACACACACACACACACACACACAGCTGACCAAAGCGTTCTGGATCAATCACCAGCCATGTGAGTTCAAAGTGCCAGATCCTCTTAGGAAGGGACATGAAGGCACATTTTTAAGCAAGGTCAATTTCCCTTCTTTCTGTCTGCATCTCCACCATATGTGACAGGAAGGGCGAGGCAGCGGTCATATCTGCATTGCTTAGCACATGCAATAGCATGTACATTTGATTTACACTTGACAAATTGCAATGACTGTTATAATGCAAAAGGTGCACACAACCCAAAAGTGTTGGAGCAGCACTTTTAAAAGCATTTTAATTCAATCGTCAGGTTTTATGGACAAAAAGTGCAATGTGTCCTCACATCAAAATTATATTGGCGATAGAGTGATGATGCTGATTAAGTAGAAACTAAAGTATGTTAGTTTAGCGTCTTTCTTTTACATTCACAAATGCCCCATACACACCCACTCTGGTATTTCTATTCATGTTTCAATTCAGGTGCAATACATCATAAAACAGCTTTTACCATTCCCATGACTCAGTCAAATTCCTTTGAATGGGAGTGTAGCCAGCCTTTCATTTAATACAAGAGGGGGAAAGCCCTTAGGAAGAATTCAAGAAGAGGGAATGTAAGGCATCTCTTAGCCAAAAGGGACTTTTTAGAGTAATGACCACATTACAAGCTCATCCAGCGCCGACATGAGCATCTAATCTGCCCAGCTGAAAGGATAAAAAAACAGATCAGCATTTCTTTTTTTGGTGACGATACAATTTAAGGATGGCTACGTCCTGAAACCATTCCACCTGACCATATGTTCCGAGCAGTTCCACTTTCTCCTTAACCTTTAAAAAAACCTATCCTTTTTTCCCCTGCACTAAAGTCTTTTTAAGTCGTTTTAAGTTATTCATATTGGATCCATGCGCTACATATTTCAAATGACCTTCAGGCTTTGACTAATTGTATTTCAGCCATGTGAAGGGATGAATTAGTGTTTAGTAAGCGTTTCACTTTAGTATCACCTTTCAGCTGTAGAATTGCTGTAAATCTAACATAGCAGAGGTGTTTATCATAGATGTTTATTATGCTGGCTTCAAAATAAAACCAACCAAAACAGGAAGCTTTTTTGTGAAAGTTTCATATTCAAAATGAAATCACGTCCAAACAAAACATCAAATGAATGTTGATTGTGAAACTCATATCCACTCAGCTCAGGTGAACACTGTGCATTTGTTGTGGCCGCTCCAAATACATAGCATTTCAGGCAAAAAGAACGGGAGCCTCTCATTTTGCAATCAACAGCATTTTACCAGGAAGTGTCTTAAATATTTAGCAGGGACAAGAGATCTGATCTCAGATCTGCCCACACAGAGTTCACATCCCAGTGTCGATTCTCGGCAGATCTGGCAGATCCGATCCCTAAAGTCGCATGGAAGTTACAAGCTTCACAAAGGCCCAAAAAAGCCCAAAGAAAGAAAGTTTGGGAGGTGTCAAGGCCCCTAATGGGCAGGTTTATTATAGTGACCACTGAGGAGCTTCAGGGCGCAGGCTATCAGTCTCCAGGTGGAAAGTGACCCCTCAAAGATTCCCTTATTATCCCTAACCGTTACTCAGAAACAGCAATTAATAGACCCAATTCCTGACCTCTTAATCTCGCCCGAGGGGCGACGTAGAGAAGAAGAGTGAATTGGTCAGGTGTACCATGGCTCTCAGGAGCCTTTCATTCCCTTAATTAAAAAGGGGGAAGTGGGACGATAAAGCCAGCTTAATACATGCAGGCCTAAGACACTATACCAGCTGCACAAAGGACCGCAAACGCTTTGTTGTCTGACCTTGAATTAATTTGACGAGAAAACAGTGGAGCAGAAGAGCCAGAAAGGGTATCAGAGGATGAGAGGGATGGTCGAGGTACAGAGAGCGTGAGAGAGTACCGGAGGGTGAGAGAAATGGGAGAGAGAGAGAGGTCTTAATGACATAGTGGTAGAGGGAGATAGCATTAGAAGGCAGAATAAATGGGGGAGGTAGAAATGGAGAGATGGTATAGAGGGAAGGGAAGGGAGAGAGAAATATGGCAGAGAGGTAGGGATAGAGAGAAATGGTAGAAAGAGAGAGTGATGGTAGAGAAAGATGGAAGAGAGAGAGAGAGAGAGTGGCAGGGAGAGAGATAGATGGTATAGAGGTAGGAAGAGAGTGAAGGTAGAGAAAGACATTGAAGAGAGGTAGGAGGGGGGAGAGAGAGATGGATGGTAGAGGTGGGAAGAGAGGGAAAGCGCTTAGGCCGCGTTCAGACTGCAGGCAAATCTGATTCAAATCGGATTCCTTCTCATATCCGATTTTTAGGGCTGACTGTCCACACTGTTTTAGCAAGTGTCCAAATCGCATTTGGCTCTGTTCAGACTGGGCCACATTATTGACCCATCTGACAGGTTGCTGTAGCAACGACGTCGGAGCGGAGGCGTCATTCAGCGCGTGTATTGCGTGACGTCATGTAATAGCGACGAGAAAAACAATAACAAACAAGATGGATCAAAGAACGCGGAAGACTTTCATTAATCGACTTATTCCGATACATGCTCTCGAGCTTCGCTTGAACGGACCCATCTCCCCACAGATTAATGAGGCATTTCGTTTCTTCCTCTGTCCAAGGACTGAGGCGGGTGGTTTGGCGCATTGGGTCAGGTCTGGCGTCGCGTAGAGTGACGTCACGGACAGTCAAATCCGATCTGAGTGTTTGGAGCTGTTCAGACTGAGACGCATCTGTCCAAATGTGATCTGAAACTACCTCCCGGAGGTGGTTCCGATCCGTTTCGCAAAAATCGGATTTCATGTGACTTGGGACTGTTCAGACTACAAAAGAGTCATCCGGTTTCAATCTGGATGGCCTAAAAATCGGATTTCGGCTAGCAGTCTGAACGCGGCCTTAGTGTAGGTGAGGTAGAAGCTCTGCTGCCATTGACTTAACCCCCCCCTGGCAAGAGAGGTACACACACATTGCTGCTCAGCAGCACATTGTCTCCAATGGCAACCCCTCCGAAGTTCAAGGACACGTGGGGAGAATGATCGTCCTCTTGTTTAGTGAAACACAGCTCATTATTTCCAACTGAATACAAGTCAATGCATTTGCTGATGCCCCACACGACGAGTGGAGCAAAGGTTGTTTACGCAGGTGTTTGAGTGTTCCTTCTGTGCATCAGAACTTCAACGTGCACAAGTGATGAGCTACAAGGTCAAGACTGTACTGTACGGTGATACTCATCCTCTCCGTTGCCTCACATTTAGGCACGTGTGTTGGATACTGGACCCATGCAAAGAAACAGAATGACAAAAAAAGACAAATAGCCTACAGAAAGGAACAGAGAAATAGAGAAGAAAAGGTGAAATACAAGATGAACGCTGGGGCTAAGACTTCTTAGTGCCTATAACCTCAAGGCCTTCAGCACCTTCAGAGAGTGTGTGTGACACCGTCAACCTCATTGGAGCCCAGCTGCCAACTAGTTGGGACATATGTTCAATGGCCTTTTGACTTATAACCCCCACATAACACACACACACACACACACACACACACACACACACACACACACTCACACACACACTCACACTCACACACACACTCACACTCACACTCACACTCACATGCACACACTCACATGCACACGCACACGCACACGCACACACACACACACACACACACACACACACACACACACACACACACACACACACACACACACACACATGCACACGCACACACACAGCCTTGCCTTTACGAGGGCAACAGCTGGGGCAGGACCAGTTTACTGCAGCCTTCTTACAGCCCATATGCCGACCTTAGGCTCACGTACATAAACCATATCTAACCTCAATCGATGTATTCACACACAGCCGTTTAACCTCAGCAAACCTCTAGAAAACTCAATATTCTGAGAAGAGTATTGTAATAGGTGATGTTGGGGGGGATTTCAAAGTGGCTCACCTGAGTTCAAGGTCATCATGGCGTTATTATTAGCCTGCCACAATATCTTAACGTGTGCACAGGATGACCCAAATTATCTTTTTAATTAGTTCTAATGTACTCAATTAAAGCTATTTTAGATTCTTGTTCATTCTCTCCTTATATTGTCGGTGGTTTACATCGTTGCATGTAAACCACCAACTCTTCTGTTTGTTGTCTCTGTCATATCTTGGCGAATACCCATTTTACCCTCGAGTTTAGTTCTGAATTGATCACTGCAACTATAAGGGGAGTTTGTTGGGTTAGCATTTTCTTTCTGTTAGCTGTTTCCATCAACATGCAAAGAAACAGAAGCTGTTTATCTGAGGGGAATACTCTCAATACACTTGACTGCTTACAAAGATGTCCAATGTTTTCAGAATAGTAGCTTTTCCAAAACGAGTCACGGTAACAACACAACATATTTGAGTTTGTCTACAAACACGGATGATTCAGACTATTTTCGACGCTGTGATTATGAGGCTGCCTGTGACGCGGCAGGTTACCGTCTGCGTAGATCCCCCCCCGCTAGAAGCTGATGATCATATAATTGCACCAGCGGCGCATAACAGGTAGCCTAAACCAAGCGCCAAAAATGATGCCAAATCGTCTGTTTGTTGGTAGACAAAATTAGTTTTTATAAAATATGTTTTGTCAATGCCAAAACACGTCAATGCCTCCGAACAGGCTGGATTCAAGCCGCCGTTTCTTTCCTTTAGCGAAATCAATCCGATCAGAAAAAAGGAAAGCTGATAAATGTTCCATCAGTCCTTTGAATTCACACCTCTGCTCATTGATGCCAGTAATCTCCGTAATACTTCAGCTGCCCTCAGTAGATCCAGATGGACCTTCATTGATTTTTACCTCACCACCTTCTCACACTCAAGAGACACAATCAAGCACACTCCTGCTGCTAGTGGCTAGCATTTGCTAATCATACTACTAAGTTGGGATCATAGGTTCCCCAAATACTGTATCCAAACCCAGATTCAGTTGAAGTGCATTGTGTGTGTTTGCTATTTTTGCTATAGTTTGGACCTCAAGCTTCCACCATTCAACGCAATTAAAGCCTCCATTTGATTGTTTAAGTCAGGCACATTCATATTCAAGTGACATTTTCCTTTTCAATTTGAGTCGAGGGAACCATTAACGTCCGCCTGTCAAAAATCCAGCAGACAGTCTTGCAATGCCCTTTACCAGCCAATTGCACTTCGCAGTAGACTGCAGTCGCTGTAACACCGAACACCCAAGGCTAAAGAAAGGTTATTTACAATTAAGTTATTCAAGAGACACATTTATCCAACGCGACTAACAGTGAATGCAGATATATTATTAAGTCATTAAGGAACAGGTAGGGGTTAGGAAACATTGAGCCAACGGCTACACTATGCCCATCCCCTCCCAGACACTCGCACGGTCTCACACATGCAGACTTCCATACAGCAAGTATCGCCCACTACCATTACGTACATATTTCCCCATCACCCACACTGATAGCACAGTCAAGATGATCCAAGATGGCAGCCCTGACAGCAGGCATTACACTCCTGTTAGGAGCGGGATGGGGGCGCATTGAAAGTGCTGCCAGGAGCAATGGAATAGATTATCCATAGCGAGGGCAGGATGAATGCTCACAGGTAGTGCGATCCATCATTACCGTGCTCAGTGCTGTCTGCCATCCTGGGAAATAAAGCACAAATGAAAGTGTGAAAACTCCTTTTTATAAGCGCCCCGGTGACAGCCCTTCAAACTTTTCCTTGTGTAAAGAGTTTTTTTGGATTCTCCCAGAGTAAGAAAGCATAAATTAAAGTGACAATAAAGTGCTATATGCACGTATAATTTGTGTCAGAGTGAAAATCAAACCCGGTGTTATTAAGTATAGTTTTGGGCTTCACTATAAAGGGCCAACACATGAATGGGAGGTTTTACCCTCAAGGGTTCCCTCACATGTTCCTCCTCACATGGTGTCCTCTAGTGTCCCGAGTCCTCCCACAGAGAACACTAATAACCCCAGTCTATTTCCTTTTCAAAGAATGACCTAAAGTCTTAGCTCATTTTGTCCTTCCAAAGCACAAAGCCTACGAACATGTCTGGTGCCGGGATTAAGTGAAAGGGCACTGTTTCATTTGCGAATACCGAATGGCGGAAAACAGCAGACATTGTAATGCATTGGAAACAATTCAATATCAATTATTGGGTGGCTGGGAACTGGGCTTGACATGGCACTTAGAGTTTCCTCCTTGAACGACCCGAGACGGAGCCATTCAGCCCCAGCCCTGAGGGAACGGGGAGATCACCCGGACAGTCGATACACAGCAGCCTTTTCTATCTCTTTCTTCCCCATACTCTTTTGTTTTCTCTCTCTCTCTCTCTCTCTCTCTCTCTCTCTCTCTCTCTCTCTCTCTCTCTCTCTCTCTCTCTCTCTCTCTCTCTCTCTCTCTCTCTCTCTCTCTCTCTCTCTCTCTCTCTCTCTCTCTCTCTCTCTCTCTCTCTCTCTCTCTCTCTCTATTTATATCTCCCTTTCATTCTTTCTCCTTCCCCCATGCCTGAATTTAACTGTGTTCTAATAATCATATTGATCAACCCCATGATGATGCAGGCAGCGATGCATTCCCGGGGATTAGAGAAGCTGTGCTTTATCGAGGAGGGAGAATGCAAAGGAAGGCGAATGATGCATTCTTCTCATTCTCCACCATTAGGCTTTTTTCACCAACAACAGATGGGGTGATAACATGGGGACGAGTGGGGGATTAGTCACACATTAGCAGTGGTACACCAGACGTGGAGTTGTGCAGTTTTGCCGTTTTTCCCTTTTTTGAACATAACTGATGTTCTTATCGTAGTGCTGTTGGCTTGGTTTATGAGCGGTCTTAAACATTACACGTGAAGTGGTTAGAAGAGAGCTGAGACGCTCACTATTAATAGCCATTCCCTAATATATTCAAAACACCATCCAGATCTGGGCAGCTCCGATACGAAATACCTCATGGCGCTGTAAACATCCCTCGGTTACGCATTTAAATTTAGCATAGACTTGTTTAAAATTTTAACCAATGGGCTGCAATAAAGACGAGCGCTACATAAACAGAAGCCCTGGGATTGATTTACTTTTTAAACTCCTTCCATTGTATTCTGAGACTATTGTGTTTCAAGGTAAGGGTGGCTTTTATCTAAGCTATTGCCATAGTCCTGAAATCCCTCATCTTGTATTGATCTTCACCACTCTACCCCTTAAAAATGTGCCTTTGTGAAGGTACAAAGAGGATAAATATATAGTGAAACTAGAAATGCCCCTTAGTCCATAGGGATTATTCCGCGTTGATGGTGGATGCATTCTGAGTGTAATCCTAAATGTCTATAGAAGGACCGGACAACAATCCATTAGGACGTCTCACAGTGGACAATCCTAACCCAAGCCAGTGTCCCCGAGCCCCTCGTCCAATAGGGGGCTGTTCTTCACAGAGGATTAGCATGAGATGAAAGATGGGTTAACTCCCCCACTAAGGTCACGCAGGGATAAACATGGTTGGGGTGGGAGGTGATGGAGATTAATCTGAAAGAATCAGAGAAGAAAGAAAAATATAAATCAAAGTGAATTTTTCTTTCTTTCTTTGCTGCATGCCCTATTCTACATCCACAAAAATTTTGGTTTCCAAATTCTCTTCCTGTCTCCCCCCCCCCCCCCCCCCCCTCTCCCCAGACGCCTCCAAGAAGGACGTCCCCGCCGAGGACTTTGACATCGACATGGGGGCCCCGGAGACCGAGAAGGCGGCGGTGGCCATCCAATCCCAGTTCAGGAAGTTCCAGAAGAAGAAGCAGGACGACAAGTCCTAGTGGTCGCCCCAGGAGGCGCGGCGCCTCCGGTGGGCGTGGGCGGCGGCACCGGGGGGGGGGCCGGGGGGGGGGGGGGGGATGTGGTGTCATGGCGACCAAGTGGCATTTGCATGTGAAAAATGAAAAAAATCATACCTGTTTGGAACTCCCAGGGGGCGGTGTGGGTGGGCGAGCGCTAGTGGCAGAGGTGGGGGGGGGTGGGGGGGTGGGGGGGGCGGCGGGGAAATGCAAGGCAAAATAGCCTGTCAATCATATGACATGTATGTGAATTCCATAACGTACCACCTTATTATTATTACTCTTATTATCATTAGGATTTCATTGCAGTACCAATAAACGAAGGAGGAAAGGAAGGAAGGACTCATGACAATCTGTTTTATTTTTCCTGTCCCGCCATATTTGTTCCTGTGACAATAGCGTTAGCTCGTGTTGGTGTTCTCTTTTTTTTAAAACTGATTGATGATTTATTTATTTATTTATTAATCTGACTCCTCGCGGTTAATCCCAGCCTCACCGCTGCATCTCCCTTAGCATCTTACTCTGTGTGCTTCTCAGGTTGGAGGTCCCCCCCCCCCCCCCCCGGTAGGGCTCGGTAGGGGAGTTGGTGTTACGTGTCGGTGCGGGTGAGGGGGTAACAGTGCGAGCATCCTTTTGGGGGAAAACCTGGCCTTTAGCATTCCATTCAGAACAGTTCACCTCCAGGCATCTTACTGTTTTCTTTCTTTCTTTTTTTTTATCCGCATGGTACCATGGAGCTATGATCTACCGCTGAAATGATGTATCTTGAATAAATAAAGACGTCTGTGTGAACCATGTGTATAGACCCGTGTCCAGACTTCACCTTTTTGTTTTTTACAAAAGCACCATATTATGTGCAATGTAATAAACATACATATGGATGGATGAATTGTATGTATGTGTGGACGCAGGAATAGATGGACCAAAAACAGCAGCGTGTGGTGCCTATTATTGTCAGTGTGTCTTGTGCGTGATTGATTGCATTAATGATTCATTTGCAGGTGAAGCAATGGGACTTCTATTCCCTTGATGCACTATAAATAGAATCCTCCGCAGGGCTCAATCCCAACTCTGCATTAAAAAACAAATGGCAACGCTATGGGATACGGTAACCGACCGTAGTAGACATTTCCACATTATCGGATATACTGTTAAAGGATAATATAGGCCTGTGGTTAAAATCCTACTCCTGGGTTTTGTAATACTATGTCATTGGATGAAAACATTGAATATTGCAGCCAAATGTTACATTTTGTCAAACCTAACAACCCTATGCTTAAAATCTTGCTCAGCTGCAATATCCCCATGAATAAAGCACTAACACTATCTACCCCAAAACACCACAATACATTTACACACGTGTAACACCATGAACACATTAACCCAGAAACACACAAGCTCTCATTTTTTTAGAGAGCTTTCCTGCCCATCTTTTTTCGGTAAACAACCATACATCAAAACTGGCAGCGAGATTACTGTTGTTTGTAGGGGGAGAAGCACATCACACCCTGGAGACTAGACAATACTACACACACACCACATATCAAATGTAACCGTACCACCAATGTGCACGGGCTGCTAATAGTCTAGATGGGGAACATGCAACGCACATGTGCAGCGAAGCCCTGGGTCAGCAGGAAAGAAAGGAAAACTGCTCCAACTTTAATATGCTGCAGTGAGATGTTACGGGAGAGCTCACAGACTGCCACATCTGTTAAAAGATTAAGAGGTTCACCAGTGACCCTCTCACCCAAACCTAGAGTCACACCCCCATCGTAGCATCGTAGTCCTCCCACTGGAAGGGGGAGCCATTGAGGGGCGGGGGGCTTCTTATGTATTATAAGAAGGTCAGGGCTGACCGTTGTCCCCAAGGAAATTAATCTGTACCATGAATTAAGTGTGGAGCTCTGCCCGCTGAAGGGGAATGAAGTAAC